>CM040406.1:59630566-59663066 GCA_022702515.1 Ilyophis sp. 1 JC-2022
TTAAATTACACTGGCAAATATAAAAAAATCAAACATACTTAGTACACAACATAATACTTTTGACCCTATTTTGATTCCATAATCGGGCCGTTAGCAGCTCAACGTAACACTTTGACTGACAGGCAGACGGTTAGTTATTGGCTGCGATTGAAAGAAGACCTCATATCGATATGAAAAGATTTATAACAATTTATATTTTATTTTAAACCGGCACAATAATCTTATGAATTTAATTGAAAGGTATTTTTTAAATAAATTTTATTTTATTATTATTTTCCATTTTCCTGTCCCTTCCAATTGGCGCCCCGCGGCCCCCACTTTGAAAACCCCTGGTTTAAATCACACTGGTTTAAGAGACGTCAAACTGTGAATGGGTGAATGGGGTCAAATGGAAGGGCAAAGGTTGAACAGAACTACAGAGCTGTGTTGGGGTACTGTTCTGTGTCGTGTTGGGGGACTGTTCTGTGTCGTGCTGGGGGAATGTTCTGTGTCGTGTTGGGGTACTGTTCAGTGTCGTGTTGGGGGACTGTTTTGTGTCTCTGTGTCGTGTTAGGGGATTGTTTTGTGTCATGTTGGAGGACTGTTCTGTGTCGTGTTGGGATGCTGTTCTGTGTCGTGTTGGGATGCTGTTCTGTGTCGTGTTGGGGTGCTGTTCTGTGTCGTGTTGGGGTGCTGTTCTGTGTCGTGTTGGGGTACTGTTTTGTGTCTCTGTGTCGTGTTGGGGTATTGTTCTGTGTCGTGTTGGGGTACTGTTCTGTGTCGTGTTGGAGGACTGTTCTGTGTCGTGTTGGGGTGCTGTTCTGTGTGGTGTTGGGGTGCTGTTCTGTGTGGTGTTGGGGTGTTTTTCTGTGTGGTGTTGGGGTACTGTTCTGTGTCGTGTTGGGGTGCTGTTCTGTGTCGTGTTGGGGTGCTGTTCTGTGTCGTGTTGGGGTGCTGTTCTGTGTCGTGTTGGGGTGCTGTTCTGTGTCGTGTTGGGGCGCTGTTCTGTGTGGTGTTGGGGTGCTGTTCTGTGTGGTGTTGGGGCGATGTTCTGTGTGGTGTTGGGGTGCTGTTCTGTGTGGTGTTGGGTACTGTTCTGTGTCGTGTTGGGGTGCTGTTCTGTGTCGTGTTGGGGTGCTGTTCTGTGTTGTGTTGGGGTGCTGTTCTGTGTCGTGTTGTACTGTTCTGTGTCGTGTTAGGGTGCTGTTCTGTGTCGTGTTGGGGTGCTGTTCTGTGTCGTGTTTGGGTGCTGTTCTGTGTCGTGTTTGGGTGCTGTTCTATGTGGTGTTGGGGTGCTGTTCTGTGTGGTGTTGGGTACTGTTCTGTGTCGTGTTTGGGTGCTGTTATATGTGGTGTTGGGGTGCTGTTCTGTGTGGTGTTGGGTACTGTTCTGTGTCGTGTTGGGGTGCTGTTCTGTGTCGTGTTGGGTTGCTGTTCTGTGTTGTGTTGGGGTGCTGTTCTGTGTCGTGTTGTACTGTTCTGTGTCGTGTTGGGGTGCTGTTCTGTGTCGTGTTGGGGTATTGTTCTGTGTCGTGTTGGGGTGCTGTTCTGTGTGGTGTTGGGGTGTTGTTCTATGTGGTGTTGGGGTGCTGTTCTGTGTCATGTTGGGGTGCTGTTCTGTGTCGTGTTGGGGTGCTGTTCTGTGTCGTGTTGGGGTGCTGTTCTGTGTCGTGTTGGGGTGCTGTTCTATGTGGTGTTGGGGTGCTGTTCTGTGTGGTGTTGGGTACTGTTCTGTGTCGTGTTGGGGTGCTGTTCTGTGTCGTGTTGGGGTATTGTTCTGTGTCGTGTTGGGATGCTGTTCTGTGTTGTGGTGCTGTTCTGTGTGGTGTTGGGGTGTTGTTCTGTGTCGTGTTGGGGTGCTGTTCTGTGTCGTGTTGGGG
The DNA here is from genome assembly GCA_022702515.1 of Ilyophis sp. 1 JC-2022. Lineage (NCBI taxonomy): Eukaryota > Metazoa > Chordata > Actinopteri > Anguilliformes > Synaphobranchidae > Ilyophis > Ilyophis sp. 1 JC-2022. Next base: position 59,632,426 of record CM040406.1, read on the forward strand.
TGCTGTTCTGTGTCGTGTTGGGGTGCTGCTCTGTGTCGTGTTGGGGTGCTGCTCTGTGTTGTGTTGGGGTGCTGTTCTGTGTCGTGTTGGGGTGCTGTTCTGTGTCGTGTTGGGGTACTGTTAGTCCAGGATCACTCATGGTTGTGGTTTCTTCTCACACTTTATATATATGCTGCCATAGCACAGCACTATTACACTCAGACCAGTACTTATAGTCGCACAGACTGCAGCACAGACAGACTGCAGCACAGACAGGGTACTAGGCCTTACCCGGGTCCTCCTCTCCTGTAGGGCGCTGAATCTTTCCTCCTGGGCTTGTAGTGTGGACTCCACATCCTCCTGCCTCTTCATCAGCTCCAGAACATCCTGAACACATTCCTACAGACCAACGCATACATCAGCATCCTGAACACAGTCATACAGACCAACGCATACATCAGCATCCTGAACACAGTCGAACAGACCAACGCATACATCAGCATCCTGAACACAGTCATACAGAACTATGCATACATCAGCATCCTGAACACAGTCCTACAGACCAACGCATACATCAGCATCCTGAACACAGTCATACAGAACTATGCATACATCAGCATCCTGAACACAGTCATACAGACCAACGCATACATCAGCATTCTGAACACAGTCATACAGACCAACGCATACATCAGCATTCTGAACACAGTCATACAGAACTATGCATACATCAGCATCCTGAACACAGTCATACAGACCAACGCATACATCAGCATCCTGAACACAGTCATACAGACCAACGCATACATCAGCATCCTGAACACAGTCATACAGACCAATGCATACATCAGCATCCTGAACACAGTCATACAGAACTATGCATACATCAGCATCCTGAACACAGTCATACAGACCAACGCATACATCAGCATCCTGAACACAGTCATACAGACCAACGCATACATCAGCATTCTGAACACAGTCATACAGAACTATGCATACATCAGCATCCTGAACACAGTCATACAGAACTATGCATACATCAGCATCCTGAACACAGTCATACAGACCAACGCATACATCAGCATTCTGAACACAGTCATACAGACCAACGCATACATCAGCATTCTGAACACAGTCATACAGACCAACGCATACATCAGCATTCTGAACACAGTCATACAGAACTATGCATACATCAGCATCCTGAACACAGTCATACAGACCAACGCATACATCAGCATCCTGAACACAGTCATACAGACCAATGCATACATCAGCATCCTGAACACAGTCATACAGAACTATGCATACATCAGCATCCTGAACACAGTCCTACAGACCAACGCATACATCAGCATCCTGAACACAGTCATACAGAACTATGCATACATCAGCATCCTGAACACAGTCATACAGACCAACGCATACATCAGCATTCTGAACACAGTCATACAGACCAACGCATACATCAGCATTCTGAACACAGTCATACAGAACTATGCATACATCAGCATCCTGAACACAGTCATACAGACCAACGCATACATCAGCATCCTGAACACAGTCATACAGACCAACGCATACATCAGCATCCTGAACACAGTCATACAGACCAATGCATACATCAGCATCCTGAACACAGTCATACAGAACTATGCATACATCAGCATCCTCAACACAGTCATACAGACCAACGCATACATCAGCATCCTCAACAGTCATACAGACCAACGCATACATCAGCATCCTGAACACAGTCATACAGACCAACGCATACATCAGCATCCTCAACACAGTCATACAGACCAATGCATACATCAGCATCCTGAACACAGTCATACAGAACTATGCATACATCAGCATCCTGAACACAGTCATACAGACCAACGCATACATCAGCATCCTGAACAGTCATACAGACCAACGCATACATCAGCATCCTGAACACAGTCATACAGAACTATGCATACATCAGCATCCTGAACACAGTCATACAGACCAACGCATACATCAGCATCCTGAACACAGTCATACAGAACTATGCATACATCAGCATCCTGAACAGTCATACAGACCAACGCATACATCAGCATCCTGAACACAGTCATACAGACCAACGCATACATCAGCATTCTGAACACAGTCATACAGACCAACGCATACATCAGCATCCTGAACACAGTCATACAGAACTATGCATACATCAGCATCCTGAACACAGTCATACAGACCAACGCATACATCAGCATCCTCAACAGTCATACAGACCAACGCATACATCAGCATCCTGAACACAGTCATACAGACCAACGCATACATCAGCATCCTCAACACAGTTATACAGACCAACGCATACATCAGCATCCTGAACACAGTCATACAGACCAACGCATACATCAGCATTCTGAACACAGTCATACAGACCAACGCATACATCAGCATTCTGAACACAGTCATACAGAACTATGCATACATCAGCATCCTGAACACAGTCATACAGACCAACGCATACATCAGCATTCTGAAGTCATACAGACCAACGCATACATCAGCATTCTGAACACAGTCATACAGAACTATGCATACATCAGCATCCTGAACACAGTCATACAGACCAACGCATACATCAGCATTCTGAACACAGTCATACAGACCAACGCATACATCAGCATTCTGAACACAGTCATACAGACCAACGCATACATCAGCATTCTGAACACAGTCATACAGAACTATGCATACATCAGCATCCTGAACACAGTCATACAGACCAACGCATACATCAGCATTCTGAACACAGTCATACAGACCAACGCATACATCAGCATTCTGAACACAGTCATACAGAACTATGCATACATCAGCATCCTGAACACAGTCATACAGACCAACGCATACATCAGCATCCTGAACACAGTCATACAGAACTATGCATACATCAGCATTCTGAACACAGTCATACAGACCAACGCATACATCAGCATCCTGAACACAGTCATACAGAACTATGCATACATCAGCATTCTGAACACAGTCGAACAGGCCAACAATTAATTAATTTGTATTAAATAGGTGTTTTTCATGTTTAGAGAAATTATTCACCCATTTAAGCCACATTATGTCAGAAATAGCTATGCATGCCATGTAGAATAAACTCCCCATGTTCACGTTGTGCTTATTGTGCTATATTGCAACAAGCAGCACCAGCATACACAGGGGGCCCCCAGAGTACCAGCATACACAGGGGGGCCCCAGAGTACCAGCATACACAGGGGGGCCCCAGAGTACCAGCATACACAGGGGGGCCCCAGAGTACCAGCATACACAGGGGGGCCCCAGAGTACCAGCATACACAGGGGGACCCCAGAGTACCAGCATACACAGGGGGGCCCCAGAGCACCAGCATACACAGGGGGGCCCCAGAACAGACCAACATTAACACCCTGAACACAATACAATGAATATGAAAGCGGAATTGGGAAAAGGTTCATAAATATGAACTGAAGTGAAAGTATAGTAGGGGCAAACTAAATGGTAAGGAATAAAGAATGTGGTCAGAAGAAGAGTTGTAAACTATCAAAGGTGTGTCTGGATCAAAGAGTCGCCACCATCTTGGACTTCCACAGAAAGATATCTAGATTTGGACCGTGGTTGGGCAGACGTGGGCAGTACGGCCTTTCTGTTCTTCAGCGGGAGTTAGAGGTAACTTTAAAGTTAAATGTATTTTTTGTTTATGCTACGTAGCACAGTTTTGGTATTCCATGAAGCAGGGTTCGAGTTATAATCTGAGCTTTGTGGGGGTATCTAAAATAACTAACGTTAAGGGCGGAAAAAAATAAATAAATAATAACTCCGGGTGTACTTTCTGTGAGGGAGAGAGAGACGTCACTGCTCATTACAATGATCTGAAGCGATGAATTTGGGCGGTGTATGTGCAGAATCATGTCGTAGCACCACTCACACTTCACGAACCACAACGAAAATTTCTGACATGCCAGAAATTTGTTGGGAGATCGTAGCCTAGTCTTTAGAACATAGGAGCAATTAGTCGCTGATCTTTGACTCTCTCACACTGTGCGATTTGGCCTGACGACGCTCGGATTTCTCTACGACCACAACATAGTCTGTGACAGCAAAATGGTGGAGAAATCGCACAGTGTATCCCCGGCTTTACTCACCCCGTACTCCTGTCTTACTCACCCCGTACTCCTGTGTTACTCACCCCATACTCCTGTGTTACTCACCCCTTACTCCTGTCTTACTCACCCCGTACTCCTGTGTTACTCACCCCTTACTCCTGTCTTACTCACCCCTTACTCCTGTGTTACACACCCCGTACTCCTGTGTTACTCACCCCGTACTCCTGTGTTACTCACCACATACTCCTGGCTTACTCACCCCGTAATCCTGTCTTACTCACCCCATACTCCTGTCTTACTCACCCCGTACTCCTGTGTTACACACCCCGTACTCCTGTGTTACTCACCCCGTACTCCTGTGTTACTCACCACATACTCCTGGCTTACTCACCCCGTAATCCTGTCTTACTCACCCCATACTCCTGTCTTACTCACCCCATACTCCTGTCTTACTTACCCCATACTCCTGTCTTACTCACCCCATACTCCTGTCTTACTCACCCCATACTCCTGTCTTACTCACCCCGTACTCCTGTCTTACTCACCCCGTACTACTGTGTTACTCACCCCATACTCCTGTATTACTCACCCCTTACTCCTGTGTTACTCACCCCATACTCCTGTTACTCACCCCGTACTCCTGTCTTACTCACCCCGTACTCCTGTGTTACTCACCCTGTACTCCTGTCTTACTCACCCCGTACCCCTGTGTTACTCACCCCATACTCCTGTGTTACTCACCCCATACTCCTGTCTTACTCACCCCGTACTCCTGTGTTACTCACCCTGTACTCCTGTCTTACTCACCCCGTACCCCTGTGTTACTCACCCCATACTCCTGTGTTACTCACCCCATACTCCTGTCTTACTCAACCCTTACTCCTGTCTTACTCACCCCGTACTCCTGTGTTACTCACCCCGTACTCCTGTGTTACTCACCCCATACTCCTGTGTACTCACCCCGTACTCCTTGTTCACTCCCTCCATACTACTGGCTTACTCCCTCCGTACTCCTGGCCTACTCACCCCGTACTCCTGGGAGCGCAGCGCAGCCTCGTGAGCGCTGAGCCAGTGTTCGGCCTGCTCCAGCTCTCTCTGCAGCTGTAGGGTCTCCAGCTGCTCCTGATACAGCAGCCTCTGCTCCTCCCAGGTCTGCTCCACCCTCTCCTCCAGCTCCTGCAGCTCCACCAGGCGATCCTCCACCTGCAGGGGGCAGCACAGCTCAGCAAACGCCTCTATCCCTGGCTCACCCAGCAGGGAACACTAAAACCCCACATTTAAAAGAACAGATGGCTCATTTTTTGCATTACGCTTTTAATTGGTTTTTCTGTCATTACCTTTTGAAAACCCTCCAGCGTAACAACATGTTAAACACTGAAATTCAACCTTTGTCTGCACTGTTGGACGTATGAAATGCTGGTAAATGATCCTCAGTGTTCTCAGTGAAGTGCAGCAGTGCCATAATCCCACTGGAGCAAAGGCCGTCACTCACAGGACACGGTGCAGCTCTGGCCCAGGTGTCATGCCCAGGTACAGCTGCAGTGTTCACACAAACCCCTGCAGCCTGCTTTAGAGCAGCCTTACCTGTTTATACTGCAGCTTTACCTCCTTATGCTGCAGCCTTACCTCCTTATACTGCAGCCTTACCTGTTTATACTGCAGCCTTACCTGTTTATACTGCAGCCTTACCTCCTTATACTGCAGCCTTACCTGTTTATACTGCAGCCTTACCTCCTCATACTGCAGCCTTACCTGTTTATACTGCAGCCTTACCTGTTTATACTGCAGCCTTACCTCCTTATACTGCAGCCTTACCTGTTTATACTGCAGCCTTACCTCCTTATACTGCAGCCTTACCTGTTTATACTGCAGCCTTACCTGTTTATACTGCAGCCTTACCTCCTTATGCTGCAGCCTTACCTCCTTATACTGCAGCCTTACCTGTTTATACTGTAGCCTTACCTCCTTATACTGCAGCCTTACCTGTTTATACTGCAGCCTTACCTGTTTATACTGCAGCCTTACCTCCTTATACTGCAGCCTTACCTGTTTATACTGCAGCCTTACCTCCTTATACTGCAGCCTTACCTGTTTATACTGCAGCCTTACCTGTTTATACTGCAGCCTTACCTCCTTATACTGCAGCCTTACCTCCTTATACTGCAGCCTTACCTCCTTATGCTGCAGCCTTACCTCCTTATACTGCAGCCTTACCTCCTTATACTGCAGCCTTACCTCCTTATACTGCAGCCTTACCTCCTTATACTGCAGCCTTACCTGTTTATACTGCAGCTTTACCTGTTTATACTGCAGCCTTACCTCCTTATCCTGCAGCCTTACCTCCTTATACTGCAGCCTTACCTGTTTATACTGCAGCCTTACCTGTTTATACTGCAGCCTTACCTGTTTATACTGCAGCCTTACCTCCTTATACTGCAGCCTTACCTGTTTATACTGCAGCCTTACCTGTTTATACTGCAGCCTTACCTGTTTATACTGCAGCCTTACCTCCTTATACTGCAGCCTTACCTCCTTATCCTGCAGCCTTACTCGTTTCATGTCAAACCTGACAATTCACAGATTCAGGGATAAATATTTTCTCATATATTTGATGAAGTAAAATATATTTTATATTTACAATTTCCCATTTTCAATTCAACTTAGTAGTGGTTGTTTTAGTGGCGAGAACTGTCTCAAAAACGCTGTGCTGAGAAACAGAGCTTTTTTTGCCTGGTGGGTTTACCTGCTTCTTCAAATATTGATGCAAAGATCACATGACCATGACTTGCATAACTTCCTTTAGAGCTATTTAACACAGGTGCTTTGATAGTGGTAATTAACACAGGTGTTTTGATAGTGGTAATTAACACAGGTGTTTTGATAGTTGTCATTAACACCTGTGTTTTTATAGTGGTAAATGACACAGGTGTTTTGATAGTGGTAATTAACACAGGTGTTTTTATAGTGGTAAATGACACAGGTGTTTTGATAGTGGTAATTAACACCTGTGTTTTTATAGTGGTAAATGACACAGGTGTTTTGATAGTGGTAATTAACACAGGTGTTTTTATAGTGGTAAATGACACAGGTGTTTTGATAGTGGTAATTAACACAGGTGTTTTGATAGTGGTAATTAACACAGGTGTTTTGATAGTGGTAAATAACACAGGTATTTCCTGTACCTCAGGGCTCATGAAGTTCCCTCCCTCTACCAGGGAGCGACCTTCCTCTTTCACAGCCTGTGATTTGTCCAGCTGCCTGTCAATCTGCAGGCGGTACTCTTCATGGCGTTTGAGGAGCTGCTCCAGGTCCCCGCCTTCCCCTCCTAGCCCCTCCCCTCTGACCAGCGACAGGGTCTCCTTTAGCCACGCCCTGTAGAACAGCAGCAACAGATGCAGCCAATCACCTCAAACTAAATACAGCCCATCACCTAAAATTAAATACAGCCAATCACCTAAAATTAAATACAGCCAATCACCTCAAACTAAATACAGCCAATCACCTCAAACTAAATACAACCAGTCACCTAAAATTAAATACAGCCAATCATTTTATCTCACAATATTATTATTAGGGATGTTCCTAACGACTCATTTCTCTGACGTTTAAACGGAAGTTTAAACTTAGACTTGTCGACTAGCCTAAAAGTAAGAAAACACTCAGAAAACAGTCAAAATTGAGCACAATTTAATCTAAGGTTAAACATTGTCCGAAAAAATATTGCTTATATTATAAGAGCCATTTGAAACCGTTAATCACATTCTTCAATAAACAAATCGTATTTTAAATGCCGCTGAAATGTGTGGCACTTTGCGCCTTGCATTATGAACATTGCACATTATCCAACAAAACATAACAACTCACTAAATAAAAGTTAACAAATAACATTTGTTGAAAACAATATTCAACATAACAAAACATTTTTAGGAAACGTGCCTGATTATTACAACGGCATTTTCATTGGGTGAACGCGATCGCATAGCAAATACAGTAAAAAATAATAATCGATCATCAGAAAAACTACCAATAATAGGCCCACAAAAAAATAACAATTAGGTCTACTGATTGACGTGACATTAGATTAGTTTTATTGGGCTATTCAACAACGCGATAGGCCTACTTACTCTTTCCACCTCGCTGGTTTAACTTGCAGGGCGAGCAGGCTAATGCGTTTTGTTTCTTTCTTTCCTTTGTTTTTTTTCTTTTTCTTTTTTTAAATCCGGCGTTGTTAACATTATTACCGGATGCTCGTTTTTTTATAAAGCAACATTTGACCAGGACAATGTGACATTTCAGTGCAAATTATGTCAATATGTAATTTAAATGTGTACATTAATAAAATAATAAGTTTAACCGACTAGTATTTCTGGTGCCGACTAGCGAAGGTAGCAACGTTTAATCGACTAGTCGACTAAACGCGCACATCCCTAATTATTATTATTATATCTTTAATCATTTTACTTTAAACAAAGGGAGTGGTGGAAGAAGGAAGTCTGAGCGAAGTGGAAGTATAATATGGGCTAACACAGTATGATTCAGTGTGATTATGTGCAGTGTGATTATTGTGCTTCAGCGCAGTGTGATTTAGTGTGCTTCAGTGCAGTGTGATTTAGTGTGCTTCAGCGCAGTGTGATTCAGTGTGCTTCAGCGCAGTGTGATTTAGAGTGCTTCAGTGCAGTGTGATTATTGTGCTTCAGCGCAGTGTGATTTAGTGTGCTTCAGCGCAGTGTGCTTCAGCGCAGTGTGATTCAGTGTACTTCAGCGCAGTGTGTTTCAGCGCAGTGTGATTTAGTGTGCTTCAGCGCAGTGTGATTTAGTGTGCTTCAGAGCAGTGTGATTTAGTGTGCTTCAGCGCAGTGTGATTTAGTGTGCTTCAGCGCAGTGTGATTCAGTGTGCTTCAGCGCAGTGTGATTTAGTGTGCTTCAGCACAGTGTAATTTAGTGTGCTTCAGAGCAGTGTGATTCAGTGTGCTTCAGAGCAGTGTGATTCAGTGTGCTTCAGCGCAGTGTGATTTAGTGTGCTTCAGCGCAGTGTGATTTAGTGGGCTTCAGCGCAGTGTGATTCAGTGTGCTTCAGCGCAGTGTGATTTAGTGTGCTTCAGCGCAGTGTGATTTAGTGTGCTTCAGCGCAGTGTGATTTAGTGTGCTTCAGCGCAGTGTGATTTAGTGTGCTTCAGCGCAGTGTGATTTAGTGTGCTTCAGCGCAGTGTGATTCAGTGTGCTTCAGCGCAGTGTGATTTAGTGTGCTTCAGAGCAGTGTGATTTAGTGTGCTTCAGCGCAGTGTGATTTAGTGTGCTTCAGAGCAGTGTGATTTAGTGTGCTTCAGCGCAGTGTGATTTAGTGTGCTTCAGCGCAGTGTGATTTAGTGTGCTTCAGAGCAGTGTGATTCAGTGTGCTTCAGCGCAGTGTGATTTAGAGTGCTTCAGTGCAGTGTGATTTAGTGTGTTTCAGCGCAGTGTGATTTAGTGTGCTTCAGCGCAGTGTGATTTAGTGTGCTTCAGCATAGTGTGATTTAGTGTGCTTCAGCGCAGTGTGATTTAGTGTGCTTCAGCGCAGTGTGATTTAGTGTGCTTCAGCATAGTGTGATTTAGTGTGCTTCAGTGCAGTGTGATTTAGTGTGTTTCAGCGCAGTGTGATTTAGTGTGCTTCAGCGCAGTGTGATTTAGTGTGCTTCAGTGCAGTGTGATTTAGTGTGCTTCAGCATAGTGTGATTTAGTGTGCTTCAGCGCAGTGTGATTTAGTGTGCTTCAGCGCAGTGTGATTTAGTGTGCTTCAGCATAGTGTGATTTAGTGTGCTTCAGTGCAGTGTGATTTAGTGTGTTTCAGCATAGTGTGATTTAGTGTGTTTCAGCATAGTGTGATTTAGTGTGCTTCAGCATAGTGTGATTTAGTGTGCTTCAGCATAGTGTGATTTAGTGTGCTTCAGTGCAGTGTGATTTAGTGTGTTTCAGAGCAGTGTAGGTAGCATGCTTCAGCCAGTGTGACAGCGCAGTGTAATTTTGCTTCAAGTTTTTATTTATTGTGCTTCATCATAGTGTGATTTACTGTGCTTCAGGCAGTGTGATTTAGTGTGCTTCAGCGCAGTGTGACTTTCTGTGTCAGCGCAGTGTGATTTAGTGTGCTTCAGCGCAGTGTGATTTTAGTGTGCTTCATTCCGCAGTGTGATTTAGTGTGCTTCAGCGCAGTGTGATTTAGTACTTCAGCGCAGTGTGATTTAGTGTGCTTCAGAGGGGTGTGGAATTTTGTACAATATAAGAAAAATGGACTGACTAACTCCTTTGTTATTCTAATTTAGTAATTTAGCATAGCGTGTGTTTGTTAGCACAGCGCTAGCAGGACAGACGTACACTAGCTCTCGGGAGTCGGTGAGGTAGGTCTGCGTGGTCTCAGCCTGGTTCAGCCTCTCGCTGCGCTGTCCCGCCTTCCTCTGCAGGGCGCTCCACCCCTCCTCCACCTCCTCCATCCTTTCCGCCAGGCTCTGCTGCACCTGGGTGTACCTGCGGCCCAGAGCCCCGCCCTCCTCCCGCGTCCTGCACAGCTCCTCCCCGATGGCAGCTAGGTCTCTCTGCAACAGCGGCAGCCAATCACATGCTTAAACCCGTGCACATGGTTCCTCTCCACCAATCACAGGCTTAAACCTGTACACATGGTTCCTCTCCACCAATCACAGGCTAAAAGCACAACTTTCTTCTCCCGACTTATTTTTCCATTGCGTTCAATAGGAAAATTTGTCAAGAGAAACAACCCTTAAAGTTATCCATCCATATCTACTGCATATCTGGCAGCAGAGTGATGATTTGAGGCTTGTTTGATACCTCAGACCCTTGATGACTTACAGCCATTTTACCAACCATGTATTCCATACTATTCCAGCATAATTTACAGCTAAATCTAGTCCCACCCCCCAATTCCCATAGAGATCCATTCAAATGCAGAGACGTTATAGTATCACTTGTAAGAGTACCAGAAAATAAAATATCAAGAGTCTTTTGATGTTGTTGGGTCACAGACACCAGGAAATCGTGGCATGCAAAGGATATGCGACCAAATATTAAAAAGTATTGCTTCAAATAGGTTTAAAGAAAAGCATTATAAATCCCCAGCACGGCCTTTGACCCCCCACCCCCTGTGATCTCAGTACCTCCAGGCCTTGGTGTTGCCGTAGTAATGCCTGCACGCTCAGTAGATCATGTCCGTGGTCCTCAGAGTCGAGCATCGCCTCCTTCTCTAGCATCCAGCTCTTCAGCTCGTCCACGTCATGGTCAAACTGGTGCACCTCCCGCGCCGAGCGCAGGCCCTGTGGGAACGCCACACCATGAGCAACTGTTACCACGGCAACCACCACACAGATACACAAGCCACACCGTCAACACGGCAACCACCACGCATACACACACACCACACCATCCCCATGGCAACCGTCACGCATACACACACATACCGCACCGTCACCACGGCAAGCACCACACATACACACAAGCCACACCGTCAACACGGCAACCGTCACACATACACACACACCACACCATCACCATGGCAACCGCCACGCATACACACACATACCGCACCGTCACCACGGCAAGCCCCCATGCAGACATGCACGCCGCACTGTTACCATGGCAACCTCCACACATACGCACACACCATCCTCACTGCCATGTATTACACTACCTCCAACCACCACGCATACACACACACCGCACCGTCACCATGGCAACCACCACACATACACACACCGCACTGTCACCATGGCAACCGTTACGCACACGCACACACGTCACTCCCTCACCATGGCAACAGCCCACACAGACATGCACGCTGCACCATCACCATGGCAGCCGCCACGCACACACTCACACTGCACCGTCACCATGGCAACCACCACACACACACACACCATCCTCACTGCCATGTATTACAGTACCTCCAACCGCCACGCATACACACACACACACACCGTCACCATGGCAACCACCACACACACTGCACCCTCACCATGGCAACCGTCACGCACACACACGTCACCATGGCAACCACCACGCATACACACACACCGCGTCACCACGGCAGCCGCCACGCACACACACACACCTCAGCTCTTTTCTCCACAGTCTGCTGCAGCTCCTCCCACAGTTTGTGGAGCTCCGCCTCACGTTGCTGGCTCTCCGCTGACCTCACTTCCTGTGCTAGGTGCAGAACAGAGTTGACTTTGCTCTGGCCCAGCCCCTGGACCTCAGACCGGAAATCCTCAAACTTTTTCTGCAGCACCTAAAAACACAGGTCAAAGGGTAAAAGGTCATGGGACCATTATCCCACCGAGCAACCAACCAGAACGTATTTTAACATAAAAAGCTTGTCTGATTGGTGCTCTTGCATTAGCCAACCATGTTTTCCCTACATAGAGGCAGCAGTGGCTGAATTTCTGGTGCCGCTGCTAGTATTTCTCTAAGCTATGCACAGAGGCAAATGGCCCCATTGTCTCAAAATAACTTTGCTAAAACAAACGAGTAAAGCTGTGGCCTATAATATATGAATATATATTTTTTTTTTCCTCAACTGTCAGTAGAACATTAATCTTTTGCCATATTGTTCATATTCAGGCATGAAACTTACATATATGATTGCGCTCATTTACTTTCGCTTTAAAGTCAACTTGTAATATGTAATATGTGTCTTCTGTGGTGTCAGTGTTGAATTACAGACAGAAAAGTCACAGTGTGGTGTCAGTGTTGAATTACAGACAGAAAAGTCACAGTGTGGTGTCAGTGTTGAATTACAGACAGAAAAGTCACAGTGTGGTGTCAGTGTTGAATTATAGACAGAATAGTCACAGTGTGGTGTCAGTGTTGAATTACAGATGGGAGAGTCACAGTGTGGTGTCAGTGTTGAATTACAGACGCTCTCTTGTGTACCTCCACATCCTCCAGGTCCTGTCCGTACTCCTGGGCATCTGCCAAAGTTCTGCGGGTACTGATCCAGTTCTGGAGCTCACGGGCCTCTCGCTCAAACACATAGAGCTGGAAACGCTCCTCCAGGGCGACCCGCCGGTCTGCAGAAAGCTGCAGCAGCGCATGGTACTGATCCAATGCAGAGACCACCGCATCGTTCACCAGAACACTGCAACACAGCCAAACAATTACCCCTACTGCCCCAATCACCCCAACAACTGCCCCAATCACCCCAACAACTGCCCCAACTGCCCCAATCACCCCAGCAACTACCCCAGCAACTGCCCCAACCCCCTACATATGCCCCAATAACCCCTACCTTATTACCCCTACATCTTCCCCAATTACCCCTAGACCTGCCCTATTACCCTAGATCTGACCTTTTACCCCTACATCTGCCCCAATTAACCCTACAATTGCCCCAAATTACCCCTGCCCTAATTACCCCCACCTGTGCACCATTTCCTCGACTGATTGGTTGCTGTACCTGCTGGGGTGTCCGGTTTGTGCCAGCTGGACCCCCGTCTCCTGGAGGAACTCCACTTTGGGACGGTGGCTCTCCAGGTCCAGATCCACTGAGTCCAGCTTCCGAAGAAGTGCCTGGGTCGCTTCCTCACTCTTCCCAAAATCCACTGACTTCAGAATAGGCCTGCGCTCCTCCACCCAGAGTCCCAGCTCCAACACCTGAGAGAGGGGGGGGGGGGACAGGGGGAGAGGGGGGAGAGAGAGGGGGGACAGGGGGAGAGGGGGGAGAGAGAGAGAAAGGGAGGGGGGGAGGGGGAGAGGGGGGAGAGAAAGGGAGAGGGGGAGAGAGAGAGGGGGGAGAGGGGGGAGAGAAAGGGAGGGGGGAGAGAAAGGGAGAGAGAGAGGGGGGAAGAGAGGAAGAGTTAGTGAGACTTTTAAAACCCCATTTTATTCATCATCAATTCAGAAGAAGATTTCTATAGCTTACTTCTGCAATCCCATCCAAGAAAACACAAAAAAAACACACAAACAAAAAAATATAATCAGAAAAACGTTAAGAAAACAAGAAAAATTATCCAAGAGTAACTCAAATATTCATCATCCATCATCATCCATCAACCCGCTTATTCCTATTCAGGGTCACGGGGGGTGCTGGAGCCTATCCCAGCATGCATTGGGCGAGAGGCAGGAATACACCCTGGACAGGCCGCCAATCCATCACAGAGCACTCACACCATTCACTCACTCATTCATACCTATGGGCAATTTAGAGTCTCCAATTAGCCTAACCTGCATGTTTTTGGACTGTGGGAGGAAACCGGAGTACTCGGAGGAAACCCACGCTGACACAGGGAGAACATGCAAACTCCACACAGAAAGGCCCTCGGCCGGGATTCGAACTCGGTACCTTCTTGCTGTAAGGCGACAGTGCTAACCACTGCACCACCGTGCTGCCCCAAACTCAAATATTAATAACCAATTTTCCTTCCTCTATTGAACGCAAGCAATCCTGTAAGCACCTACAATTATGAATTCTTCAACATCATTAATGAACAAATAATACATAAATTCTACTTCAAGCCTCGGGGTAATCAAGAAAACTAAACACTTTGCTACATTAGTTAGTTGTGTTCTATGTAGTGTTTTCTCATGTTCAAAATTGCCACTATGACCTGCCCAACCACAATAGTTACCAGCTCTAATTTAACATGTGCTGCTCATGTGTATTTTAATCAATAAATAAACATTGCCTTTTCTAAAACCACATAGAGTATTTCAAAAGTGATTGAGCCGTGAGCCTTGTAGAATATGTTGTTGATGTTGAACAAACCGGTAATTCTGTAATTCTTTTACTTTAATAGAAACAGTACAGGTGGATGCGTGGGGCAGGTGTGGGGGGTGTGGCAGTGGGGACAGGTGTGGCAGTGGGGCAGGTGTGGCAGTGGGGACAGGGTGGGTGCAGTTAGCGTGGTTACAGGGAGGTTAAATTAGCCGAGAGACTTATCCGAGGCTGATTTCAGGCAGGCGTTTCTGACGCGTACCTCAGCCAGGAAGGTCTGTATTGTGAGGGCCTCCTGCAGGAGCCGGCCTCGGCTCTCAGATTCCTTCCGCAGCATGTCTGACAGCTTCCTCAGCTCACCCAGCCTCTCGCTGATCTCCTTAGAGCCAAAATGGCCGCCCTTCACCAGGCTTTGCCCGGCCTCCTGCACTGCCTGCACCAGAGGAATGCGATTGCCAATTTCTTCCACGAGAGCCTGAGGACACATATGTTAATATGTAATCAGCAACATTGGATTAGGACACAAAGATGGGTTTCCGGGGCACGGAGGAGAGGAGGTGGTAGTGGAGGAGAGGAGGATACATTTTTCTAGTATTGGGACACACCCTTGCTGCTATGAGAACAACCTTCCATTTCTGCAAGGCAGTGACATCAGTTTGTTGGAAGGAAGTGACATTACATGACAGAGAGGCTCCTCCCACAGTGCCCTCTCACCTGGTGCTTTTTGACCAATGACTGTGTGCTGTGCAGGGACGATCCCCAGTCTTTTGAGAAGGCGGCAGGGAGCTTGTCTTTGATCCAAACCAGCTCGTCCTCCAGGTCGCGGTAAAGCTGGAACAGCAGCAGGCACGACTCCAGAGCTTCCCGCCGGGCCAGAAGGGGCTCCGCCAGGCTGTTATACCTGTGGCCACCACAGGAGGCAGCGTTCTCATCAGAAATATGGGACAGGGCAGCCCCCAATATGTAAGAAAAACTCAGTTGAAAAATAAATACATTTCTTTAAATCCAGTTCTGATTGCTAATCTAATGTCTTGGCACTGTTTCAATCTTCACTTAATTACAGTGTGTTTATTCAATGACCTCAAAATGGCCTTTCTGTTCAAAACCGCAAAAATAAATAAAGGAGCAGGGCTTTGGGGGTGTGGTTTAGGTATTGTGGGCGAGGCACTATGGGCAGGGCATTGTGGGCGGGGCACTATGGGCGGGGCATTGTGTTTACCTGTGCACTGTCTCTCCGACCCTCCGCTGTATCTCCTCGGCGAGGAAGTTTCCCTGACTGCGGAAGTCACGGGCGGAGTCCACCAGCCCCTGGATGCGGTCCAGGTGACCCTCCACCTGATCCTCCGAATCCTGCAGCTCCTTCAGTCTCCGCGCCACAGAGGGCAGGTCGGCCCCGCAGTCCTCACTCCCCACCTCCGTCTCCACGGAAACCAGCCATTCCTCTATGTCCTCCAACGAGCGCTGGAACTGCAGAGCCTGCCAGCGCGGACACATGCGCAGACACATGCGCAGACAGAGGTATAATTATGTATCTGCCAGCACGGACACATGCGCAGACAGAGGTATAATTATGTATCTGCAAGCGCGGACACATGCGCAGACAGAGGTATAATTATGTATCTGCAAGCGCGGACACATGCGCAGACAGAGGTATAATTATGTATCTGCAAGCGCGGACACATGCGCCGACAGAGCTATAATTATGTATGCACGGACACATGCGCAGACAGAGGTATAATTATGTATCTGCAAGCGCGGACACATGCGCCGACAGAGCTATAATTATGTATGCGCGGACACATGCGCCGACAGAGCTATAATTAACGAGCGCTGGAACTGCAGAGCCTGCCGGCGCGGACACATGCGCCGACAGAGGTATAATTATGTATTTGTTCATAGCAGAGACGTATTACCACAACAACCTCACAGTGATCTCCCATTCTAACACACATCTGCCCAGCTGATCCACCTGTACAGGTGTTTATGGGCGTGTCTGAGCTCACCAGGTAGGCCTGCTGTAGGTGTTTATGGGCGTGTTTGAGCTCACCTGGTCCACCTGTGCAGGTGTTATGGGCGTGTCTGAGCTCACCTGGTAGGCCTGCTGTAGGTGTTTATGGGTGTGTTTGAGCTCACCTGGTCCACCTGTGCAGGTGTTATGGGCGTGTCTGAGCTCACCTGGTAGGCCTGCTGTAGGTGTTTATGGGCGTGTCTGAGCTCACCTGGTAGGCCTGCTGCAGGTGTTTATGGGTGTGTCTGTGCTCACCAGGTAGGCCTCCTGTAGGTGTTTATGGGTATGTCTGAGCACACCTGGTCCACCTGTACAGATGTTTATGGGCGTGTCTCAGCTCACCAGGTAGGCCTGCTGCAGGTGTTTATGGGTGTGTCTGTGCTCACCAGGTAGGCCTGCTGTAGGTGTTTATGGGTATGTCTGAGCACACCTGGTCCACCTGTACAGGTGTTTATGGGCATGTCTGAGCTCACCAGGTAGGCCTGCTGTAGGTGTTTATGGGTGTGTTTGAGCTCACCTGGTCCACCTGTGCAGGTGTTATGGGCGTGTCTGAGCTCACCTGGTAGGCCTGCTGCAGGTGTTTATGGGTGTGTCTGTGCTCACCAGGTAGGCCTCCTGTAGGTGTTTATGGGTATGTCTGAGCACACCTGGTCCACCTGTACAGATGTTTATGGGCGTGTCTCAGCTCACCAGGTAGGCCTGCTGCAGGTGTTTATGGGTGTGTCTGTGCTCACCAGGTAGGCCTGCTGTAGGTGTTTATGGGTATGTCTGAGCACACCTGGTCCACCTGTACAGGTGTTTATGGGCATGTCTGAGCTCACCAGGTAGGCCTGCTGTAGGTGTTTATGGGTGTGTTTGAGCTCACCTGGTCCACCTGTGCAGGTGTTATGGGCGTGTCTGAGCTCACCTGGTAGGCCTGCTGCAGGTGTTTATGGGTGTGTCTGTGCTCACCAGGTAGGCCTCCTGTAGGTGTTTATGGGTATGTCTGAGCACACCTGGTCCACCTGTACAGGTGTTTATGGGCGTGTCTCAGCTCACCAGGTAGGCCTGCTGCAGGTGTTTATGGGTGTGTCTGTGCTCACCAGGTAGGCCTCCTGTAGGTGTTTATGGGTATGTCTGAGCACACCTGGTCCACCTGTACAGGTGTTTATGGGCGTGTCTGAGCTCACCAGGTAGGCCTGCTGTAGGTGTTTATGGGTGTGTTTGAGCTCACCTGGTCCACCTGTGCAGGTGTTATGGGCGTGTCTGAGCTCACCTGGTAGGCCTGCTGGAGGCGGGTCTTCTTTTCCCTGCAGTTGTTGAGAAGCTGTTCCCAGCTGAGCTTCACCTCCTCCTGCCGAACGCTGATCCTGTCTGAGGCAAAATGGCCGACGGACAGCATCTTCTTTCCTTCCTGTGAACAAACCACCAAATGCTGAACATACCTGCCTACCTTTCACCTGTCTACATTACCTTTCACACGTCTACCATCTACCTTTCACCTGTCTGCATTACCTTTCACACGTCTACATCTACCTTTCACCTGTCTGCATTACCTTTCACACGTCTACATCTACCTTTCACCTGTCTGCATTACCTTTCACACGTCTACCATCTACCTTTCACCTGTCTGCATTACCTTTCACACGTCTACCATCTACCTTTCACCTGTCTGCATTACCTTTCACACGTCTACCATCTACCTTTCACCTGTCTGCATTACCTTTCACACGTCTACCATCTACCTTTCACCTGTCTACATTACCTTTCACACGTCTACCATCTACCTTTCACCTGTCTACATTACCTTTCACATGTCTACGATCTACCTTTCACCTGTCTACCGTCTACCTGTCTACATTTCACCTGTCTATCTGGATGTGGGGTGTAGATTTGCGGTGTGGATCAGGGGATGCAGATGTGGGATGTTCCTTTGGGGTGTGGGTTTGGGGTATGGATGTGGGGTGTCGATTTGGGGTGTGGGTTTGGGGTGTAGATTTGGGCTGTGGGTTTGGGGCGTGGGTGTGGATTTGGGGTGTGGATGTGGGGATAGATTTGTGGTGTGGATGTGGGGTGTAGATTTAGGGGTAGATTTGTGGTGTGGAGTTGGGGTGTGGATGTGGGGTGTAGATTTGGTGTGTGGAGTTAAGGGGTAGATTTGGGGTGTGGAGTTGGGGTGTGGATGTGGGGTGTAGATTTGGGGTGTGGTACGTACCTTAGTGAGGGTCTCCACTCGGTTGTGGTTGGCCAGGATCTGGGCCTCAAAGCTCTGGTGCTTGAGCAGTTTGGCCTGCAGGTTTGAGGGGTCCCTCCAACTCTCATCCAGGGCCACAGTATTCCTCTCACCCAGCCAGGAGCACACCTACAGGGGTCACAGCTTACAGACACCCCAATACTCACCCACATACCCCCATACTCATCCACATACCTCAATACTCACCCACATACCCCCATGCTCACCCACATACCCCAATACTCACCCACATACCCCCATACTCACCCACATACCCCCATGCTCACCCACATACCCCCATACTCTCCCACATACCCCCATACTCTCCCACATACCCCAATACTCACCCACATACCCATCCTCTCACCCCCATACTCACCCACATACCCCCATGCTCACCCACATACCCCCATACTCACCCACATACCCCAATACTCTCCCACATACCCCCATGCTCATCCACATACCTCAATACTCACCCACATACCCCCATGCTCACCCACATACCCCCATACTCACCCACATACCCCCATACCCGCCCACATACCCATCCTCTCACCTCCATACTCACCCAGATACCCCAATACTCACCCACATACCCCCATACCCGCCCACATACCCATCCTCTCACCTCCATACTCACCCAGATACCCCAATACTCACCCACATACCCCCATACCCGCCCACATACCCCCATACTCACCCACATACCCCCATGCTCACCCACATACCCATCCTCTCACCCACATACCCATCCTCTCACCTCCATAGCCCCCCTTACCTCATGGATCCCGCCCAGGAAGTTCTGAAGCTGCAGAGATTCCTCCAGCTTCTTCCCTCGAGCTTCACTCTTCGCAATCAGCTTCTTCTTCCTGGAGCACAGAGCAGTTTAGAGCTCAGCGAGGCGCAGGTGTAAGGGCGGAGCGCAGGTGTAGGGATGAGGTGGGTGTAGGGGCGGGGTTCTGGTACCTGAGCAGTACTGCCTTGTTCTTGCTCTGGATGGTTTCTGAGTCAAAGTGCCGTTTCTGGATCAGCTGCTGGGCGAATCGCTCCAGAGCCTCCACCTGTTCCATCTGCGCCTCCACAGTCTTCTCAAACAGCACCTGCTTCCTCTGCAGAGCCTCCACCTCCCCCAGGGAGCTCTGTACCCACACGCACTCCATCAGCAACCCCACCCACTCCATCAGAGACACACCCACTCCATCAGAGACACACCCACTCCATCAGCAACCCCACCCACTCCATCAGCAACCCCACCCACTCCATCAGCAACCCCACGCACTCCATCAGCAACCCCACCCACTCCATCAGAGACACACCCACTCCATCAGCAACCCCACCCACTCCATCAGCAACCCCACCCACTCCATCAGAGACACACCCACTCCATCAGCAACCCCACCCACTCCATAAGCAACCCCATGCACTCCATCAGCAACCCCTTGCACTCCATCAGCAACCCCACCCACTCCACCAGAGACACACCCACTCCATCAGCAACCCCACCCACTCCATCAGAGACACACCCACTCCATCAGCAACCCCACCCACTCCATAAGCAACCCCACCCACTCCATCAGCAACCCCATGCACTCCATCAGCAACCCCACCCACCCCATTATAGACACACCCACTCCATCAGCAACCCCATCCACTCCATCAGCAACCACACCCACTCCATCAGCAACCCCACCCATTCCACCAGAGACACACCCACATAACCACACCCACTCCATCAGACACACCAGACACTCATGTTATGAAATGATGGCTTACCCCCAGGTCTTCATCAGAGAGAAACGCTTCCTGACTGCCCAGCCATCTCTCACACTGCTCAGCACAGCCCAGAAACACCTGAAACAGACACACACACTCATCTCCAGCACCAAGATTTAGCTCTGAGGTACACACACATACACACACACACACACACACACACACACACACACATACACACACACACTCACATACACACACACACATACACACACTCATCTCCAGCACCAAGATTTAGCTCTGAGGTACACTCACATACACACAAACACACACACTCACATACACACACTCACATACACACAAGCACACACACTCACATACACACACTCACATACATACACACAAACACACACACTCACATAAACACACTCACATACACACAAACACACACACTCACATACACACACTCACATACACACACAAACACACACACTCACATACACACACAAACACACACACTCACATACACACACTCACACACACACTCACATACACACAAACACACACACTCACATACACACACTCACATACACACACACACACACACACACACACACACAAACACTTAGACACATACACACACACACACACAAACACTTAGACACACACACACGCACACACACACACTCATCTCCAGCACCAAGATTTAGCTCTGAGGTACACTCACATACACACAAACACTTAGACACACATGCACACACACACACACACAGAAAGGTGTGTGCTTTTACCTGTAGCTCCAGTGCCTGCTCCAGGATCAGCTTGCGCTCCTGCCAGATCTGTTCCAGGCCCATTTTGGCCTCTTCCAGGTGGGTCAGTGCTTTCTGTATCTCTGGGGTGGCACTGTGCCCCGCCTTCATCAGACTCCGCCCGAAACTCCTCACCAAATCAAACCGCTCCCCTCGAGCATCAATCTCCACCTGTAGCCACACCCCCCACCAATCAACAACCACTATCAATGCAGGTCAATCAGCACCTGCCAATCCACACACCTGTTATCCCACAGTGTCATTTAGAAACAATGGTGTGTGTGTGTGTAAGTGTGTGTTTAAGTGAGTGTGTGTATAAGTGTGTGTGTGTGTGTGTGTGTGTGTATTTAAGTGTGTGCATGTGTGTGTGTGTCTTGTTTAAGTGTGTGCGTGTGTTTTAGTGTACGTGAGTATGTGTTTGTGTGTGTGTGTGTGTGTGTGTGAGTGTGTGTGTGTGCGTGCAGGCATGCATGTGTGTGTGTGAGTGTGTGTGTGTGCGTGAGTGTGTGTTTGTGTGCATGTGTGTGTGAGTGAGAGTGTGTGTGTGTGTGTACTGTGTGAGTGTGTGTTTGTGTGCGTGAGAGTGTGTGTGTGTGTGTGCGTGAGTGTGTGTGAGAGTGTGTGTGTGCGTGTGTGTGTGAGAGTGTCCGTGCGTGTGTGTGTGTGTGTGTGCGTGTGTGAGTGTGTGTGTGCGTGTGAGTGTATGTGAGTGTATGTGTGCGTGTGCGTGTGAGTGTATGTGAGTGTGTTTGAGTGTTTGTGTGCGTGTGTGTGAGTGTGTGTGTGTGTGTGTGCGTGCGTGTGTGTGTGTGTGCGTGTGTGCGTGAGTGTGTGCGAGTGTGTGTGTGCGCGTGTGTGAGTGTGTGTTTGTGTGAGTGTGTGTGTGTGTGTGTGCGTGAGAGTGTGTGTGTGTGTGTGTGTGTGTGCGTGAGAGTGTCCGTGCGTGTGTGTGTGCGTGTGAGTGTGTGTGAGTGTATGTGAGTGTGTGTGTGAGTGTATGTGAGCGTGTGTGACCTTTGTGTCCTGGTGCTCAGAGATGAAGGTCTCTGCCTCTGTCTTGCTCTTAGGAAGGCCACTCTGCTCCATCTGAGAGCTGTGCTGCAGCAGCCAGTCCAGCAGGGGGCGCTGGTCAGTCTTAAACAGCTGCAGCTGGTGGGCTGCCTGGAGCTTCTCCTTCCTGCAGGAACAAGCAGCACTGAATTAATGCTGAACCTACAGTTCATTACAATACTACTCACACCTTTACTATAACACTACTCACACCTTTACTATAACACTACTCACACATATACTACAGCACTACTCACAGTAAACCACAGTGCTACTTATACCTTTACTATAACAATACTGACACATATACTACAGCACTACTCACACCTTTACTATAACAATACTCACACATACTACAGCACTACTCACACCTTTACTATAACAATACTCACACATATACTACAGTCCTACTCACACCTTTACTATAACAATACTCACAGCTTTACTATAACACTACTCACACATATACAACAGCACTACTCACAGTAAAACTACAGCACTACTTACACCTTTACTATAACAATACTCACACATATACTACAGGACTACACACACCTTTACTATAACAATACTCACACCTTTACTATAACACTACTCGCACCTTTTTCTCTATCCAATCAGACCTTGGTGTGGGTGGAGTCAGAGAGGCCACGCCCTACCTGAGATTCACTTCCTGCTCCAGCGTCACCAGTGCCACTTTCACTTCCTGCTGCTTCCTGCTCAGCATCGCAGCCATTTCTGATTGGCTCCTCCCTCGTGTCCTGGTCTCCTTGTCTAGTGCCTGATTGGACAGAAAGTGAGAGGCTGACTTCACTCTGTATACCCTGCAGGGAACTCAAAGACTCCAGTGACCCATCACCCACCTTTGCCCTCTCCTGGATGACCCGGACCTCACGCTCCGTCTCCTCATGTCGGCGAATCAGATTCTCCACAGCCTCAAGGTCCCGCCCACAGCCCAGCCCACGCATCAGCAGCATCTGTGCAGATGTACAAAGAGAACAAAGCATGAACATAAGAACCTAAGAACCATAGAACCTCAGAATGTGAGAACACTGGGCCATAGGAACACTAGAACCTCAGAATGTGAGAACACTGGGCCATAGGAACACTAGAACCTCAGAATGTGAGAACACTGGGCCATAGAAACACTAGAACCTCATGATGTGAGAACACTGGGCCATAGGAACACTAGAACCTCAGAATGTGAGAACACTGGGCCATAGGAACACTAGAACCTCATGATGTGAGAACACTGGGCCATAGGAACACTAGAACCTCCGAATGTGAGAACACTGGGCCATAGAAACACTAGAACCTCATGATGTGAGAACACTGGGCCATAGGAACACTAGAACCTCAGAATGTGAGAACACTGGGCCATAGGAACACTAGAACCTCAGAATGTGAGAACACTGGGCCATAGGAACACTAGAACCTCCGAATGTGAGAACACTGGGCCATAGGAACACTAAAACCTCAGAATGTGAGAACACTGGGCCATAGGAACACTAAAACCTCAGAATGTGAGAACACTGGGCCATAGGAACACTAAAACCTCAGAATGTGAGAACACTGGGCCATAGGAACACTAAAACCTCCGAATGTGAGAACACTGGGCCATAGAAACACTAGAACCTCCGAATGTGAGAACACTGGGCCATAGGAATACTAGAACCTCATGATGTGAGAAGATAGGAACATAATGAATAGATCCCTCAGCAGGAAGTGCAGAGCCCTAAACAGGATGTGCGGATCCCTAAAAAGAAAGCACAGCTCACACAGAGCAGCAGAGGATTGTGGGTAGAGAGCACAAACCTTTTCGCCGGTCCTCTCCCGGATCTCCTCCAGGTCCCGGATCAGAGAATGGACCCCCAGCGCCGCCTCCAGCTTCTTCTTGTAGCTGCTCAGGTTGCCGTGGAAACTGCTCCATCTGGGAAATAGAGAAATAACTGTGGGTTACCATTACCATGTGACACTGTTTATCCCCAAATCACCACACTCATTCACATATGCCTTCACACAGCACAGAGACACAGCACAACCACAGCACAGACACACAGCACAGCCACACAGCATAGGGACACAACACAGAGACACAGCACAGAGTCACAGCACAGCCACAGCACAAAGAGCCACAGCACAACCACATCACAGAGACACAGCACAGAGTCACAGCACAGCCACAGCACAGAGTCACAGCACAGCCACAGCACAAAGAGCCACAGCACAGAGTCACAGCACAGAAGGGCACCTCTCATTGAGCTGCTGTCTTTTCCGTTTCACTGTGGCCACTTCCTCCCTGTTCTGCCTCTCCAAACGAGCAGCCATGTTATTAATGGCTTTTATGTGGGCGTCATCCACAGTCACTTCCTGTGCAGACAGGAAGTCAGTTCATGAAGCTCTTCATTTTGCCCAAGCGGAAGGCCAATGCAGAAAGGCAGGGTTGGAGATGCAGGGGATCGAACCCTGGGCCTCATACATAAAAAGCATGCGATCTACCACTGAGCTACATCCACATACAATGAACATAACATTCACAAGCAATCAAAATATCAAAAACATATTGAGTGAAACATCCAGGACCTGGATTGGGTATCAGCCCCCACTCCCTCAGCCCCCAACTCTTACCCCAGATCCTGAGCCCCCGTTCCTGACTTTCTGCACCTTGCTGAATCATTTAACCGTGTTCAATCTGTAAATGGCCCCACACACATACAAGGGCATGCTCTCGATCTAGCTCTCTCATGTGGTTTTTCTATATGCAATGTTGAAACTAACGATGTCTGCATGTCTGATCACATGGTAATTGTGTTCAGTGCTGCTCTGCCTCATTCGATTCCCAAACGCTCTGCCCCTGCTCGCTACTCTCGCTACTTTAACTCTTCCACCGCCAGTAAATTCTCTCATCCCTTCTTAGCTGCCCTGTAGAGGCTCCTCCTCCTCAGTTGGGCACAGAGGAACTCATGTCAGAACATCTGCGTCTAAAGCTCAGCCATGGCTTCATGACAGCACACGGGCTCTAAGGAGAGAACGTCGAAAAGCAGAGGGAAAGTGGAAAATTAATAAGCTTCAGATCTCCTATGAAATACTAAGAAACTGCTTATTTAATGACCAGGAAGCAGTTAAAGGAATATTGTACCTTAGCGTAGCATAAGTAATTTTGTGGAGCCTACCCCATTATATGTGCATAGCGTGAATACTCGCAACGTCAGCTGTCCCTGTTGACCGTGAACGGCATCCCTTGGTAGTCAGGCTCCCCATTCACTCCCATTCATTTTCGGGACCTCACCAAAATTTCTCGTTTTAAAGCACACACTAACTACGGCAGATAATGCATCGATAAAAGAGAACACGACGGTGAAAAGGTAGCAAGAACTAAATATTTCTCTGACCTTATTTCAAAGAACCTCCACAGCTCTAGGTCCTGTCCCGCCTGTAACTCACTGTATACTGGCGCTAACCACTCATCCCTGTCCCGCCTGTAACTCACTGTATACTGGCGTTAACCACTCATCCCTGTCCCGCCTGTAACTCACTGTATACTGGCGTTAACCACTCATCCCTGTCCCGCCTGTAACTCACTGTATACTGGCGTTAACCACTCATCCCTGTCCCGCCTGTAACTCACTGTATACTGGCGTTAACCACTCATCCCTGTCCCGCCTGTAACTCACTGTATACTGGCGTTAACCACTCATCCCTGTCCCGCCTGTAACTCACTGTATACTGGCGTTAACCACTCATCCCTGTCCCGCCTGTAACTCACTGTATACTGGCGTTAACCACTCATCCCTGTCCCGCCTGTAACTCACTGTATACTGGCGTTAACCACTCATCCCTGTCCCGCCTGTAACTCACTGTATACTGGCGCTAACCACTCATCCCTGTCCCTCCTGTAACTCACTGTATACTGGCGTTAACCACTCATCCCTGTCCCGCCTGTAACTCACTGTATACTGGCGTTAACCACTCATCCCTGTCCCGCCTGTAACTCACTGTATACTGGCGTTAACCACTCATCCCTGTCCCGCCTGTAACTCACTGTATACTGGCGTTAACCACTCATCCCTGTCCCGCCTGTAACTCACTGTATACTGGCGTTAACCACTCATCCCTGTCCCGCCTGTAACTCACTGTATACTGGCGTTAACCACTCATCCCTGTCCCGCCTGTAACTCACTGTATACTGGCGCTAACCACTCATCCCTGTCCCTCCTGTAACTCACTGTATACTGGCGTTAACCACTCATCCCTGTCCCGCCTGTAACTCACTGTATACTGGCGTTAACCACTCATCCCTGTCCCGCCTGTAACTCACTGTATACTGGCGTTAACCACTCATCCCTGTCCCGCCTGTAACTCACTGTATACTGGCGTTAACCACTCATCCCTGTCCCGCCTGTAACTCACTGTATACTGGCGTTAACCACTCATCCCTGTCCCACCTGTAACTCACTGTATACTGGTGTTAACCACTCATCCCTGTCCCGCCTGTAACTCACTGTATACTGGCGTTAACCACTCATCCCTGTCCCGCCTGTAACTCACTGTATACTGGCGTTAACCACTCATCCCTGTCCCGCCTGTAACTCACTGTATACTGGCGTTAACCACTCATCCCTGTCCCGCCTGTAACTCACTGTATACTGGCGTTAACCACTCATCCCTGTCCCGCCTGTAACTCACTGTATACTGGCGTTAACCACTCATCCCTGTCCCGCCTGTAACTCACTGTATACTGGCGTTAACCACTCATCCCTGTCCCGCCTGTAACTCACTGTATACTGGCGTTAACCACTCATCCCTGTCCCGCCTGTAACTCACTGTATACTGGCGTTAACCACTCATCCCTGTCCCGCCTGTAACTGGTCCAAAACGCAGCAGCTAGACTTCTGACAGGTTCCAGGAAAAGAGACCAAATCCCCCCTGTTCTGGCCTCCCTACACTGGCTCCCAGTGCCCTTCCCTGTGCTGGCCTCCCTACACTGGCTCCCAGTGCCCTTCCCTGTTCTGGCCTCCCTACACTGGCTCCCAGTGCCCTTCCCTGTGCTGGCCTCCCTACACTGGCTCCCAGTGCCCTTCCCTGTGCTGGCCACCCTACACTGGCTCCCAGTGCCCTTCCCTGTGCTGGCCTCCCTACACTGGCTCCCAGTGCCCTTCCCTTGGTGGTGGTTTAGGCGAGTTTCCCCCTCATCATTGTAAGCGCTTTGAGTCACCAGTTGGTGAGAAAGGCGCTATATAAATGCAAGGCATTATTATTATTATTATTCCCTGTTCTGGCCACCCTACACTGGCTCCCAGTGCCCTTCCCTGTTCTGGCCACCCTACACTGGCTCCCAGTGCCCTTCCCTGTTCTGGCCACCCTACACTGGCTCCCAGTGCCCTTCCCTGTGCTGGCCTCCCTACACTGGCTTCCAGTGCCCTTCAGGGTAGATTTGACCCTGCGCCCCCCCTCCCCGGCCCGACCCCGGCCCCGCCCCACTCTTACCCCAGATCCTGCGCCCCGGAACTCGTTGAGCTTCCTGAACAGCTGCAGGCCATGCTCGTAGTCCTCCCCCATGTCCCCCACGTTTATCATCACTTCCTGTCCAAAGTCCAGGGGAGAAACATTGTCACACCATGAACTATAACACAGACACAGAGCTCTTAAAAAAGGGCCGTGGCGTGGAAAACGGGACGCTACCTTCTGTCTGATCCACACTTCCACCTGCTCGACCTTCTGTAGAAACTCCAGGAAGTCCCTGTTATCCTCCAGCAGCCTGCCTCTGGCGGCCACCGCTCGCTTCAGCGCCTCCCAGTGGTCAGTCAGAGCCGCTGCGCTTCTGCGCACCTCCTGAGACCGGGGGTGTCGCAGTGACACTAGCTCCGTCCCCGCCTACAGGCAAAGGCAGTCATTGGCTGATCAGACACGAGCTCTGCTATTTCTGCACTGGTGACGTCAAGCGGGATAAATTTGAATTCTTAAGAAACACAAGAGTTCACAAGTAGTATTTACATCTGGAAAGCTGACTGAATTTCATAACATAGTTACCATCTTTCCCATAGTTACCATCTCTCCCATAGTTACCATCTTTCCCATAGTTACCATCTCTCCCATAGTTACTATCTCTCCCATAGTTACTATCTCTCCCATAGTTACCATCTCTCCCATAGTTACCATCTTTCCCATAGTTACCATCTCTCCCATAGTTACCATCTCTCCCATAGTGGGTGAATGCAGCATTAGATGCCTGTTGTCATGCATAAACACTTCAGAAGCCGAGTCTAAGGTGTGTAAAGCAGTCCACCTGAGGCAGCTCACCTGCTGCACAGCGCTGATGATGTCATGGTGCGCCAGGATCTCGGCCTCGAACACCTGGTGCTTCTGCAGGAGCTTCATCTTCACGTGCAGGTCGCTGAGGTCATGCTTACAGTCCTCCTGCAGCTTCTGCATCCTCTCAGAGATCCACTCCTCCGCCTGGGGACCGAGCGACAGCACAATCACAGCACAGCCCACTGCCCCAATCACAGCCCCTCCCACTGCCCCAATCACAGCCCCTCCCACTGCCCCAATCACAGCACAGCCCCTCCCACTGCCCCAATCACAGCCCCAATCACAGCACAGCCCACTGCCCAAATCACAGCCCCTCCCACTGCCCCAATCACAGCACAGCCCCGCCCACTGCCCCAATCACAGCACAGCCCCTCCCACTGCCCCAATCACAGCACAGGCCCTCCCACTGCCCCAATCACAGCCCCTCCCACTGCCCCAATCACAGCACAGCCCCTCCCACTCCCACTGCCCCAATCACAGCACAGCCCCACCCACTGCCCCAATCACAGCCCCTCCCACCACCCCAATCACAGCACAGCCCCTCCCATTGCCCCAATCACAGCACAGCCCCTCCCACTGCCCCAATCACAGCACAGCCCCGCCCACTGCCCCAATCACAGCACAGCCCCTCCCACTGCCCCAATCACAGCACAGCCCCTCCCACTGCCCCAATCACAGCACAGCCCCTCCCACTCCCACTGCCCCAATCACAGCACCCACTGCTCCAATCACAGCACAGCCCACTGCCCCAATCACAGCCCCTCCCACTGCCCCAATCACAGCACAGCCCCTCCCACTGCCCCAATCACAGCACAGCCCCTCCCACTCCCACTGCCCCAATCACAGCACCCACTGCTCCAATCACAGCACAGCCCACTGCCCCAATCACAGCCCCTCCCACTGCCCCAATCACAGCACAGCCCCTCCCACTGCCCCAATCACAGCACAGGGGGGCGGGGCTTACTGAACATAATGCTCTGCTTTTTTAGAATTAGATAAAGGCAGAAAATATCAGTTATTAAATGTTCTTAAAACAGTAAGTATATATGATAATCTTGTATTTGATATTGCTACTGTAAATAATGCTTTGGCAATATTACACCTATGTGTGGTCATTCCAATAAAGCACATTTGAAATTGAATTTAAACTACAACTCCCATAGTTCCCCTGCCACAGCTGAATGCTGTAGCTGATGGGATTTAGAGTACCTCGGTCGCGTTGCGGCTGAACACACACAGCAGGCGGGAGGTGGCGAGCTCGTTCCTGCGTTTGGCGGACAGCTGTTTGACGCAGTTCCTCCTCTCCAGCAGGAGGCGTTGTTTACTCTGGACCTGGCCCATCCTCTCCCTCCTCAAACCCTGCTTCACCAGCCGCTCCACCTGCTCCTGCAACGATGTCACCTGGAGGCAGATAAAGCAGGATTTCCCGCAGGTTTTATTGGCTCTTTCTGTAAAGTCCGTTCTCCAGCGAGGTCATCCATCACAGCCGGCCGGCTAACTAAAATCTGAGCTTTACAGGCACTGCACTTTTCCTGGATGAAAACAATATTATGATGATCGGTTAGCCTGTGGCAGATGCCCTCTGAGGGAGGAGATGAGCACTGCAGAGGATTGTGGGTAATGCCTACCTTGTCTTCCTGCGAGTTGAGCAGCTTCTCAAAGGCCTCATGTCTCTTAATGAGCAGGTCTGTTTCATCCACCGAGGTGCCCAGATCGCCGC
>CM040406.1:59668066-59683066 GCA_022702515.1 Ilyophis sp. 1 JC-2022
AGAAAACCACACCCACCCACTGACTTGTGACTCCACCCACTCACCTGTGACTTCACCCACTCCCCTGTTACTCCACCCACTCACTTGTTACTTCACCCATTAACCCATTACTCCACTCACTCACGTTTTACTCCACCCACTCGACCCCAAGGCTGACGCATGTTTTAAAGTTTGTGTCCCTGAGTACTGCTTTTACCATCACATGTTCATGGTCTGTCCCATAATCCTCAGCGGCAGCCACCTGTGCCTGCTGGGAAATCCAGTCCTGCAGCTCCGTAGATTCCCTGCTGAATTCATGCAGACGCAGAGATTCCTTCAGCCGCTGGGACCTGAAGGCAGAATACACTGATAACTCTATAATGCGCTATATGAGCTTCATCTTCAGTAGGAAGGACTGGAACTATCAAGCTATGCTATCAAGGACTAAATAAAGGCAAATTCCTGAGGAGAATCTGTGGGGTTAGGTGCTGGAGTTTTCAAACCTGGCTTCTTACCTAAGTGTGGTTAGGTGCTGGAGTTTGCTGAACTGGTTGTTGATGTGACTGTAGGGCCAGTCCAGCTCGTCTCTGCCCCACGCCCCGGCTGCACGCTCTACACTGCACCCCAACTCCTCCATCTGCACGGCCACAGCCTCCACCTGCTCCTCCAGCACCTGCAAAACACACAGAGTGCACATCCATCGGCCTAACATCCATCAACCTAACATCCATCAGCCTAACATCCACCATTGTAACATTCATCAGCCCAACATCCATCAGCCTAACATCCATCAACCAAAACATCTATCATCCATCATCCTAACATCCATCAATCCAACATCAACCATCCTAACATCCATCGGCCAAACATCCATCATCCTAACATGAATCAACCCAACATCCACTATCCTAAAATGAATCAACCCAACATCTACTATCCTAACATCCATCATCCATAAATCCAACATCAACCATCCTAACATCCATCGGCCAAACATCCATCATCCAAACATCCATTAACCCAACACCCTAACATCCGTCGGCCTAACATCCACCATCCAAATATCCATTAACCCAACATCCATCATCCTAACATCCATTAACCCAACATCCATCATCCTAACATCCATCGACCTAACATCCATCATCCAAACATCCATTAACCCAACATCCATCACCCAAACATCCATTAACCCAACATCCATCATCCAAACATCCATCAACCCAACACACCTGCACTACATCCCCAACATCCACTAACATGCATCTCTGCCACACCCACTCAACCTGGAGGTTTGTGATTTGTGGTAAAGTAGAAAGTGCAGGGTGTTGCTATGTTACTTGTTGTTTCTTGATGAGGCTGATAGTGGCGGACTCATTCCTGCCATAGTCTTCACTGCTGGCCAATGGCAGCAAGTCTGACAGCCGAGCCTCCAGCTCTGCCCCGTCCAGTAAGATCTGAGAACAGAGAAAATACATTTACGCAGCCATATAGTATAGAAAATATGTTATGTGCACTTTGGTCTCCCACAGCTCTGATTGGTTTAAAGAAAGTGGGCGGGTACCTGTTCACGATTGACTGCCCTGCTGAGGAGTGTGGTCCTATCCTCACACGCCCCTTCCAGCTCCTCCCACTCTGCTGTCAGGTGGGCGGATCGCTGGCGCACCTCGTCCCCGTGTCCCTGCGCTGAGTTTCCCATGATCCTCCCCTTCTCCAGCACGCGCTGCAGATGCTGATGGTGGGCATTGACCTCTGCTTGCAGCTCCTGATTGGACAGACAATATAGGGGCATGTCTTATATATATACAGGTGCAGCTCAAAAAATTTATATCGTGAAAAAGTTCAATATTTTTTGTCACTCATTTCAGAAAGTGAAACTCATATATTATATAGATTCATTACACATACAGTGAAATATTTCAAGCCTTTATTTTTTGTAATTTTGATGATTATGGCTTACAGCTAATGAAACCCAAAATTCAGTGTCTCAGAAAATTTTAATATTTTGCTTTAACATATTTTTAAAGTATCATATTTAATATTTGGTCGCATATCCTTTGCATGCTGTTACTTCCTGAAGTCTGTGACCAATCAACATCAAAAGACTCTCGATATCTTATTTCCAGGTACTGTTACAAGCGATACTATAACCTCTCTGCATTTGAACTGATCTCTATGAGAATTGGGGGGTAAGACTAGATTCAGCTGTAAATTACGCTGGTACAGTATGGAACACATGACTGGCGAAATGGCTGTACGTCATCAAGGGTCTAAGGCAGGGCTATTCAATTACAAATTCACTTGGGCCAGATTTTAAAACCAGGAAATGTAGACGGGCCAGACATTTTCAGCAGCCTATTTAAAACCTTTTCTAGCTTTTGGTAATGACAAATTTTAAACAAACGCAAATTAATGTAGTGAAAAATAACAATGTTTATTGTTTCACTTTTTAAATAAACAAATATTTTTGGTCACATATCTGATCCAGGCACATCACAAAGTGTAAATAAAACAGAATAAAAAAGAGCTATCAATCCACAGAACCATAACCATAAGTGGCAATAACAGTAACCAATACACACACACACACACAGAAATAACACAACGCCTCCTACTGCACACTGAAGGAACATAACAAATACGTTCGTTTTAAATAACCAGGGTAATACGGCTCCGATAGTAAGATGCAATCAAACTGTGCACTTTTTTTTCTCTCCTGTGATCCGTCGAGTTTGTCCGGAAAGTTTCGTGTTTCTCAATGTGGTGCCTCCGAATGTTATATTTTTTAACTACCGCAACGCACTCATTGCAAATTAAACACGTTGGTTTGGCATTTGGTCGTTTAATCGACGGTTTTCATTGTCAATTTCACATTTCAGGGTTGACAGAGACATACTTTCAGTAGAGCATTTGCCTGCTTGTGACTGTCAATAGCCAGATGTTTTGAAAAGCTACTAAGCGTGGTCGAAATTGCGTCACATGAGAAAACGTTGATTTGTGAGCGACACCCTGATTGGCGGAATGTTTGTCACGCTGGTTTTGCTTCGTGATCACAGGAAAACAAATCTTCCTGCTTACGGATTTTAGACCACGCTCGCAGTGCTGTAACTATTTAGGCTATGTGATAACATTGCTCTTAACAAATATTTTTTATAAAATAATGTTACATTTAAAATATTAAAATTGCTATTAAAATTGCCTATTTAATTCAAGCTCGCTGGGCCACTCGGAGGTTGCTTCTGGGCCGGATGTGGCCCGCGGGCCGCCAATTGAATAGGCCTGGTCTAAGGTATCAAACGAGCCCCAAACCATCACTCTGCGGCCAGATATGGAGTAGATGTGGATGGATCCCTTTAAGGGTTGTTTCTCCTGACTTTTTTCACCATAGAGTTCTATAGGAAAATGAGTCAGGAGAAATAACCCTTGCAGTGATCCATCCACATCTACTCCATATCTGGCAACAGAGTGATGGTTTGGGGCTCGTTCGATAGCTCAGACCCTTGATGACTTACAGCCATTTAGCCAGCCATGTGTTCCATACTGTACCAGTGTAATTTACAGCTGAATCTAGTGCTGTACGGTGCTATAAAGGGCTGTGATTGGATGTTGCTAAAGCTGTGGGGCTGTAAGAGCAGTGATTGGATGTTGCTAAGGTTGTGGGGCTGTAAGAGCAGTGATTGGATGTTGCAGTGGGCTGTAAGAGCAGTGATTGGATGTTGCAGTGGGCTGTGGGGGTGTAAGGCAGCAGTGATTGGATGTTGCTATGGCTGTGGGGCTGTAAGAGCAGTGATTGGATGTTGCAGTGGGCTGTGGGGCTGTAAGACAGCAGTGATTGGATGTTGCTAAGGCTGTGGGGTTGTAAGAGCAGTGATTGGTTGTTGCTAAGGTTGTGGGGCTGTAAGAGCAGTGATTGGATGTTGCTAAGGCTGTGGGGCTGTAAGAGCAGTGATTGGATGTTGCTAAGGTTGTGGGGCTGTAAGAGCAGTGATTGGATGTTGCTATGGCTGTGGGGTTGTAAGAGCAGTGATTGGATGTTGCTATGGCTGTGGGGCTGTAAGAGCAGTGATTGGATGTTGCTACGGTTGTGGGGCTGTAAGAGCAGTGATTGGATGTTGCTATGGCTGTGGGGCTGTAAGAGCAGTGATTGGATGTTGCTAAGGTTGTGGGGCGGATACCTTGTGTTTTTGCTGCAGGTGGAGGGCACTGGCCATGGATTGGCCGTAGTTTGTGGAGCTAGCTAACGGGTAGTGCTCAGAGATCCAGGTGAGCTCCAGGTCCACATCGTGGAAGAACCCGAACAAAGCTACAGATGCCTCCAGCTGGGTCCTCCTTCGCTCCAGGGGGCGCTGTAGGGATTCAAACCTGCATAACAGGCAAAAACAGAGACAATAACATTGAAGCACAAGTGATCAAATATGATACTGAAAGAAGCCAGTCCAGCACACTGATAGCATGTGTGTGTGTGCGTGTGTGTGTGTGTGCGTGTGTGTGTGTGTCCTGCCGGAACTTACAGATTCAGGTACTTCTCTGTCTCTCGCAGGATTCGCTGGGAGTCAAAGTGGTTGGTTGCCATGTGTTTTGCTCGCGTGACGATGGCGTTCATCTTGTCCGCAAGTTCCCGCGACTCCTGCTCCAGCTGCTGGTGCGCTTTCAGGAGCTTCCGGCTGGACTGCAGGTCATGACCTTTCCCAGCATCCCGCAGCATCCTCTGAATGGCCTCCATCTTCAACTTGGCGTCCTGCAAGCAATGTGGTTATTAAAACGGACGGCATACTTCATCAGACGCTGCCATTTAGACATCTGCAGACATCGAATAGAACAGAAAGACATTTTCTTTGCACAGGCTGCCGAGGCAAACTTTCTCAGGCGAAGTTCGTTGTTCATTGACCCGCCCCTGTCTGCAATTAGTCTAAATATCACAGTTCTAACTGGTTTGTCTTTTCAAGTAAATACTTTGAGGTGTCTGTGGACGTCTTTTGTCTACTATGTCTAAGTATACCGTCCGCTTAAGCCACTCAGAGAAACTCTTACTGTGAGAAACAAAGTTATTTCCCCGCTCAGAGAGACTCTTTCTGTGAGAGATAGGGATGTTAACAATTAATCGACTATCAATTCATTGCTAATAAGAATTTAATCGATAAGATTTCAAATTAAACAATTAACTGAACAATCTGCTGTCTTGTTTCAACGGGAGTTTTTGTGTGAAATGTAATCATGATTTAAGGTCTCCACGCGAGGACGCCAAATTCAGCCTAGTGTAATTATTGAAGAGGGAGAGTTTAGCCTACAGAAGAAGACACAAAAATGAAGCGGTTAAAACAACGATGCCCATTGCAATACCTGTGGTGCTGTTTTGAAGTAAAACAACTACTTCGTTAATGTAGCCTACCACCTGAAAAGCGTACATCCAACCGTGCTGCCAGGGTAAAGTGGATCACAACCTACCATCACCTCAGTGTTGCCAAAGAGGGTGTGTGACGATAGACGAGCGGAGGTAGGCAATTACTCAGAGGGTATGCAACATGGTTGAAAAGGACATGATGGCAATAAGCACCATTGACGGTGAGGGATTTCGAGAGCTAATAAACAGGCTGCGCACACGACTCACTCCCGACCACGTAGATATGCTTAAATGTTCTTGAATAAAAATAAGTAGGTCTATCTAGTATGCATATGAGGAGCCTATTCAAAACATAATAGCCCATGTTTTAAGTTGACTGTTCTAGGCTAGGTCTACTAGTTTTACTGTCGCCTTTCCCATTTCAAGAGCGATTATGTTAATGCTGCTAGCACCTAGCGGAGCAACAGTTTCGCTTGTGACGATGAGACGGAGCGCAGTTTTTTTTTTCCTGTTAAAGTAGCCTATACACGCCTTCATATTCTATTTTTGTTATGCTACAAGAATGCCTGTTTCTCAGATGTTACAATACATTTTTGATTAAGGAATATAACATGCATTTTGTATTCTGTATATCATAAGATATATTTAGCTTTTATGTTATCAATTAATCGACTATTGTTTGTTAAGGTTAACAACTATCGATTAAGGGAATTCCTTTACATTTGCATCCCTAGTGAGAGACCTGGTTATTTACCTGCTCAGAAAGACTTACTGTGAGAGACATGGTTATTTACCCGCTCAGAGACTCTTACTGTGAGAGACATGGTTATTTACCTGCTCAGAGAGACTTACTGTGAGCGACACGATTATTTACCCGCTCAGACTTACTGTGAGAGACATGGTTATCTACCCGCTCAAAGAGACTCTTACTGTGAAAGACACGGTTATTTACCCACTCAGAAAGACTTACTGTGAGAGACATGGTTATTTACCCGCTCAGAGACTCTTACTGTGAGAGACATGGTTATTTACCTGCTCAGAGAGACTTACTGTGAGCGACACGGTTATTTACCCGCTCAGAAAGACTTACTGTGTGAGACATGGTTATCTACCCGCTCAGAGACTCTTACTGTGAAAGACACGGTTATTTACCCGCTCAGAAAGACTCTTACTGTGAGAGACACGGTTATTTACCCACTCAGAAAGACTTTTACTGTGAGAGACATGGTTATTTACCCACTCAGAGAGACTTACTGTGAGAGACACGGTTATTTACCCGCTCAGAGACTTATTGTGAGACACGGTTATTTACCCGCTCAGAAAGACTCTTACTGTGAGAGACACGGTTATTTACCCGCTCAGAGAGACTCTTACTGTGAGAGACGCGGTTATTTACCCGCTCAAAGACTCACTGTGAGAGACATGGTTATTTACCCGCTCAAAGACTCTTACTGTGAGAGACGCGGTTATTTACCCGCTCAGAGAGACCTGTGAGGCACGCGGTTCATTTCCTGTTCAGAGAGACTTCCTGTGAGAGATGATTAATTTCCTGCTCACCTGGAGAAGTTCCATCAGCTGCTCTTGTTGTCCGGCCTGCCGCAGTTTGTCTCCTCTCTCCGCCATCTTCCTCTGGAGCTCCGCCCACATGCTGCGCACGCGGCCTGACTCCTCCCTCACGGCGCGGCGCTGGTAGTGCCCCTCCCTCTGCATCTCCTCCGCTAGCTACGAACCAACACACACACACACACACAGCATAATTATACTACACACAGCTACACACCAAGACACACACACACACAGCATAATTATACTACACACAGCTACACACACACACACACACAAAAGATAATTATACTACACACAGCTACACACCAACACACACACACGTACAACATAATTATACTACACACAGCTACACACCAACACACACACACGTACAACATAATTATACTACACACAGCTACACACCAAGACACACACACACACACACACACAAAAGATAATTATACTACACACAGCTACACACCAACACACACACACGTACAACATAATTATACTACACACAGCTACACACCAAGACACACACACATTCAACCACTACTATGCATGGTAAAAACCCAACTACACACACACACACACGCACAGACACACACACACACATGTACACACACACAAACACACACGCACACACAGTCCCAGACCCCACCTCTTTCAGACGGTCGAGCCGCACGTGATTGGCCAGCATCTCCCTCTCTGCGGCCTCGTGGCGTTTGAGTTTGGGCAGAATGTTGGCAGGGTCGCGGTACGACTCATCTTCAGCGATCTCCAGCTTCTCTTCCATCCAGATCACAACCTCCTCTACATCCCTGTGAAACTCCTGCCAGTACAGTTCGCACACACGCACACACACACACAATATGAATTCAGATTAATATGAATAAAAAACTAAAGTATAGAAAGCGCACTGTTCAGATAATGTTTGAGGAAAGCTATATGCTGAAACGTTTGCTGCTCTTTTAAATGCACTTAGCCATGCAGCTGCAAATAAATTGCTGCTAAAACTAATTTTTGACTTTGGTCTTTTTTGGGAAAGGGTGTGCGGGAAACCCTTTCTCTATTTTCAGATCATTTTACAACAATAGGGTTAGGGGGGTTAGGGTTAGGGTTACGTGTGTTTTATTATTTTAAAGCAATAGCAGTTTTGTGGGGTCGACAGACAGAGGTAAGCACAGTGTGATAAGCGTGCGTGTGTACCTGGTATTTCTGTGATGCCAGAAGCTGCTCTCTCCGAGCCTGGCTGCTCTCTCCGAGCCTCTGGGTGCGCTCTTGGACAGACACTGCCCTCTGCTGGATCCTGGTCCAGAATTTAAAAATGTATTTAGAAAAAACAACAACCAGGTTTTCCAGGTGTGTTCTACACAGACTATTTATTCACCTGGAAAACCTGGTTGTTGACTTTAAAACGACGTACAATTTTTACCAAAAAATTTAAGTGATATTTTTTTGCAACTGTGAAACAATTCACATTGGTGATGAGGGTTATCTGAGTGTTATCTGAGTGTTCAGGGCGCGCTTGCGTTTCTTACTGTTTGGAGGCCGTGTGTCGCTGGCGTGTGAGTTCTGTGCTCCTCTCCTGCAGCAGGCCGACGCGCTGCTCCAAAGCACTCAGCAGGTCCTCCTGCGCCTCCTGTCTTCCCAGCAGGCCTTGCACACTGTCCACTGAGTCCTGACCGCCGCACACGCCACATGCAAACCGCCACACGCAAACAGCACGCAAACCGCCACACGCAAACAGCACACAAACCGCCACACGCAAACAGCACGCAAACCGCCACACGCAAACAGCACGCAAACCGCCACACGCAAACAGCACACAAACCGCCACACGCAAACAGCACACAGTTACTATAACAATGCAAAAAACATTGGGCCTCATTCATCAAATTTGTTCTTAAGACTTTTTCTTTACAACATTTTTACAAACATTTTGGGTTTAACTGATGTTTGCGTTCTGAGCTTCTGTTCCACCCAAGAAAAAATCCCAACTAAAAAAACATTGGCGAATGCCAGAATGTTCATAAAAAGGTTTTAAAGAAAGTCTTACAAATTTGG
Organism: Ilyophis sp. 1 JC-2022; assembly: GCA_022702515.1. Lineage (NCBI taxonomy): Eukaryota > Metazoa > Chordata > Actinopteri > Anguilliformes > Synaphobranchidae > Ilyophis > Ilyophis sp. 1 JC-2022. The sequence continues at coordinate 59,676,999 of CM040406.1, forward strand.
TGAATGTACCACAATATACCCCACTGTACCCCGATCTCACCCCCAGGTCGGTGAGTCTCAGCCGGGCCTCGTGGCTGGACAGTGTCACGTCGATCCGATCCGCTTCCCGGTTAAACTTCTGCAGCTCCAGCCCTTCCTCCAGCCGGTGTTTCTGATTGGCCCACAGCTTATCGAGCTCCGCCCACTCCTGGCCCAGCCTGCGCAGCGTCTGCTGTACCTCACCTCTGTTGCCAAGCAACGAGCCACCCAGCGACTGCCCCAACTTCTCCATAGTCTTCACCCTGGAGACCCGCCAATCAGCAAGATCCCGCATACACTAATCTACATACACCAATCTACATACACCAATCTACATACACCAATCTACATACACCAATCAACATACACCAATCCCATCCTACACACACTAATCCCACCTTCCACACAATCAATCCCACTTTACACACACACCAATCCCATCCTACACACACTAATCCCACCTTCCACATAACCAATCCCACTTTACACACACACCAATCCCATCCTACACACACTAATCCCACCTTCCACATAACCAATCCCACTTTACACACACCAATCCCATCCTACACACACTAATCCCACCTTCCACATAATCAATCCCACTTTACACACACACCAATCCCAAACTACACACACTAATCCCACCTTCCACATAACCAATCCCACTTTACACACACCAATCCCATCCTACACACACTAATCCCACCTTCCACATAATCAATCCCACTTTACACACACACCAATCCCAATCTACACACACTAATCCCACCTTCCACATAACCAATCCCACTTTACACACACCAATCCCATCCTACACACACTAATCCCACCTTCCACATAACCAATCCCACTTTACACACACACCAATCCCAATCTACACACACTAATCCCACCTTCCACAGAACCAATCCCACTTTACACACACCAATCCCATCCTACACACACTAATCCCACCTTCCACATAACCAATCCCACTTTACACACACACCAATCCCATCCTACACACACTAATCCAACTTTCCACATAACCAATCCCACTTTACACACACACCAATCCCATCCTACACACACTAATCCCACCTTCCACATAACCAATCCCACTTTACACACACACACCAATCCCATCCTACACACTAATCCCACCTTCCACATAACCAATCCCACTTTACACACACACCAATCCCATCCTACACACACTAATCCAACTTTCCACATAACCAATCCCACTTTACACACACACCAATCCCATCCTACACACACTAATCCCACCTTCCACATAACCAATCCCACTTTACACACACACCAATCCCATCCTACACACACTAATCCCACCTTCCACATAACCAATCCCACTTTACACACACACACCAATCCCATCCTACACACTAATCCCACCTTCCACAGAACCAATCCCACTTTACACACACACACCAATCCCATCCTACACACACTAATTCCACTTTACACACACACACCAATCCCACCCCACACATCCCTCACTGAGACTCACTGAGATCCCATCAGTAAAACTGCACTATATTCACAGCTCTGAGAATCGTCTGAGATGTACTACAAACTGTGACTATAAACAACACTGTAATCTGGGGTTAGATTGAACACAGCCCACATCTGTGCCGATGTGTGATACGTGCTCAGTGCCTGTCACTCAGCATCAGGCGCCTCCCCCCTATCTCACCTGTCTCTCTGCTCCTCAATCTCCCGCTGGAGCTCCTGATTCTCCTTCAGCAGGTTTTGGGCGGAGCCTACGTCTGAGGCTATCTCCTCCTCCTGCAGCCGCGCCTTCGCTGACTCCGCCCACAGAAGCAGGTCCCGGGTCTCCTGCAGGAAGTGGTGCCGTCGCTGGGCTTCCTGCAGCCCCGCCCGCCTTTGCTCCGCCCCCTTTTGCACCCGCTGCAGGAGCTGCTCCAGCCCTTGCACCTCCTCCATGATGGCTCCGCCCTCCGCTTGGCTCTGCCCCTGCTTCCTGTCCCACGACACAACACCCCTCAATCACCCAGAGTCACAGCCATGTGCACCCCAAAATTCATAAATAACCTTCCCCTAAAAACTCAACACCACTGCACCCTAATATTCATCACACTACACCCCAATACTCTCACAAATATCCCAACAACCCAATAATCAGGACACTATGCTCTAATAATCATACTGCTGCAGTAACTGTGTCAGAGAAAACAGGTGCACACAGGTAACACAGGTAACACAGGTAACATAGGTGGAACAGATTAAACAGGTGCACACAGGTAACACAGGTAACATAGGTGGAACAGATAAAACAGGTGCACACAGGTAACACAGGTAACATAGGTGGAACAGATAAAACAGGTGCACACAGGTAACACAGGTAACATAGGTGGAACAGATTAAACAGGTGCACACAGGTAACACAGGTAATGTAGGTGGAACAAATAAAACAGGTGCACACAGGTAATAGATAAAACAGGTACGCAGGGGGAAAAAAAGGTAAGATAGGTGGAACAGATAAAACAGGTGCACACAGATAACACAGGTAACACAGGGTGGAAACAAAAAAAACAGTGCACACAGGTAACACAGGTAATGTAGGTGGAGGGAAAAAAAAAGGTGCACACAGGTAATAGAGATAAAACAGGTGCACACAGATAACACAGGTAAAAAGGTGCACACATTTTGCCGATGCTCCTGAGGTACTCAATCTTGCGCTCCAGGGCCTGGATCTCGCGTTGGGCCACGCCCAGCTCACGCTCCTCGGTCTGCAGGGCGGTTTGGGTCACGCCCACCCCAGCCCCGCCCACCCCGGCCACGCCCAGCTGCGCCAGCTTCTCCTGCAGCAGCACCCGTGCATCCTGGCAGTGCTGCAGGAAGGAGCGCACGTCCGCCGTGCCCAGCAACTCCTGTGCCTTCGCGTCCCGCAGTGCCTGCATGCGCTCCCACCTGTGCAGCACATAAACACACTGCTCACCTGCACTAACATGTGTGTGTACAGGGTGTGTGTGTGTGTGTCTGTGTGTGTACAGAGTGCGCGTGTCTGTGTATGTGTGTGTGTGTGTGTCTGTGTGTGTACAGAGTGCGCGTGTCTGTGTATGTGAGTGTGTGTGTGTCTGTGTGTGTACAGAGTGCGCGTGTCTGTGTATGTGAGTGTGTGTGTGTCTGTGTGTGTACAGAGTGCGCGTGTCTGTGTATGTGTGTGTGTGTGTGTCTGTGTGTGTACAGAGTGCGCGTGTCTGTGTATGTGAGTGTGTGTGTGTCTGTGTGTGTACAGGGTGTGCGTGTCTGTGTGTGTCTGTGTGTGTACAGAGTGTGCGTGTCTGTGTATGTGAGTGTGTGTGTGTCTGTGTGTGTACAGAGTGTGCGTGTCTGTGTATGTGAGTGTGTGTGTGTGTGTGTGTCTGTGTGTGTACAGAGTGTGCGTGTCTGTGTACAGAGTGTGCGTGTCTGTGTATGTGAGTGTGTGTGTGTCTGTGTGTGTGTGTGCGCGCGTGTATATGTGTGTTTACAGTGTACATACCTGCGGTTGACCTGGTCCTGTCTGGTTCGGATCTCTCTCTGCTTGCTGTGCCCACTCTTCAGTAGCTCCGCCCCCAGCTGACTGATGTTATCCAGCTGGCCCCTCCCACTGGCCAGTTCCGTCAGGAAGCTCTGACAGATAACAAGTTTATGGTTCATAACTGCTTCTGTCATTATTAACAGAGAGTGTGTGTGTGTTTGTGTTTGTGTGTGTGTGTGTGTGTGTGTGTGTGTGCGCACATGTGCGAATGTGTAGAATCTGAACTTAGCATAGCCCTAACAGAGGCACATAGGATCTGAATTTAGCATTGCGCTAACAGAGGCATATGGGATTTTTTTTTTAACATAGTGCTACAACAGAGCATATGAGAGATAAACTTATAGCAGCGCTAACAGAGAAAAATGGATCTGAACTTAGCATAGTGCTAACAGAGGCATATGAGATTTAAACTTAGCATAGCGCTAACAGAGAAAAATGGATCTGAACTTAGCATTGCGCTAACAGAGGCATATGAGATTTAAACTTAGAATATCACTAACAGAAGAAAATGGATTAGCATAGCACTAGCAGATTAGGAGTGGGGTCTTACCTCGTATTTGGCCTGCATCACGTCCACATTGTCAGAGTTGGGGTTGAAGGCCTTCAGTACGTTCTCTTTGTCTCCCATCCAGGATTCAAACTCCAGGCAGGTGTTATAGAAACGGTACAGGCTCACTGCCTCTTCCAGACCTCTCCTCCGACCCTGCAGGTAACAGTGCATTTCACATCTCTGTACACACACACGTACACACACACACACACACACACACACACACTAGACACACGCACACACACACGCACAAGACACACGCACACACACACGTACACACACACTAGACACACGCACACACACACACGCACACACACACACACACGCACACACACGCACACACACGCGCACGCACGCACACACACACACACACACATATTGAGTACCTGGGCCAGGCTCTGCAGGCTGTTGAAGTCTCTCTCCAGGTCTCTCTGGGTGGTGCTGATGGTGTCCTGCTGGTACTGCGGGTCGGGCAGTGAGCTGGACGAGATCTCCGTGGTGCCGCGGCGCATCGAGCGACTGCGGCGTGGCCGGCTCACCTGGGCGGGGCTCACCTGGACAGGGCTCACCTGGGCGGGGCTGTCCAGAGTTCCATTATTCAGCGATGGTTGTGACGGAGGTTCCACCTGAATACACAAATCGACTCAGTTAATCAATCAATTAATCAATAAATTAATCAGCCAGTCAATCAATGAGCCTTTTCCCGTTGTCCAGTGAATTACATTTTGTATCCTGGCTCTAATAAATAATGTACAGTATATCCCATCTGTTATTCAAAATACAGTTTGGTGGATAAACGGGTGAAATTAATTGTGAAAATTGTGCAGAAATATAATAACAGCTGAGACTGTAACGTCTCGTTCAGATGTAAACATGGAGGGATAGACCTGGGAGAGGCTGCTGCAGGTGAGCTGGGCAGTGCAGTGCATTCTGCCGGCCAGCAGGGGGCGCAGTGAAGCAGTACCTTGGGCAGTAGCTCTGTGATGTAGGTCGGAGGCACCAGCTGCTGGTTTCCTTTGCTGTCCTTCACCAGCCACTTATCTCCACTCTTACTAAGGATGTCCAACATTTCCCCACGCTCCAGAGTCACCTTATCACCTGGAGAACACAAAACATGTGCACCTGCAAACCTGACCAACACAAAACACGGTAACCTGTTCACCTGGACAACACAGAATACGGTCACCTGCTCACCTGAACAACACAACACACAGTCACCTGCTCACCTGGGCAACACAACACACAGTCACCTGCTCACCTGAACAACACAAAACCTGGTCAGTTGCACATCTGAACAAGCATAAGGTGATACTGTAGCTGGGTACCACCATTAAACTAGATACATTGCAAACATCTTGAGTAGCTATCTAACATTAGCTTTATCAGGGTTACCAAGTCTCATGCTTTCAGGCTCTATCTCACGCTATCCAAACACATCTCAGGCCAAATAAAAATAAAAATATTAGAAAAATATTGCTTGCAAAGTTATTACTTTTTATGCCCTCTATCTAGCTAGCTGACTTGCTGTGGAAATAACCTAGTTATGCTTATTTAATATTGTGTAGCTTTCTAGGTAATGTTACCAAGCTACCATCTATCTTCATTTCTTTATGTTCAGACTAGAACTGGTCCTCCATATTTACATTTTGTGCCGATTTTCTAGCGACACAGTATTCCCGAAGCGTTTGTTTTGCAATTGGCTGGAAGTCACGTCAAGCCATGGAAGACAGACTCAAAATAGCATCCATTCACACAACGCCCTGGGCTCCATTGAAAAACAATGGCGATCCGAACTGAAGCTGTGAATGTACCTTAACCCTACAGTGTGTTAGCTGTGAGTAACCATGCAGTAGGCCTGCTTCACCTGTATGTAAACCTGTAGAGTTAAAGGCTTTGTGCACACCTGTAGGAGAGCCAGTTACCTTTGTATTTGAAGCGCATCTTGGCCTG
>CM040406.1:59688066-59713044 GCA_022702515.1 Ilyophis sp. 1 JC-2022
AGGTCCTCCGTCTCCTTCACCATCCCCACGATCTGAGAGACAGAGAGACAGAGTCACTCCACACTGTCCCCTACAGGCCAGAGCAACACATTACAGAAACGCTGGAAAAGCACTAAAGCAGTGTTCAGGCACACACTCACCCACACACACACACACTCACCCACACACACACACACACACCCACACACACACACTCACCCACACACACACACACACACATACACACTCACCCACACACACACACACACCCACACACACACACACTCACCCACACACACACACACACACACACTCACCCACACACTCACACACACACACACTCACACACACTCACACACACTCACACACACACACACACACACTCACACACACCCACACACACACACTCACCCACACACACACACTCACGCACACACCCACACACACACACACCCACACACACTCACCCACACACACACACACTCACGCACACACCCACACACACACACACACACATACACACACACACACACCTTGCTCAAAATCGTGGTTCCCCGATGTGGTCTAATAATTCCCTCTCTCATGTTATTCCATCTCAGCCACTGGTGACTGAAGTTCCCAGAGAGAAACATGTCTGCCTGGCTCCGCCCACTCACTGGCCCCGCCCACTCATCTGCCACTTGTATCTGTCGCCAGTGTCTCTCCGCCTCAGCCAGCTGATATCTGCCCCTCTGCTGCCCCTCTGCCCCTCTGCCCTGGGGCACAGAGCAGCGAGGGTGAGCTGGGCGTGCTGTTATGGTTGCGAGGGGCGCGGTTTTGGGCTGTGGGGGGCGTGTTTCAGTCCTGCTCTGTGTGTCTCAGCAGCTCTATACGGCCTAATCCCCCCCCAGATCAGCCCCCCCCCCCGTCCCCCCACTCAACACCCCAGTCCTCGCTCACTCATACTCGCCCATCTCCCAGAATTCCTCCTGCTCTCCTGGGCTGCGCTCCCAGTCCCCACTTTCTGCTACACTGCATCTACGCGCACGTTGTGTGTGTGTGTGTGTGTGTGTGATGTGTGCGTGTGTGTGTGTGCTATGCCTCCTGCAGAAGTTGCTCTGAGGCAGTGCTGATCTGATTAGCCCCTCCCCCTCTCTCTCCCATAATCCCCATGGGGAGACTCTGTGATTAGGAACTCTGGGGGAGATTAGTCTTGTGCAGTTCCCTCTGCAGCCTGTAGAGGAAGCCCATAATCAGGCCTTTTCTCTGTGTTTGTAATGAGCAGCAGCTATAGAGCCCATCTACTGATTCCTGTTTACTGTAGCATACTGTATACTGCTTACTCTTTAGTGACATGCAGTATGCAAAAAATATCCTCCATACTATTATCAGCGAAAACCAGGAAATAGGTATATCATCATCTATATTAAGAACACTCAATTTTCAGAATTGTCACGTACTTAACAGCATTTTAAAAATATATACTCAACTGGCATACTCAGTAGTAAGCAAGTGCGCTGATTCGGACACGGCCCAGGACTGTGCTAAAGCCTTCAGCAGAGCAGTGTTAAGCTTTTAATTCAAATCGGCAGGGTTGCCTTGGTTACAACGGGGGAAAATGTGCAGAGAAGGAGCGTGTGGGGGGTGGGGTGGAGACACACCCACCTTGGCGATCCTCTTCTGCAGGGTGAGTTCCTGCTTGGCGCGGGAAAAGTAGTGATAGTACAGAGAGACGTAGGTCATGATGGATTTCTCGTCGGGGTGGGATACGGCCACGTCCTCGATGTCCAGCAGCCGCAGAATCCCCAGGTCCCGCTCTGCCACTCCGAAAGCGTGCTCCAGGTTCCGCAAGGGCTCCCCCGGCTGGAGGCGCCCGTAATCAAACAGGTCCGGCCTGCAGCGGGGTCAGAGGTCACAAACACACTGTAGGGCTGCGTCCCAATATACTTCACTCCCCACCTCCTATCCTCCACTCCTCCACTCCCCCGCTCCTCCACTCTCCCACTCCTCCGCTCCCCCGCTCCCCCACTCCCCCGCTCCCCCGCTCCCCCGCTCCTCCGTTCCCTCACTCCTCCACTCTCCCACTCCTCCGCTCCCCCGCTCCCCCGCTCCTCCGCTCCCCCGCTCCCTCACTCCCCCACTCCCCCGCCCCCTCACTCCTCCGCTCCCCCGCTCCCCCGCTCCTCCGCTCCCCCGCTCCCTCACTCCCCCACTCCCCCGCCCCCTCACTCCTCCACTCTCCCACTCCTCCGCTCCCCCGCTCCCCCGCTCCCTCGCTCCCCCGCTCCTCCGCTCCCTCACTCCTCCACTCTCCCACTCCTCCGCTCCCCCGCTCCTCCGCTCCCTCACTCCCCCGCCCCCTCACTCCTCCGCTCCCCCGCTCCTCCACCCCCCCACTCCCCCACTCCCTCACTCCTCCACTCCCCCACTCCCCCCACTCCCCCGCTCCCCCTCTCCTCCACTCCCTCACTCCCTCACTCCTCCACTCTCCCACTCCTCCGCTCCCCCGCTCCCCCGCTCCCTCACTCCCACACTCCCCCGCCCCCTCACTCCCTCACTCCTCCGCTCCCCCGCTCCTCCACCCCCCCACTCCTCCACTCCCTCACTCCTCCACTCCCCCGCTCCCTCACTCCTCCACTCCTCCGCTCCCTCACTCCCCCACTCCTCCACTCCCACACTCCACCACTCCCCACTCCCCCACTCCTCCACTCCCTCACTCGTCCACTCCTCCACTCCCCCACTCTCCCACTCCCTCACCTTTCACTCCTCCACTCCCCCACTCCTCCACTCCCTCACTCTCCCACTCCTCCACTCCCCCACTCCTCCACTCCCTCACTCCCCCACTCCTCCACTCCCTCACTCCTCCACTCCCCCACTCCCCCACTCTCCCACTCCCCCACTCCCTCACTCTCCCACTCCCTCACTCTTCCACTCCTCCACTCCCCCACTCCCACTCCCTCACTCTTCCACTCCCTCACTCCTCCACTCCCTCACTCCCCCACTCCCACTCCCTCACTCCCCCACTCCTCCACTCCCTCACTCCTCCACTCTCCCACTCCCCCACTCCCCCACTCCCTCACTCCCCCACTCCCTCACTCCTCCACTCCCTCACTCCCCACTCCCTCACTCCCCCACTCCCTCACTCCTCCACTCCCCCACTCCCCCACTCCCTCACTCTTCCACTCCCTCACTCCCTCACTCCTCCACTCCCCCACTCCCCCACTCCCTCACTCCCCCACTCCTCCACTCCTCCACTCCCCCACTCCCTCACTCTTCCACTCCCTCACTCCTCCACTCCTCCACTCCCCCACTCCCTCACTCTTCCACTCCCCCACTCCCTCACTCCTCCACTCCCCCACTCCCTCACTCCCCCGCTCCCTCACTCCCCCACTCCCTCACTCTTCCACTCCTCCACTCCCCCACTCTCCCACTCCCCCACTCCTCCACTCCTCCACTCCCCCGCTCCCTCACTCCTCCACTCCCCCGCTCCCTCACTCCCCCACTCTCCCACTCCCTCACCTTTCACTCCTCCACTCCCCCACTCCTCCACTCCCTCACTCTCCCACTCCTCCACTCCCCCACTCCCCCACTCTCCCACTCCCCCACTCCTCCACTCCCTCACTCTTCCACTCCCTCACTCCCTCACTCCCACTCCCCCACTCCCTCACTCCCACTCCCCCACTCCCTCACTCTTCCACTCCCTCACTCCCTCACTCCTCCACTCCCTCACTCCCCCACTCCCTCACTCCTCCACTCCTCCACTCCCTCACTCCCCCACTTCCACTCCCTCACTCCTCCACTCCTCCACTCCCTCACTCCCCCACTCCCCCACTCCTCCACTCCCCACTCCCCCACTCCTCCACTCCCTCACTCCTCCACTCCCCCACTCCTCCACTCCCCCACTCCCCCACTCCTCCACTCCCTCACTCCCCCACTCCCCCACTCCCTCACTCCCACTCCCCCACTCCCTCACTCCCACTCCCCCACTCCCTCACTCTTCCACTCCCTCACTCCCTCACTCCTCCACTCCCTCACTCCCCCACTCCCTCACTCCCCCACTCCCCCACTCCTCCACTCCCTCACTCCTCCACTCCCTCACTCTCCCACTCCTCCGCTCCCTCACTCCTCCACTCCCCCACTCCCCCGCTCACTCACTCTTCCACTCCTCCACTCCCCCACTCCCTCACTCTCCCACTCATCCACTCCCCCCGCTCCCTCACTCCTCCACTCTCCCACTCCCCCACTCCCTCACTCTTCCACTCCCCCACTCCCCCACTCCTCCACTCCTCCACTCCCTCACTCCTCCACTCCCCCACTCCTCCACTCCCCCACTCTCCCACTCCCTCACTCCTCCACTCCCTCACTCCCTCACTCCTCCACTTTTCCACTCCTCCACTCCCCCACTCCCTCACTCCCCCACTCCCCCACTCCCCCACTCCTCCACTCCCCCACTCCTCCACTCCCCCACTCCCCCACTCCTCCACTCCCCCACTCCTCCACTCCCCCACTCCTCTCCTTGGTGTAGGTCTTCGTCTGCACAGGAAATATGCTAAACTGCCTGTGTGTTTCCAGTAAAAGTATTTGCATGTACAGAATACAATGTACCTGACATTGCGGTTTGCATTGAGACACTCATCAATTTGTAACTATTTGTAAGTAAAATGCAGCAAAATCAGCAACATTAGATTAGGACACAAAGGGTAGTGGAGAAAAGGACATTAAAACCATAAAGCAGATGAGACACTGAAGTGGGGTGTTGGGATGATGGGCCGGGCTGGGGTGGGGTGGAAAGGAGGGGCTTGCGGTTCTCACCGGTGGGTGTGGATCAGAGCGTTAAACGCCAGGCCGTCTCTCCAGCTGCTAGAGAAGTCATGCACGGCCACGTTAGAATACCCCGCCGTCTTACGCTGACACCAGATCAACAAAGCTTCTTTAGCAGAGCGTCGAGCGGCACTACCACTGCCCCCTGCCTGAAACACACACACACACCATTATATACACACACACACACACACACCGAGCGGCACTACCGCTGCTACCTGCCTGAAACACACACACACCGTTATATACACACACACACACACCGTTATATACACACACACACACACACACACACCGTTATATACACACACACACACACACACCGTTATACACACACACACACACACCGTTATATATACACACACACACACCGTTATATACACACACACACACACCATTATATACACACACACACACACACCGTTATACACACACACACACACACACCAAGCAGCAATACCACTGCCGTCTGCCTAAAACACACACACACACCGTTATACACACACACACACACACACACACACCAAGCAGCAATACCACTGCCGTCTGCCTAAAACACACACACACACACCGTTATACACACACACACACACACCGTTATATACACACACACACTAACACACACACACACACCGTTATATACACACACACACACACACCAAGCAGCACTACCACTGCCGTCTGCCTAAAACACACACACACACCGTTATATACACACACACACACACACACACACACACACACACCAAGCAGCAATACCACTGCCGTCTGCCTAAAACACACACACACCGTTATATACACACACACACACACACCAAGCAGCACTACCACTGCCGTCTGCCTAAAACACACACACACCGTTATATACACACACACACACACACACACACACACACCAAGCAGCACTACCACTGCCGTCTGCCTAAAACACACACACACACCGTTATATACACACACACACACACACACACACACACACACCAAGCAGCAATACCGCTGCCGTCTGCCTAAAACACACACACACACACCGTTATATACACACACACACCAAGCAGCAATACCACTGCCGTCTGCCTAAAACACACACACACACCGTTATATACACACACATACACACACACACCGTTATATACACACACACACACACCAAGCAGCAATACCACTGCCGTCTGCCTAAAACACACACACACACCGTTTTATATACACACACACACACACACACTGAGCAGCACTACCACAATGCAGTGTGTAACGCCCTACGGCAGTGTGTAACGCCCTACGGCACTGTGTAACGCCCTACAGCACTGTGTAATGCCCTACGGCAGTGTGTAACGCCCTACGGCAGTGTGTAACGCCCTACGGCAGTGTGTAACGCACTGTGTAACGCCCTACAGCACTGTAACGCCCTACGGCAGTGTGTAACGCCCTAAAGCAGTGTGTAACGCCCTACGGCAGTGTGTAACGCCCTACGGCAGTGTGTAACGCCCTACGGCAGTGTGTAACGCACTGTGTAACGCCCTACAGCACTGTGTAACGCCCTACGGCAGTGTGTAACGCCCTAAAGCAGTGTGTAACGCCCTACGGCAGTGTGTAACGCCCTACGGCAGTGTGTAACGCCCTACGGCAGTGTGTAACTCCCTACAGCAGTGTGCAACGTGTGTAGGTACCTCCTCCAGGTTGATGGAGCCGATCTGGAATCGCAGGATGATGATCCAGAGAAGGCCCAGGATCAGAGTTCTGTCTCCGTCCACAACGTTCTCTGGGCCAATCAGATCCACTCGGATCTGCGGAGAGGGGCGTGGTCACACGTCACACACACTGTGTGCAGGCTCATCCCTGGCCTGTCTGGGGTCTGAGCAGGTATATCACTAAACACAGCAGAACCACAGTGATCAGTGTTTGGCTTCTACACGTGCAGCAGCTTGTAAAAGAAGTTTCTGTGAGACTCCATGGTGCAGGAAGCCCGTCGCTAGACTCAGGGTGAACAGCACAGTCGCTAGACTCAGGGTGAACAGCACGGTCGCTAGACTCAGGGTGAACAGCACGGTCGCAAGACTCAGGGTGAACAGCACGGTCGCTAGACTCAGGGTGAACAGCACGGTCGCTAGACTCAGGGTGAACAGCACGGTCGCTAGACTCAGGGTGAGCAGCACGGTCGCTAGACTCAGGGTGAACAGCACGGTCGCTATACTCAGGGTGAACAGCACGGTCGCTATACTCAGGGTGAACAGCACGGTCGCTATACTTAGGGTGAACAGCACGGTCGCTAGACTCAGGGTGAACAGCACAGTCGCTAGACTCAGGGTGAACAGCACGGTCGCTAGACTCAGGGTGAACAGCACGGTCGCTAGACTCAGGGTGAACAGCACAGTCGCTAGACTCAGGGTGAACAGCACGGTTGCTAGACTCAGGGTGAACAGCACAGTCGCTATACTCAGGGTGAATAGCACGGTCGCTAGACTCAGGGTGAACAGCACGGTCGCTAGACTCAGGGTGAACAGCACAGTCGCTATACTCAGGGTGAACAGCACGGTCGCTAGACTCAGGGTGAACAGCACGGTCGCTAGACTCAGGGTGAACAGCAGAGTTACAGCATTCCACTAGAACAGGGGTAGGCAACCCTGGTCCTAGAGAGCCGCAGGGTCTGCTGGTTTTTGTTTTCACCTTAAACACAGCAACTAATTAGACCAAAGAAACCAGGTGAGGTGAGTTAACTGTGTAATCAACTGCTCTAATTGACCAATTAAGTGGTGAGTAACAACAAAAACCAGCAGACCCTGCGGCTCTCTAGGACCAGGGTTGCCTACCCCTGCACTAGAACAACCAGCAACACTAATTACACTAATCTCAGTTAGTGGCTTCAATCAGATATTAAGTATCATTTTACTGTGTCTGTTGTAAACAGGAGGGGCTAAATGTGCTGGATGTGTTGGGATTAGAGTGCTGTGTCCTTGATGAAGCTGTGGTGCACCCTGCTGGCTGGGCCTTGCCTTAGTCTTGAGGAAGCTGATGGCAATGCTGTTGTTCTCCAGGCAGTGAACACGCAACGACCGTCGGCTCGGTGACGGCAGCTTCTCCCCGGAGATCAGCTCCAGCAGCCGCACCAGGTAGAGCCCAGACTTCAGCTCCGTGTACACATCCGTCAGCTCCCCCCTCTCCTACAGGAAACACACATCTGTAAGCTCCACCCTCTCCTACAGGAAACACACATCTGTAAGCTCCACCCTCTCCTACAGGAAACACACATCGGTCAGCTCCACCCTCTCCTACAGGAAACACACATCCGTCAGCTCCACCCTCTCCTACAGGAAACACACATCCGTCAGCTCCACCCTCTCCTACAGGAAAAACACATCCGTCAGCTCCACCCTCTCCTACAGGAAACACACATCTGTCAGCTCCACCCTCTCCTACAGGAAACACACATCCGTCAGCTCCACCCTCTCCTACAGGAAACACACATCCGTCAGCTCCATCCTCACACATGCACACACTTGCAAACACAGGGACATACACACACACACACACACACACACACACACACACACACACACACAAACACACAGACACACACAGACACGCACTCACGCATGCACGCACGCACGCATGGACAAACACACACACACACACACAGCCTTGAAAACAGGTAATTAGATAAAATGATGAGACCCTGTAGACTAAATGCTGGTTGGTCTGACAGAGCCCCTGTGGATTGGGGTACAGGATGCTCACCCCATTTTTGGTGAAGACATTGTTCATCCACTTGGTGTAGGTCTTCTTCTGCACAGCCATTCGCTGCTCCTGCAGCTCGCGAATCCTCCCCTGCTCAAACTCCACCCCATCCATCGTAGCTCCGCCGCCTCCTCGCTCTCTGTCCATTGTAGCTCCGCCCTCTCCTAGCCCCCGGTCCAATGTAGCTCCACCCCCTCCTCGATCACTGGCAGTTGTAGCTCCACCCCTTTTGCGCTCCTGCTGGTCCCTGTACATTGTAGCTCCGCCCCCTCCTCGCTCCTTGTCCATCGCAGCTCCACCCCCTCTGCGCTCCCGGCGGTCCTTGTACATTGTAGCTCCGCTCCCTCACCACTCTCTGCAAATAAACCACGCCCACTACCCATTCCCTACCCATCATTAGTTACACAGAAATTACATAATTTCTATCTGTAATTTTATCATCCATACTGGTAATGAGATCATCGCTACCAATAATGACATTGTCCCCCACAACAATGACGTCGCCTACACTGGTAATGACATCGTCCCCCACAGTAATGACATCATCCCCACCTTGGGCACTGGGCTCAGATTTCGCCCTGAGAAGCATCTGAGTGACATCATCCCAGCAGCTGAGATTGTGTTTAACTGCAGATACACACCAGAGTTTAAAATCTTTGGGGATTCCGTCATTTTAAGAACATAGATGTTTGCTATGCAGCTGGATATGGCTTTGTGTGTGAGTGCTTTTCAGAAATGTGTAATTATATTTTTGTAGATACATTTTATCCTTTTCACAAGTTTTTCCTCATCAGGAAGAAAATATTTGGAAGCACATTTAGCTGCACGTTTCCCCGTCACATAAACCTGTTTAAAACGTCTCAGTTACAGTACATTACTAAAGGAAATCTGAGTGGCAGTTACTGCACGTTTGGAAAGCTGCTTTTTTGTACATTCAGCACATGATTCGAGATTGCGTGAGAGAACACAGCTGTGGGATTTAATCGCTCCGTTGCTGAGCCTCAGGCCTGGGGGGTCATTTCCTGACACCCTCCCTGACACCGCGAGCGCCCCCCCCCCCCGAGACACCCCTTCACTCACAGCTGTTAGTCCCCATTAATCCTGATCAGCTCAGACGCAGTTCAGCCTCCTCCCAGCAGGGCGGGGCACTCACACCCTGCAGCTGTGTCTCAGAGTGGCCTGTAACCCCTAACACCTCAAATACTGTTTTACTGCAAATAAAAACCAAACCTTTCCCTCTCTTTCTGTCACAGGTCTTGTGGGGAGCATTTCTACGATGGTGATGATCTGCTTGCAGCTTTACTCATGTGCATTAACCTGGTTAAACTGTGCTTAAAACTGTGCTTAAAACTGTTCTTAAAACGTGGTTTTCTTTATTTTACATTACTCCTTATTATTAAAATTATCATCCGCAAAGATTTCAGCCTTTAAAAACGTCTACGGCTGAAAGAAATGAAGATTGAATATTGTCACTTTCTGCTGACTAAGCAGTTCTCAGGCCTGGGTGGGCGTGAAAGCTAGTTAATATTCAGGCCACGCCCAAGAGCCTCTAGGCAAGTTATGCGCAGACTCGGAAATGCAAACACCGTTTAGCAAAACAAACGACAGCTAAATTTTAAAAAGTGTGCTCAACCGTACCATGAACCACTGAACTAAAGAAGATCCATTCACATAATATTACTAACGTTAATCTCAGAGACCCACGTCTTTCAAATGTTATTTTTTTTTTTTTTTAAATTCTGCATTGAAAATAAATTACAATTTCACCTTCTGCATGAATTAAACTAACAATTTCCCAAATCACGTGGCTTGCCACAAATTATCACACCCATTAAGGGAAGAATTAAAAATGTCAAAACAAATTAACTTTTACATTTTTGAAAAGTAAAAGGAACTAAATAGCAACTACGAACAGCATTTGTATATGGCACGCAAACAAATAGTAACGTTACCAGTAGCTACAGCGTAGTAAACTTAATGGAATTGCCCTGAGACACAACAATAAAATCCCTGTATAAATAAAAAAAAGACAAACAACGAAAGATATGTTTTGTAATGTCAACCGATTCTATTCCATCACTACCCAGCATCGAGCGGGCAGCAGCATGCAATGTTAAATTAGACTGGATCTGACGACATGTCTCATTGCCTCTGGCTTCGGTCATCCAGGTTCCAGCGAAAGAAACATCAACAATCTTTTTTTTTCTTTGACATTTCAGTGTGGTAACTGAGACCACAAAGTAGTTATTTCTTAAACTACATATGTATTTGCTACATATAACAATTTTGAGAAGTGTAAAACAGGTCTCACTTACGTGCTAGTTTTCGTTAGCGTGTCTATAGGGTTTTCCATAGTAGTTGTTAGCATTAAGCTAATCGGTAGCTTGAATAGCCAAACTGTGTTTCTGTGTTTGATTCCTGAGAGGAATAGCTGGTGTTGTGTTGCATGCCCGTTATCATCAGTAAACATGTAAAATTTACTGTTGGCCTCTGGATGTTTCGTTGTTAGCTAGTTAGGCTATATGTCCAGCTACATTTAGCCCAATGAGGGCATATTAAGCGCACTGACCCGATCGGAACAGTGAGCTCAAGTTTTGGGCAACAGTTATTGTTGAAGCCTGTCGTTCTAACTATCCATATTATGTTTATTTACCTGTTAAAAAGTGCTTTCCACAAACATATGTGGAGATGCAGGACACCATGTTTCTTTCCACCTGCTCTCTCGTAATAGCATGTAGCCACAGGGCTCGTAATAGCATGTAGCCACAGGGCTCGTCTTTCGGAATTTACGATTGGACAAGCAAACGAGCAAAAAGCAAGTCGTTTTTTAAATTGCTTGGGCTTGCAACGCTTCAGTGACGCGTGACTGCGGTTCTCTATTAGCTGAGAGGACCAGATGACGTGGACTGGTTGCGTTTTAATCCCGCCCGCACAAAACCTTGCCTGATCAATTACAGGCAATGGTGGAAAAAAAGGAAGGCATAACTCAATCTTATAAGGAACTCTCAGTGGTGGGTGGACTATGGAACTGCCGGTCAGCTGTCCATTAAGCCGACTTCATCACTGCCTACGCCAAGATGAAGTCCCTCCACTTCCTCGCTCTCACTGAGACCTGGATCACTCCAGATAACACGGCCACTCCAGCTGCTCTGTCTGATGGCTACTCCTTTTCGCACACCCGCAGGGCCTCTGGCCGAGGCGGGGGTACTGTTTACTTATCTCTCAGTCCTGGAAATTCTCCATGCCCTCTCTACACAGCCTAAATATCTCCTCCTTTGAGTTTCATGCTGTCACTGTAACTCACCCGTCTAAATTTAACATTGTTGTTCTCTACCGCCCTCCAGGTCCACTCGGCGCTTTCCTGGATGAACTGGACACTCTCCTGAGCTCCTTCCCTGAGGATGGCACTCCTGTTATTCTACTGGGTGACTTCAACCTCCAGCCAGAGAGCTCCCAGCTATCCAGTGTCGCCTCACTCCTCCAGTCCCTCGCCCTCACCCAGTCCCCATCGCCTGCCACCCATAAGGCTGGTAACTAACTAGACCTTGTATTCACCAGGAGCTGCACCACGTCTGAACTCACGGTGACTCCCCTCCCTGTATCGGACCATTTCTTTATTTCATTCTCTCTCTCCTACCCACTCTCCCCCAACCCCTCTAACAACCTACTCTCTGTAACTTTCAGGAGAAATCTCCGCACTCTCCCACATTCCTCTCTCTCTACCTCTACTCTCTCTGCCCTTCCTCCACCTGCAGATTTTGTTAATTTGCCTATTGATGTTGCCACCTCCACCTTTAACTCCTGCCTCTCTGTCTCTCGACTCACTATGTCCTCTTGTCTCCAAACCAGCTCGACAATCACCCCCCTGCCCGTGGCTGACGGATTCTCTCCGATCCAGCAGAACCACGCTGCGAGCTGCTGAAAGTGGAGGAAATCCAGATCCCCAGATGATCTGGCTTCATATCACACTCTGCTGGCAGCCTTCACATCAGCAACCACATGTGCTAAGATTAATTTTTTTCAGTAAAAAATTTATGCATGTGTGTCTAACCCACGTAAACTCTCTTCCACCTTCTCTTCCCTGCTGATCCCTCCACCACCCCTCACCCTCTTCCCTCTCTGCAGATGACTTCCTGATCCACTTTGAGGAAGTGGATTTCAGTGGAGGGGAGGGTCACTGACCCCCTGTACAGTACTGGGGTTATGAGGTCCCCTGTCCCTGTACAGTACTGGGGTTATGAGGTCCCCTGCTCCGGTACAGTACTGGGGTTATGAGGTCCCCTGTCCCTGTACAGTACTGGGGTTATGAGGTCCCCTGTCCCTGTACAGTACTGGGGTTATGAGGTCCCCTGCTCCGGTACAGTACTGGGGTTATGAGGTCCCCTGCCCCTGTACAGTACTGGGGTTATGAGGTCCCCTGTCCCTGTACAGTACTGGGGTTATGAGGTCCCCTGCTCCGGTACAGTACTGGGGTTATGAGGTCCCCTGTCCCTGTACAGTACTGGGGTTATGAGGTCCCCTGTCCCTGTACAGTACTGGAGTTATGAGGTCCCCTGCTCCTGTACAGTACTGGGGTTATGAGGTCCCCTGTCCCTGTACAGTACTGGGGTTATGAGGTCCCCTGCTCCGGTACAGTACTGGGGTTATGAGGTCCCCTGCCCCTGTACAGTACTGGGGTTATGAGGTCCCCTGCCCCTGTACAGTACTGGGGTTATGAGGTCCCCTGCCCCTGTACAGTACTGGGGTTATGAGGTCCCCTGCTCCGGTACAGTACTGGGGTTATGAGGTCCCCTGCCCCTGTACAGTACTGGGGTTATGAGGTCCCCTGCCCCTGTACAGTACTGGGGTTATGAGGTCCCCTGTCCCTGTACAGTACTGGGGTTATGAGGTCCCCTGCTCCTGTACAGTACTGGGGTTATGAGGGCCCCTGCCCCTGTACAGTACTGGGGTTATGAGGTCCCCTGTCCCTGTACAGTACTGGGGTTATGAGGTCCCCTGTCCCTGTACAGTACTAGGGTTATGAGGTCCCCTGCTCCGGTACAGTACTGGGGTTATGAGGTCCCCTGTCCCTGTACAGTACTAGGGTTATGAGGTCCCCTGTCCCTGTACAGTACTGGGGTTATGAGGTCCCCTGTCCCTGTACAGTACTGGGGTTATGAGGTCCCCTGCTCTGGTACAGTACTGGGGTTATGAGGTCCCCTGTCCCTGTACAGTACTGGGGTTATGAGGTCCCCTGCTCCGGTACAGTACTGGGGTTATGAGGTCACCCCCACGCCTGCTCCAGGTGGACCTCAGCACCTCCTGACTAATCCACTAGCCATTATTCTAATGTCTCTTGTATTGCTTATATTTTGTGAAGTACCTTGTGGCTGTTATTATTATTATGATTATTATTAATAACAACAATGGAAGTAACAATCAACAGAAAGAGAAGGCAGGTGCAGAAACGTAGATATCGTGCCTCAGATATACACAATAAACTCATAATCATGAGTAGTTAGCAAGTGCTGTCCATTTTTTCTTTTATCTTTTAATAATAATAATCACCATGGAGACAATTGCCTGACCTCTGCATTCTTCTTTACAGCCTACATTCAGCCCATAAAAATACCTCCATTTTATTGGCACACATTGATGATGTCACAGAGCCAGAGATCCACAGTGAGACAGAGTTGGTGCTGTTAATCAGTGACTGTGGGTAGCTTATGAGTAAACTGCTCTGATCATCAAGACTCACACAACCACAGGAGATTAAAGGGAGATATCTCTGTAAACTTCAACAAACATGCATTCGATGATGTAGAATGAATATCAGAGGAGCCGTGATCAAGGGCACATTACACAGTCTCACACAGACCTTTCAGAATGAACACGATTATCACACATGAAAACCTTTTTCTGTTCAACAGTAGAAACTACAATATCACACACTCACACAGACACTTCTCTGTGTGAAAATATTCCCCTAATACTGGGAATAAACAAAATAAAAAATTTATAATTTACAGCCATATTTACAACCATACAGGGTACGAAAGGTACTTGAATTAAAAATAAAAATACACAGAACGTTTTTCTTACACACTGTAAATGTTCATTTATGTTACTCAATTATTATATTTATATGAGAATAATGATTGCTGCTGTAAACTGATCTGTTTACAGGTGTACAGGTAAGTGTGAGCGCTTACCTTCCTCTCCAACGGCACGTCTTCGTCAGCTGAGGGATAAAACTCCGTGAGAACGTTTCAGTGTTCTGGTCAGAAAGGCACTCCCGCTGCTCCAGACCTCAGGTGAGAGTAAGAACACAGGTGAGAGCACAGGTATAGAATAGGTAAGAGTACATGTAGAACAGGTGACCTTTGAACGGCTGTGGATGAGGGGATTTACAGTGCGTTAGTCTCACCTGACCGTGTGTGTGACACAGCGGGGGCTAAAGGTCACTGTAGCTTCCGTCTCCGCTCCACAGCGTTCCGGAATGTGGCTGGGATTCTGGCTCGGTCAGCTCCTGATGAGGTGGGAGAGGCTCACCTGACCGTAACTCGACCATAGCTGGACCAGGGGACCAGGGTCACTCCCTCAGTGTCACTACCCCACAGCTGCTCAGTGCACAGTGTGTAGATATAACAATCCTCATTACAACGGGCCGTACGATCGGCTCAAAGTGCAAAAAACACCCAATAAAAGCTGATCTCATCAGAAGGAGAAGTTTTGCTGGGTTCATTAAGCAGCTCGCTTTCAGCTTTGCAGATAAACTTTAATAACTGGCTGACTGTTTTACACCTCCTGCAGGACATGAGGAGAACCCCAGCGACTGCAGGACATGAGGAGAACCCCAGCGACTGCAGGACATGAGGAGAACCTCAGCGACTGCAGGACATGAGGAGAACCCCAGCGACGGCAGGACATGAGGAGAACCCCAGTGACTGCAGGACATGAGAACCCCAGCACTTGCAGGACATGAGGAGAACCCCAGCGACTGCAGGACATGAGGAGAACCCCAGCGACTGCAGGACATGAGGAGAACCCCAGCGACTGCAGGACATGAGGAGAGAACCCCAGCACCTGCAGGACATGAGGAGAACCCCAGCGACGGCAGGACATGAGGAGAACCCCAGCGACTGCAGGACATGAGGAGAACCCCAGTGACTGCAGGACATGAGAACCCCAGCACTTGCAGGACATGAGGAGAACCCCAGCGACTGCAGGACATGAGGAGAACCCCAGCACCTGCAGGACATGAGGAGAACCTCAGCGACTGCAGGACATGAGGAGAACCCCAGCGACGGCAGGACATGAGGAGAACCCCAGCGACGGCAGGACATGAGGAGAACCCCAGAAACTGCAGGACATGAGGAGAACCCCAGCGACTGCAGGACATGAGGAGAACCCCAGTGACTGCAGGACATGAGGAGAACCCCAGCGACTGCAGGACATGAGGAGAATCCCAGTGACTGCAGGACATGAGAACCCCAGCACTTGCAGGACATGAGGAGAACCCCAGCGACTGCAGGACATGAGGAGAACCCCAGAAACTGCAGGACATGAGGAGAACCCCAGCGACTGCAGGACATGAGGAGAACCCCAGAAACTGCAGGACATGAGGAGAACCCCAGCGACTGCAGGACATGAGGAGAACCCCAGAAACTGCAGGACATGAGGAGAACCCCAGCGACTGCAGGACATGAGGAGAACCCCAGAAACTGCAGGACATGAGGAGAACCCCAGCGACTGCAGGACATGAGGAGAACCCCAGAAACTGCAGGACATGAGGAGAACCCCAGAAACTGCAGGACATGAGGAGAACCCCAGAAACTGCAGGACATGAGGAGAACCCCAGCACCTGCAGGACATGAGGAGAACCCCAGTGACTGCAGGACATGAGAACCCCAGCACCTGCAGGACATGAGGAGAACCCCAGAAACTGCAGGTTCATGAGGAGAACCCCAGCAACTGCAGGACATGAGGAGAACCCCAGAAACTGCAGGTTCATGAGGAGAACCCCAGCAACTGCAGGACATGAGAACCCCAGTGAAATATCCACCATACTATTTTCCAACCGTACTGTGGAAGTATCGTAAGCAGGTCATAAGACGTCCCCCTTGCGCTGCCATGTCACGTGTTGTTTTTGTAAAACGTCAGCAAAGCTGGGCCTTTTTGTTTTAAAACGAAGCTTCACGTCATATTTATGCGACTAAAATGTTCATGTATTTCTTGAAGTGTGCTCCCGAATGTACTCAGTGAAACCCCAGAAGTAAGTGTGTCATCCGGGTGTTTCAAGTATACTGCAAATTTTTGCCTACTCAACGACTACTCACCAAGGCTACTCAATCGTGTGGAAGAGTGCTGATTCGGACACGGCCCCAGTGCTTCCTGTACCTACATTTGGCAGGTACAGTTCTGCCTTTTCTCAAATACAAATTCAGACATTCATATTCGTTATATTGAATCAGCAAGTTAATCAAGTCAGGATGAAATGTAAAGTTCACATTTATTTTGTTCGCTGTTTAAAACTGCAGATGTGAAACATGGATTTATTGTGCGTTTAAATTGTAGTGCAGTAACTGGTCCAATGACTGGGGCAGGTTGCCGATGGAGCAAAGTCTCTTATGTGGAATGCTCATACCTGTGGAGTATAAAATCACAGGTATTTCTGGGTGTGTCCACAGGAACATGATGACTGCTCTAGATGCTGTGCTTTCAGTGGCTTTAAAAACACAATATGCAACTTAAAGATGTCAAAACTAACACAGACATCATTTATACATATTTTAATGTTTAATATAGGCATTTCCATTATAGAAACCGATTTGGGTACACAAAAAGCTTTTCTTTACAATCGTCATTAACGTACAAACACAGAATCCGTGGCAGATGTTGTAATAGATTGCTCTCTGAAAGATAAACATATTTCCCAGTTAAGAATTCCCAGTATCACACCTCTATTGCACGAAATACATTTACAGTCATTTAAAAAAGAAGAAAACTGTGAAAACACAAGGCACTAATTCTACTAATTCAGTCAGAAAACTGAGTGTAACAGACAAACCAAAGAGAATCACAGAGAAAAATGCTTTAACTTGTACAGAAGTCAGTGCTAAAGTAAAGTAACTTCAGGAGTCATGACATCACTGACATCACTATAAACCTCCCAACAGCCTCCTGGAATACCACCCCTAACAGAGCTGCAGGGGGTAACATAGCTGCAGGGGGTAACAGAGCTGCAGGGGGTAACAGAGCTGCAGGGGTAACATAGCTGCAGGGGGTAACAGAGCTGCAGGGGGTAACAGAGCTGCAGGGGGTAACAGAGCTGCAGGGGGTAACAGAGCTGCAGGGGGTAACAGAGCTGCAGGGGGTAACAGAGCTGCAGGGGGTAACAGAGCTGCAGGGGGTAACAGCTGCATGGGGTAACAGCTGCATGGAGTAACAGAGCGGCAGGACGTAACAGAGGCAGGTAACAAAGCTGAGAGACGCCCCCACAGTCAGCACTTCCTGTGTGTATCAGGAGAGATGGAGCATGTGCTATAGCCCGCCCAGCTGTGTGGGGGTGAGTGGGCGGAACTGACCTCTGACCCTCACTCTGTTCCTATAAGCTGAAGGCACCCTTCTGGCACTGGCAGAAGACCGCTAGCACAAAGCCGCTAGCAGAAGACCGCTAGCACAAAGCCGCTAGCAGAAGGCACGCTGCTGAATTGAAAGCTTGCAAGTAAATGCGAAGGCACTGGATTGGCTGCGTTCTCCAGGACTGCAGACCCTTCATTAACGTTGAACCTGAAAAGTACCGCCCCCTTCAGTCCTGCTCCCGCCCCCTTCAGTCCTGCTCCCGCCCCCTTCAGTCCTGCTCCTGCCTCCACCCAACCCTGAGTATGCTGCATGCCAGACTGCAAGAAGAGGGCACACATATGTATGGGACAGTGCAAATATGTAAATATAACTAAAATAGCAAAGACTTGGCAGTTTGTTTCTCTGGAAAGAAGATTAATTAATTGTTGAAATAAAACATTGATTTAACAGAAGAAGCAGGTTAGCGCAGGAGTCCGGACTGCCGACATGGCGTACTGCTTTTTATTTTTACTCAGCATTTTAAGTCACTGATTGCAAGGCCTAAACTGTGGCCCTCCAGAACTGGAGTTAAACCTGCAAACACAGCGCCCCCTCCAGGACTGGAGTTAAACCTGCAGACACAGCGCCCCCTCCAGGACTGGAGTTAAACCTGCAGACACAGCGCCCCCTCCAGGACTGGAGTTAAACCTGCAGACACAGCGCCCCCTCCAGGACTGAAGTTAAACCAGACACAGCGCCCCCTTCAGGACTGGAGTTAAACCAGACACAGCGCCCCCTTCAGGACTGGCGTTTGACACCCTTGTGTTAAGGTAAGTAACTTTATTTCAGAAGTCCACAGCCCTAATCCTAGAGAGCTGCAGTTTTTAATGCTATTTAACCCTTATTTGATAAAGTTAATTACACAGATAACTCATCTCACCGTTTTTTTGGCTCAGAATTAGTTGCTGATTTTTAAGGTGAAAACAAAAAGCAGCCCCACAGCGGCTCTCCAGGACCAGGGTGGATTTACATGACACATGCACTCCTGAAAGAAGCTCCCAGAAGCATCTATAAAACGACCTGGATGTTAAATGAGTTCTGAATTGTCATATTAAAAACGAAATGTTAAAGGAGACATACAGGAAAATACTTTATATTTGGTTTATCGCTCATATTCAGACTTAACTTTTTTACTTTGGTGTTGAGCACGTCTAACAAAGAGAGTAATGCACATAAAAGTCCTAAAGACAGGTACAGTAATCTACTTCAGAAGGTAAAAATGAGAACGACGCAGGGCTGCTTGGCTGGCGTAGTGCGGCTGGTCTCCAGGTCCCAGGGGATCACATGACAGCAGTGCACCTAGATCCACCTGGACCTGCAGCAGCCAGGTAAAACACTGATCTCATAATCATGCAATGACTCCGCCCAGACCACACCCATTGGCGGAGTTCTGATTGTAACTGGACATTCCATTTTATAACTACACTGGATCTGTAGGTATTGTGTACAGTGAGAGTAACCTGTTAATCCACTGCACACTAAGACAAGGTCTGTAGTCATGTCAGTAATATCTGTAACGTGTGTATGGTGCAGACCTGTCTGTAGTTATGTGAGTCATATCTGTAACGTGTGTATGGTGCAGACCTGTCTGTAGTTATGTGAGTCATATCTGTAACGTGTGTATGGTGCAGACCTGTCTGTAGTTATGTGAGTCATATCTGTAACGTGTGTATGGTGCAGACCTGTCTGTAGTTATGTGAGTCATATCTGTTATGTGTGTATGGTGCAGACCTGTCTGTAGTTATGTGAGTATGGTGCAGACCTGTCTGTAGTTATGTGTGTATGGTGCAGACCTGTCTGTAGTTATGTGTGTATGGTGCAGACCTGTCTGTAGTTATGTGAGTCATATCTGTAACGTGTGTATGGTGCAGACCTGTCTGTAGTTATGTGAGTCATATCTGTAACGTGTGTATGGTGCAGACCTGTCTGTAGTTATGTGAGTCATATCTGTTGTGTGTATGGTGCAGACCTGTCTGTAGTTATGTGAGTCATATCTGTAACGTGTGTATGGTGCAGACCTGTCTGTAGTTATGTGAGTCATATCTGTAACGTGTGTATGGTGCAGACCTGTCTGTAGTTATGTGAGTAATATCCGTAACGTGTGTATGGTGCAGACCTGTCTGTAGTTATGTGAGTCATATCTGTAATGTGTGTATGAAACAGACCAGGGGCCACATGTATAAAACTCTGAGTAAAAGAATGCGTAGAAGAACGCTCAGGGTGAAAGTCGAAAATCTGCTTAAAAAAAGTTTAGCATTTTCTACCTCTGCCTTTCTGTCACAGTGTCGCCATATCACACAGACTCTAAACATTGCGTATGTATGGTGTCCATCGTGTGCAGAGATACGCAGATTCTCACAGCACGTGTTATATTATACATCTGAATTTCTGCGTGGCAACCCGCTTACGCGGCTTTCTGAGGGCATTTTTCTGCTCAGCACTGTTTATACATGTGGTCTGTAGTTATGCGAGTTGTGTCTGTTAACAGTGTGTATGGTGCAGACCTGTCTGTAGTGTGTATGGTGCAGACCTGTCTGTAGTTATGCGAGTTGTGTCTGTTAACAGTGTGTATGGTACAGACCAGGTATGTAGTTATGCCAATAATCTCATATTGTGGGCCAGCCTGCAAGCTGAAGGTAATATCACTGATGATTCTTCAGAAAAAACTAAAAACATACCATGGGAAACCTTTAGTGGGGGAGCAACCACTTTTACCACCCCTCTCCTCCCCTCCCCTCCCCTCCTATCCTCCCCTCCTATCCTCCCCTCCCTCCCTCCTATCCTCCTATCCTCCCCTCCCTCCCCCTTTCTGAATGGGGCTGTAGTGCTGCAGTCTTTGCACATACACGCCCCCCCCCACTGTCCAGGGTGGGGCTTGTGTAGAGCAGGGCGGGGCTCGGGCGGGGCTCAGTCCTCCTGGTGGTTGTACAGGGTGTCTGCAGTGGGGTCCTTCCTGTGGATGGGGGGTATGAGGTGGTCCGGCAGCTCGGAGGGCAGTTCGAACCCCTCCAGTTTGATCTTGATGAGGTGCTGAGCGAGGGCGAACTCCTCGTCGTCCAGCATGCCGTCGTGATCGCAGTCGGCCAGCTTCCAGATCTTCCCCAGCACAGTGTTGGGCAGCCGCGAGTTCATCATCTCCTTCTTGGCGTTGGCGCCGGATACGCGGCCGTTCACGGGCATGAGCGTGTAGAAGATCTCGTCGTATTTGGGTTTGTCTCGGCTGACGATCCAGTCCTCCGCGTCCGCCCCCGCCCGCACGCCCTCCTCGTACCCGTGCCCGAATGGGCCGTCCTGTGAGCCCTCGAAGGCCCCGCCCTCCACCATCTGTGTGGGCTGCTTGCTCTCCTCCTCCCGAATCATGGCCATCAGTCCTGCGATCTTATTGGCCAGCATCTTATCCACCGAATCGATCAGCTTGGCCTTCAGTGAAGGGAACCTGCTGAAGTCGTAGTTCTGCAGCTGTTCCTGTGTGGAGAGAGGGGAGAGGAGAGAGGGGAGAGGGGAGAGAGGAGAGAGGAGAGGGGGCAGAGGGCAGAGGGCAGAGGGCAGAGGGGAGAGGGGAGAGGGGAGAGGGGAGAGGGGAGAGGGGAGAGGGGAGAGGGGAGAGGGGGTGGGTTAGACAGCCATCTGCATATTAGTGTGTGTGTGTGTGTGTGTTTGTGTATATGTGTGTACGTGTTAGTGTGTGTGTGTTTGTGTATGTGTGTGTACGTGTTAGTGTGAGTGTGTTTGTGTATGTGTGTACGTGTTAGTGTGTTTGTGTATATGTGTGTACGTGTTAGTGTGTGTGTGCGTGTGTTTGTGTATATGTGTGTACGTGTTAGTGTGTGTGTGCGTGTGTTTGTGTATATGTGTGTACGTGTTAGTGTGCGTGTGTTTGTGTATATGTGTGTACGTGTTAGTGTGTGTGTGCATATTAGTGTGTGTGGGTGTGTGTGTGTGTGCGTGTGTTTGTGTATATGTGTGTAAGTGTTATGCAAACACACACTAACAATTACACACATATACACAAGCACACGCACACACACACTAACACGTACACACATATACACAAACACACGCACACACACTAATATGCGCACACACACACTATTAGTGTGTGTGGGTGTGTGTGTGCGTGTGTATATGTGTGTACGTGTTAGTGTGTGTGTGCGTGTGCTTGTGTGTACATGTTAGTGTGTGTGTGCATATTAGTGTGTGGGTGTGCCTGTGTTTGTGTATATGTGTGTACGTGTTAGTGTGCGTGTGTTTGTGTATATGTGTGTACGTGTTAGTGTGTGTGTGCGTGTGTTTGTGTGTGTGCGTGTGTTTGTGTATATGTGTGTACGTGTTAGTGTGTGTGTGCGTGTGTTTGTGTATATGTGTGTACGTGTTAGTGTGTGTGTATGTGTTAGTGTGTGTGTGTGTGTATATGTGTGTACGTGTTAGTGTGTGTGTATATGTGTGTACGTGTTAGTGTGTGTGTGTATGTGTGTACGTGTTAGTGTGTGCCCGTGTGTTTGTGTATATGTGTGTGTGTGTGTGTATATGTGTGTAAGTGTTAGTGTGTGCGCGTGTGTTTGTGTATATGTGTGTATATGTGTGTACGTGTATGTACGTGTTAGTGTGTGTGTGTTAGTGTGTGTATGTGTGTGTATATGTGTGTACGTGTTAGTGTGTGTGTATGTGTGTACGTGTTAGTGTTTGTGTATATTTGTGTACGTGTTAGTGTGTGTGTACGTGTTAGTGTGTGTGTATATGTGTGTACGTGTTAGTGTGTGTGTATATGTGTGTACGTGTTAGTGTGTATATGTGTGTACGTGTTAGTGTGTGTGTATGTGTGTAAGTGTTAGTGTGTGTGTGTGTGTGTAAGTGTTAGTGTGTGTGTGTGTGTGTACGTGTAAGTGTGTGTGTATGTGTGTACGTGTTAGTGTGTGCGTGTTAGTGTATATGTGTGTACGTGTTAGTGTGTGTGTATGTGTGTGTGCGTGTTAGTGTGTGTGTGTATATGTGTGTACGTGTTAGTGTGTGTATGTGTGTGTGCGTGTTAGTGTGTGTGTATATGTGTGTACGTGTTAGTGTTTGTGTGTATATGTGTGTACGTGTTAGTGTGCGCGTGTGTGTGTGTATATGTGTGTACGTGTTAGTGTGTGTGTATGTGTGTGTACGTGTTAGTGTGTGTGTATATGTGTGTACGTGTTAGTGTGTGTATGTGTGTGTGCGTGTTAGTGTGTGTGTATGTGTGTACGTGTTAGTGTGTGTGTATGTGTGTGTACGTGTTAGTGTGTGTATATGTGTGTACGTGTTAGTGTGTGTGTACGTGTTAGTGTGTGTGTACGTGTTAGTGTGTGTGTGTATATGTGTGTACGTGTTAGTGTGTGTGTATGTGCGTGTGTGTATATGTGTGTTCGTGTTAGTGTGTGTGTATGTGTGTACGTGTTAGTGTGTGTGCATATGTGTGTACGTGTTAGTGTGTGTGTATGTGTGTGTGCGTGT
The DNA here is from genome assembly GCA_022702515.1 of Ilyophis sp. 1 JC-2022. Classification (NCBI taxonomy): domain Eukaryota; kingdom Metazoa; phylum Chordata; class Actinopteri; order Anguilliformes; family Synaphobranchidae; genus Ilyophis; species Ilyophis sp. 1 JC-2022. The sequence continues at coordinate 59,711,656 of CM040406.1, forward strand.
TAGTGTGTGTGTGTATATGTGTGTACGTTAGTGTGTGTGTATGTGTGTGTGCGTGTTAGTGTGTGTATGTGTGTGTGCGTGTCAGTGTGTGTGCGCGTTAGTGTGTGTGTATGTGTATGTGTGAGTGTGCGTCTGTGTGTATGTGTGCGTGTGGGTGTGTGTGTGAGTGCATGAGCGCTTGTGTGTGTGTGTGTGTGTGTGTGTGTGTGTGTGTGCATGTTAGTGTGTGTGTATGTATGTGTGCGTGTTTGTGTGTGTATATGTGTGTACGTGTTAGTGTTTGTGTGTATATGTGTGTACGTGTTAGTGTGTGCGCGTGTGTTTGTGTGTATGTGTTAGTGTGTGCGCGTGTGTTTGTGTATATGTGTGTGTATATGTGTGTACGTGTTAGTGTGTGTGTACGTGTTAGTGTGTGTGTATATGTGTGTGTGTATATGTGTGTACGTGTTAGTGTGTGTGTGTATGTGTGTACGTGTTAGTGTGTGTGTGTATGTGTGTACGTGTTAGTGTGTGTGTATATGTGTGTACGTGTTAGTGTGTGTGTATATGTGTGTACGTGTTAGTGTGTGTGTGCGTGTGTTTGTGTGTTAGTGTGTGTGTATGTGTGTGTGCGTGTTAGTGTGTGTATATGTGTGTACGTGTTAGTGTTTGTGTGTATATGTGTGTACGTGTTAGTGTGTGCGCGTGTGTTTTTGTATTTGTTTCCGTGTTAGTGTGTTTGTGTGTGTGTGTACGTGTTTGTGTGTGTGTGTATATGTGTGTACGTGTTAGTGTGTGTGTGTATATGTGTGTACGTGTTAGTGTGTGTGTGTATATGTGTGTACGTGTTAGTGTGTGTGTATATGTGTGTACGTGTTAGTGTGTGCGTGTTAGTGCGTATGTATATGTGTGTACGTGTTAGTGTGTGTGTATATGTGTGTACGTGTTAGTGCGTGTGTGTATATGTGTGTACGTGTTAGTGTGTGTGTATATGTGTGTGCATTGTGAGGCCCTACCTGCATCTTGGTGACGCTGGGGAAGTCTCCAGCGGAGATGTGGTGCTCTCTCTGCAGGATGGTGTAAATCTCCGGCAGGCGACTGATCAGTTCCTCTTTTTTCTTCTCCTTCCCAAACAGAGACGGCATCTCCTTCTTCAGGTAGCTGATGATGTAAGCGTGTACCTACAAGGGCAGAGGACACCTGACTGAACACCTGCTCCAATTTCAGCATGACAGCATTAACACCAGCCCTGTCTTTAGTGGGATTGAAAACTACAAACTGAATACTTGTTTATTGACAAGAAAGCCTCGGAGTCTGATTGGCTTGCTGTTAAATCTTTGCTACCTCTGTTGATTCTTCCTCATCGTTTTCTCTCTGTCTTGTAAAGTAATTTTTAAAAGTAGATCCTGT
>CM040406.1:59713544-59731044 GCA_022702515.1 Ilyophis sp. 1 JC-2022
CTGTCCAGGGTGGGGCTTGTGTAGAGCAGGGCGGGGCTCGGGCGGGGCTCAGTCCTCCTGGTGGTTGTACAGGGTGTCTGCAGTGGGGTCCTTCCTGTGGATGGGGGGTATGAGGTGGTCCGGCAGCTCGGAGGGCAGTTCGAACCCCTCCAGTTTGATCTTGATGAGGTGCTGAGCGAGGGCGAACTCCTCGTCGTCCAGCATGCCGTCGTGATCGCAGTCGGCCAGCTTCCAGATCTTCCCCAGCACAGTGTTGGGCAGCCGCGAGTTCATCATCTCCTTCTTGGCGTTGGCGCCGGATACGCGGCCGTTCACGGGCATGAGCGTGTAGAAGATCTCGTCGTATTTGGGTTTGTCTCGGCTGACGATCCAGTCCTCCGCGTCCGCCCCCGCCCGCACGCCCTCCTCGTACCCGTGCCCGAATGGGCCGTCCTGTGAGCCCTCGAAGGCCCCGCCCTCCACCATCTGTGTGGGCTGCTTGCTCTCCTCCTCCCGAATCATGGCCATCAGTCCTGCGATCTTATTGGCCAGCATCTTATCCACCGAATCGATCAGCTTGGCCTTCAGTGAAGGGAACCTGCTGAAGTCGTAGTTCTGCAGCTGTTCCTGTGTGGAGAGAGGGGAGAGGAGAGAGGGGAGAGGGGAGAGAGGAGAGAGGAGAGGGGGCAGAGGGCAGAGGGCAGAGGGCAGAGGGGAGAGGGGAGAGGGGAGAGGGGAGAGGGGGTGGGTTAGACAGCCATCTGCATATTAGTGTGTGTGTGTGTGTGTGTTTGTGTATATGTGTGTACGTGTTAGTGTGTGTGTGTTTGTGTATGTGTGTGTACGTGTTAGTGTGTGTGTGCGTGTGTTTGTGTGTACGTGTTAGTGTGTTTGTGTATATGTGTGTACGTGTTAGTGTGTGTGTGCGTGTGTTTGTGTATATGTGTGTACGTGTTAGTGTGTGTGTGCGTGTGTTTGTGTATATGTGTGTACGTGTTAGTGTGCGTGTGTTTGTGTATATGTGTGTACGTGTTAGTGTGTGTGTGCGTGTGTTTGTGTGTGTGCGTGTGTTTGTGTATATGTGTGTACGTGTTATGCACACACACACTAACACGTACACACATATACACAAGCACACGCACACACACACTAACACGTACACACATATACACAAACACACGCACACACACACACTAATATGCACTCACACACTATTAGTGTGTGTGGGTGTGCGTGTGTATATGTGTATATGTGTGTACGTGTTAGTGTGTGTGTGCGTGTGCTTGTGTGTACGTGTTAGTGTGTGTGTGCATATTAGTGTGTGGGTGTGCCTGTGTTTGTGTATATGTGTGTACGTGTTAGTGTGCCTGTGTTTGTGTATATGTGTGTACGTGTTAGTGTGTGTGTGCGTGTGTTTGTGTATATGTGTGCATGTGTTAGTGTGTGTGTATATGTGTGTACGTGTTAGTGTGTGCGCGTGTGTTTGTGTATATGTGTGCACGTGTTAGTGTGTGTGTACGTGTTAGTGTGTGTGTACGTGTTAGTGTGTGTGTACGTGTTAGTGTGTGTGTATATGTGTGTACGTGTTAGTGTGTGTGTATATGTGTGTACGTGTTAGTGTGTGCCCGTGTGTTTGTGTATATGTGTGTGTGTGTGTGTATATGTGTGTACGTGTTAGTGTGTGCGCGTGTGTTTGTGTATATGTGTGTATATGTGTGTACGTGTATGTACGTGTTAGTGTGTGTGTGTTAGTGTGTGTATGTGTGTGTATATGTGTGTACGTGTTAGTGTGTGTGTGTATATATGTGTGTACGTGTTAGTGTGTGTGTATATGTGTGTACGTGTTAGTGTGTGTATGTGTGTGTACGTGTTAGTGTGTGTGTGTATATGTGTGTACGTGTTAGTGTGTGTGTATGTGTGTGTACGTGTTAGTGTGTGTGTGTATATGTGTGTACGTGTTAGTGTGTGTGTATGTGTGTGTACGTGTTAGTGTGTGTGTGTGTGTGTACGTGTTAGTGTGTGTGTATGTGTGTACGTGTTAGTGTGTGTGTATGTGTGTACGTGTTAGTGTGTGCGTGTTAGTGTATATGTGTGTACGTGTTAGTGTGTGTGTATGTGTGTGTGCGTGTTAGTGTGTGTGTGTATATGTGTGTACGTGTTAGTGTGTGTATGTGTGTGTGCGTGTTAGTGTGTGTGTATATGTGTGTACGTGTTAGTGTTTGTGTGTATATGTGTGTACGTGTTAGTGTGCGCGTGTGTGTGTGTGTATTTGTGTGTTCGTGTTAGTGTGTGTGTATGTGTGTGTACGTGTTAGTGTGTGTGTATATGTGTGTACGTGTTAGTGTGTGTATGTGTGTGTGCGTGTTAGTGTGTGTGTATGTGTGTACGTGTTAGTGTGTGTGTATGTGTGTGTACGTGTTAGTGTGTGTATATGTGTGTACGTGTTAGTGTGTGTGTACGTGTTAGTGTGTGTGTACGTGTTAGTGTGTGTGTGTATATGTGTGTACGTGTTAGTGTGTGTGTATGTGCGTGTGTGTATATGTGTGTACGTGTTAGTGTGTGTGTATGTGTGTACGTGTTAGTGTGTGTGCATATGTGTGTACGTGTTAGTGTGTGTGTATGTGTGTGTGCGTGTTAGTGTGTGTGTGTATATGTGTGTACGTGTTAGTGTGTGTGTATGTGTGTGTGCGTGTTAGTGTGTGTATGTGTGTGTGCGTGTTAGTGTGTGTGTTAGTGTGTGTGTATGTGTATGTGTTAGTGTGTGTGTATGTGTGTGTGCGTGTTAGTGTGTGTGTATGTGTGTGTGCGTGTTAGTGTGTGTGTATGTGTGTGTGCATGTTAGTGTGTGTGTATGTATGTGTGCGTGTTAGTGTGTGTATATGTGTGTACGTGTTAGTGTTTGTGTGTATATGTGTGTACGTGTTAGTGTGTGCGCGTGTGTTTGTGTGTACGTGTTAGTGTGTGCGCGTGTGTTTGTGTATATGTGTGTGTTTGTGTGTGTGTACGTGTTAGTGTGTGTGTCTGTGTGTGTGTGTACGAGTGTGTGCGTGTTAGTGTGTGTATGTGTGTGTGCGTGTTAGTGTGTGTGTATGTGTGTACGTGTTAGTGTGTGTGTATGTGTGTGTACGTGTTAGTGTGTGTGTATATGTGTGTACGTGTTAGTGTGTGTGTGTGTGTGTGTGTGCGTGTTAGTGTGTGTGTATGTGTGTGTGCGTGTTAGTGTGTGTATATGTGTGTACGTGTTAGTGTTTGTGTGTATATGTGTGTACGTGTTAGTGTGTGCGCGTGTGTTTGTGTATGTGTGTACGTGTTAGTGTGTATGTGTGTGTGTGTACGTGTTTGTGTGTGTGTGTATATGTGTGTACGTGTTAGTGTGTGTGTGTATATGTGTGTACGTGTTAGTGTGTGTGTGTATATGTGTGTACGTGTTAGTGTGTGTGTATATGTGTGTACGTGTTAGTGTGTGCGTGTTAGTGCGTATGTATATGTGTGTACGTGTTAGTGTGTGTGTATATGTGTGTGCGTGTTAGTGCGTGTGTATATGTGTGTATGTGTTAGTGTGTGTGTACATGTATGTGCATTGTGAGGCCCTACCTGCATCTTGGTGACGCTGGGGAAGTCTCCGGCGGAGATGTGGTGCTCTCTCTGCAGGATGGTGTAAATCTCCGGCAGGCGACTGATCAGTTCCTCTTTTTTCTTCTCCTTCCCAAACAGAGACGGCATCTCCTTCTTCAGGTAGCTGATGATGTAAGCGTGTACCTACAAGGGCAGAGGACACCTGACTTAACACCTGCTCCAATTTCAGCATGACAGCATTAACACCAGCCCCGTCTTTAGTGGGATTGAAAACTACAAACTGAATACTTGTTTATTGACAAGAAAGCCTCTGAGTCTGATTGGCTTGCTGTTAAATCTTTGCTCCCTCTGTTGATTCTTCCTCTTCGTTTTCTCTGTCTTGTAAAGTAATTTTTAAAAGTAGATCCTGTTGTATGACGTAGAAGCCGAACGAGCCGGGCGACACCAGACTGAGAAAAACAGAGCCTGCACTGAAGGGAAACGGGGAAACGCAGCAGGTTGCGTTACACTGCGCTGATATCTCCCTTGAATAACGTCAGTATTATCTTCCACGAGATACAAAATACATAAACTAGGGTATCTTACTTTGTTTATATTTTAATGCTAGCTAGCAAGATAACATTGTATACAAAAAAAAAAAAATAATAATAATTTGGTTATAAAATACTTATTTATGTGTTGCGTTAGCTTATGATAAATGAATATGATTTGTAACACTAGCTTGGCTAGCTTAATGCTGAACCGATATGTATCCATTATAGTGTACCACAGAGGGTTTAACTTTCACAAACATACCAATCTCCTCAGAATGGTGAGGAGAAGCAGCCTCTGTGTGCGGCAGGCTTTGTGTGTCTGTCTGTGTGTGTGTGTGTGTGTTTGTGTGTGTGTGTGTGTTTGGGTGTGTGTGTGTGTGCGTGCGTGCGTCTGTGCGTGCGTGTGTGTGTGTTTGGGTGCGTGTGTGCGTGTGTGTGTTTGTTTAGGTGTGTGTGTGTTTGTGTGTGTTTGGGTGTGTGTGTTTGGGTGCGTGCGTGCGTCTGTGTGTTTGTTTAGGTGTGTGTGTGTTTGTGTGTGTTTGGGTGTGTGCGTGTGTGCGTGCGTGCGTCTGTGCGTGCGTGTGTGTGTGTTTGGGTGCGTGTGTGCGTGTGTGTGTTTGTTTAGGTGTGTGTGTGTTTGTGTGTGTTTGGGTGTGTGTGTGTGTGTGAGTGCGTGCGTGCGTGCGTGCGAGTGTGTGTTTGTTTAGGTGTGTGTGTGTTTGTGTGTGTTTGTTTAGGTGTGTGTGTGTTTGTGTGTGTTTGGGTGTGTGTGTGTGTGCGTGCGTGAGTCTGTGCGTGCGTGTGTGTGTGTTTGGGTGCGTGTGTGCGTGTGTGTGTTTGTTTAGGTGTGTGTGTGTTTGTGTGTGTTTGGGTGTGTGTGTTTGGGTGCGTGCGTGCGTCTGTGTGTTTGTTTAGGTGTGTGTGTGTGTTTGTGTGTGTTTGGGTGTGTGCGTGTGTGCGTGCGTGCGTCTGTGCGTGCGTGTGTGTGTGTTTGGGTGCGTGTGTGCGTGTGTGTGTTTGTTTAGGTGTGTGTGTGTTTGTGTGTGTTTGGGTGTGTGTGTGTGTGCGTGCGTGCGTGCGTGCGTGCGAGTGTGTGTTTGTTTAGGTGTGTGTGTGTTTGTGTGTGTTTGTTTAGGTGTGTGTGTGTTTGTGTGTGTTTGGGTGTGTGTGTGTGTGCGTGCGTGCGTCTGTGCGTGCGTGTGTGTGTGTTTGGGTGCGTGTGTGCGTGTGTGTGTTTGTTTAGGTGTGTGTGTGTTTGTGTGTGTTTGGGTGTGTGTGTGTGTGTGTTTGTGTGTGTTTGGGTGTGTGTGTGTGTGCGTGCTTGCGTCTGTGCGTGCGTGTGTGTTTGGGTGCGTGCGTGCGTCTGTGTGTTTGTTTAGGTGTGTGTGTGTTTGTGTGTGTTTGGGTGTGTGTGTTTGGGTGCGTGCGTGCGTCTGTGTGTTTGTTTAGGTGTGTGTGTGTTTGTGTGTGTTTGGGTGTGTGCGTGTGTGCGTGCGTGCGTCTGTGCGTGCGTGTGTGTGTGTTTGGGTGCGTGTGTGCGTGTGTGTGTTTGTTTAGGTGTGTGTGTTTGTGTGTGTTTGGGTGTGTGTGTGTGTGCGTGCGTGCGTCTGTGCGTGCGTGTGTGTGTGTTTGGGTGCGTGTGTGCGTGTGTGTGTTTGTTTAGGTGTGTGTGTGTTTGTGTGTGTTTGGGTGTGTGTGTGTGTGCGTGCGTGCGTGTGTGTGTTTGTTTAGGTGTGTGTGTGTTTGTGTGTGTTTGGGTGTGTGTGTGTGTGCGTGCGTGCGTGCGTGCGTGCGAGTGTGTGTTTGTTTAGGTGTGTGTGTGTTTGTGTGTGTTTGTTTAGGTGTGTGTGTGTTTGTGTGTGTTTGGGTGTGTGTGTGTGTGCGTGCGTGCGTCTGTGCGTGCGTGTGTGTGTGTTTGGGTGCGTGTGTGCGTGTGTGTGTTTGTTTAGGTGTGTGTGTGTTTGTGTGTGTTTGGGTGTGTGTGTGTGTGCGTGCGTGCGTCTGTGCGTGCGTGTGTGTGTGTTTGGGTGCGTGCGTGCGTCTGTGTGTTTGTTTAGGTGTGTGTGTGTTTGTGTGTGTTTGGGTGTGTGTGTTTGGGTGCGTGCGAGAGTGTGTGTGTTTGTTTAGGTGTGTGTGTGTTTGTGTGTGTGTTTGTGTGTGTGCGTGTGTGCGTGCGTGCGTCTGTGCGTGCGTGTGTGTGTGTTTGGGTGCGTGTGTGCGTGTGTGTGTTTGTTTAGGTGTGTGTGTGTTTGTGTGTGTTTGGGTGTGTGTGTGTGTGCGTGCGTGCGTGCGTGCGTGCGAGTGTGTGTTTGTTTAGGTGTGTGTGTGTTTGTGTGTGTTTGTTTAGGTGTGTGTGTGTTTGGGTGTGTGTGTGTGTGCGTGCGTGCGTCTGTGCGTGCGTGTGTGTGTGTTTGGGTGCGTGTGTGCGTGTGTGTGTTTGTTTAGGTGTGTGTGTGTGTTTGGGTGTGTGTGTGTGTGCGTGCGTGCGTCTGTGCGTGCGTGTGTGTGTGTTTGGGTGCGTGCGTGCGTCTGTGTGTTTGTTTAGGTGTGTGTGTGTTTGTGTGTGTTTGGGTGTGTGTGTTTGGGTGCGTGCGTGCGTCTGTGTGTTTGTTTAGGTGTGTGTGTGTTTGTGTGTGTTTGGGTGTGTGCGTGTGTGCGTGCGTGCGTCTGTGCGTGCGTGTGTGTGTGTTTGGGTGCGTGTGTGTGTTTGTTTAGGTGTGTGTGTGTTTGTGTGTGTTTGGGTGTGTGTGTGTGTGAGTGCGTGAGACTGTGCGTGCGTGTGTGTGTGTTTGGGTGCGTGTGTGCGTGTGTGGGTGTTTGTTTAGGTGTGTGTGTGTTTGTGTGTGTTTGGGTGTGTGTGTGTGTGCGTGCGTGCGTCTGTGCGTGCGTGTGTGTGTGTTTGGGTGCGTGTGTGTGTTTGTTTAGGTGTGTGTGTGTGTGTGTGTTTAGGTGTGTGTGTGTTTGTGTGTGTTTGGGTGCGTGTGCGCATGATCTCTTGGGAAGGTGCTGACTTTGAGCAGGTCTCCACATGACTCTGACTGACAGATGGAACATGAGACAAGAGTTCCCAAAGTTACATAAGAACACAACATGAAGCAATGAAGAGCTCCGCCCCCCGTCCCAACTGCCCCCACCCCCATCCCAACTGCTCTGTACCCCTATCACAACTGCCCCCACCCCCTGTCCCAACTGCCCCCATCCCAACTGCCCCCACCCCCATCGCTCTGTACCCCTATCACAACTGCCCCCACCCCCATCCCAACTGCTCTGTACCCCTATCACAACTGCCCCCACCCCCTGTCCCAACTGCCCCCACCCCCATCCCAACTGCTCTGTACCCCTATCACAACTGCCCCCACCCCCATCCCAACTGCTCTGTACCCCCATCACAACTACCCCCACCCCCCGTCCCAACTTCCCCCACCCCCATCCCAACTGCCCCACCCCCATCCCAACTGCTCTGTACCCCCGTCCCAACTTCCCCCACCCCGTCCCAACTTCCCCCACCCCCGTCCCAACTTCCCCCCCCCCCGTCCCAACTTCCCCCACCCCCGTCCCAACTTCCCCCACCCCCATCCCAACTGCCCCCACCCCCATCACAACTACCCCCACCCCCATCCCAACTGCCCCCACCCCATCCCAACTGCCCCACCCCAACTGCTCTGTACCATGACCACACATTACAGCTGTGTGAACATGCTACATGCTAGTGTGATGCTACTGCATGTGACCATGTATCATGACTGACACATTACACCGCCACCCAATACTGCACGTCTCAGGAAATAATTTAGTGAAAATATTACAGAATAAGTTAAAGTTTGCATCATTCAATGAAACTAAATGTGGCTCATAGCCATTCTGTAAAGACTCTGATGCTCAGATTTAAGAGGCATTCATTTTAAACCTCTCCTTCATGCTCCTGAGAAATGAAGGAATGTTGCGTGTGGATCTTTGGCGCCTCCTGCTGGAGGGAGGAAGCCCTGTGGAAGCAAGGAGGAGGCGAGGAGGAGGTTTACACAAAACACTTCCTGGATTAGAGGCTCTCTCCTGGCCAGAGCACAGTGCCCTGCCACCGTGCTGTTTCCACGGAAACGCTGTTTGTTCCTCTGGGAAGTGGCCGGCGTGTGAGAAGAGCAGCAGCAAACAAAACACGGGAAAACACGGGAAAACACGGGAAAACACGGGTAAACACGGGCGACAGGAGACACTGAGATGGACAGGGTCTCTCTTTCTCTCTCTCTCTCTAACCTGGGGAATGGTGAGTTGTTGAATTCCTGCCCCCACACCCACCCCCCAGCTAACAGTACAGAAGAGATAAGAGTTCTGAATGTGCACTCAAGTACCAGCCTCTCAAAGCAGCCAAAACCAACACGCACACACACACGCACATGCACGCACACGCACGCTCACACACGCACGCACACACACACGCTCACGCACACACGCACGCACACACGACTCTTACACGCGGAGCGGCACTGCTCTTACACGCGGAGCGGCACTGCTCTTACACGCAGAGCGGCACGGCTCTTACACGCAGAGCTACACGGCTCTTACACGCAGAGCTACACGGCTCTCACACGCGGAGCTACACGGCTCTCACACGCGGAGCTACACGGCTCTCACACGCGGAGCTACACGGCTCTTACACGCGGAGCTACACGGCAGAGCTACACGGCTCTTACACGCGGAGCTACACGGCTCTTACACGCGGAGCTACACGGCTCTTACACGCGGAGCTACACGGCTCTTACACGCGGAGCTACACGGCTCTTACACGCGGAGCTACACGGCTCTTACACGCGGAGCTACACGGCTCTTACACGCGGAGCTACACGGCTCTTACACTTTCACACAGAAACTGGCCGTTTCCCTCGCTGCCTCTTGGCCAGATGGCTGCAGCGAAGAGGCTAAAATTAGCGCACCGATGGAACCGGTGCTCTCCAGAAACGCCACTCAGGATGGGCTGCTGAGGAAGCGACTCAGAAGGTCAGCGCAGTCATTTCCAGAACCTTCCAAACGCTTCCACACTCATTCCTGATCAGCAGCATCTGCACATTACCATGAATATTCTTGGACAGAGAGAGTTTATCTACAGCATGTGATCCATTTCCTCTGGGGCCCAGCACAATGAGACAGAGAGGGAGCCGTTTACACTTATACACACATACACACAGAGAAAAGGAGGAGAGGAGAGAGAGGAGCAGGAGGAGAGAGAGGAGAGAACGAGGAAAGGAGGAGAAGCAGAGGAGCAGGAGGAAAAAAGAGGAGAGGAGCAGGAAGAGAGAGAGAAGCAGGAGGAGAGAGAAGAAAGAAGAGCAGAGAGGAGCAGGAAGAGAGAGAGAAGCAGGAGGAGAGAGAAGAAAGAGAAGAGCAAGAGGAGCAGGGAGAGAGGAGAGAGAGGAGCAGGAAGAGAGAGGGAGAGAGGAGAGAGAGGAGCAGGATGAACAGGTCCAGCAGGAGAAGAGAGGAGGACGTGGTGCGTACCTTAGCCAACCGGGCGCGTTTGATGAGGTCGTTGAGTTTGCGCAGCGCGGCGTTGCGTGGGAGGCTCCTGATGTCCTTGAACAGGTCTTGGGTCTCGGCCTCGAACAGCCGGCGGTTTTCAGTGTTCTGCAGCGGCTTGGACCAGAAGGACCCCAGATACACGCGCGCCACCTCGGGCGTGTTTATCACCTTCCCCAGCGACCACATGAGGGCGCCATACACCCTCATCAGCTGCTGCGTGTCCACCTGGTCTGCCTTGTTTAGCACCACCCGGATCTTATCGTCCTGCCCCCGGAACGCCTGGATCGCCTCCGAGAACTCGTCCGAGATGTCCAGCTTGTGAGCGTCAAATAGCAGGATGATCCGATCCACCCGCTCGCCAAACCAGCGAAGAACCTCCGAGAAGTCATAGCCTGGAGAGAGCAGAACCACAGCATCTTAAACACACCCACAGAGCATCTTAAACACACCCACACGGCATCTTAAACACACCCACACGGCATCTTAAACACACCCACACGGCACCTTAAACACACCCACACGGCACCTTAAACACACCAACACGGCACCTTAAACACACCAACACGGCACCTTAAACACACCCACACGGCATCTTAAACACACCCACACGGCACCTTAAACACACCCACACGGCACCTTAAACACACCAACACGGCACCTTAAACACACCCACAAAGCACCTTAAACACACCCACACGGCACCTTAAACACACCCACACGGCATCTTAAACACACCAACACGGCACCTTAAACACACCCACACAGCATCTTAAACACACCCACATGGCACCTTAAACACACCAACACGGCACCTTAAACACACCAACACGGCACCTTAAACACACCCACAGAGCACCTTAAACACACCAACACGGCACCTTAAACACACCCACACGTCACCTTAAACACACCAACACGGCACCGTAAACACACCCACACGTCACCTTAAACACACCCACACGCACCTTAAACACACCCACACGCACCTTAAACACACCCACACGGCATCTTAAACACACCCACACGTCACCTTAAACACACCAACACGGCACCTTAAACACACCAACACGGCACCTTAAACACACCAACACAGCATCTTAAACACACCAACACGGCACCTTAAACACAGCAACACGGCACCTTAAACACACCCACACGGCATCTTAAACACACCCACAGAGCACCTTAAACACACCCACACGTCACCTTAAACACACCCACAGAGCACCTTAAACACACCCACACGTCACCTTAAACACACCCACACGTCACCTTAAACACACCAACACGGCACCTTAAACACACCAACACGTCACCTTAAACACACCCACAGAGCACCTTAAACACACCAACACGGCACCTTAAACACACCCACAGAGCACCTTAAACACACCAACACGTCACCTTAAACACACCAACACGGCACCTTAAACACACCTACAGAGCACCTTAAACACACCCACAGAGCACCTTAAACACACCAACACGGCACCTTAAACACACCAACACGGCACCTTAAACACACCAACACGGCACCTTAAACACACCAACACGGCATCTTAAACACACCCACAGAGCACCTTATACACACCCACAGAGCACCTTAAACACACCCACAGAGCACCTTAAACACACCCACATAGCACCTTAAATACACCCATAGAGCACCTTAAACACACCAACACGGCATCTTAAACACACCCACACGGCATCTTAAACACACCCACAGAGCACCTTAAACACACCCACAGAGCATCTTAAACACACCCACAGAGCACCTTAAACACACCCACAAAGAACCTTAAACACGTGTACCCACAGAGCACCTTAAACACACCCACAGGGCATCTTAAACACACCCACACGGCATCTTAAACACACCCACAGAGCACCTTAAACACACCCACAGAGCACCTTAAACACACCAACACGGCATCTTAAACACACCCACACGGCATCTTAAACACACCCACACGGCATCTTAAACACACCCACACGGCACCTTAAACACACCCACAGAGCACCTTAAACACACCCACAGAGCACCTTAAACACACCAACACGGCATCTTAAACACACCCACACGGCATCTTAAACACACCCACAGAGCACCTTAAACACACCCACACGGCACCTTAAACACACCCACAGAGCACCTTAAACACACCCACAGAGCACCTTAAACACACGCACAGTGCACCTTAAACACACCCACACAGCACCTTAAACACACGCACAGTGCACCTTAAACACACCCACAGAGCACCTTAAACACACCCACAGAGCACCTTAAACACACCCACAGAGCACCTTAAACACACCCACAGAGCACCTTAAACACACGCACAGAGCACCTTAAACACACGCACAGAGCACCTTAAACACACCCACAGAGCACCTTAAACACACCCACAGAGCACCTTAAACACACCCACATGGCACCTTAAACACACCCACAGAGCACCTTAAACACACCCACAGAGCACCTTAAACACACCCACACGGCATCTTAAACACACCCACACGGCATCTTATACACACCCACACGGCACCTTATACACACCCACACGCACCTTAAACACACCCACACGGCACCTTAAACACACCCACACGGCACCTTAAACACACCCACAGAGCACCTTAAACACACCCACAGAGCACCTTAAACACACCCACACGGCATCTTAAACACACCCACAGAGCACCTTAAACACACCCACACGGCATCTTAAACACACCCACACGGCATCTTAAACACACCCACAGAGCACCTTAAACACACCCACAGAGCACCTTAAACACACCCACAGAGCACCTTAAACACACCCAGAGCACCTTAAACACACCCACAGAGTACCTTAAACACACCCACACGGCACCTTAAACACACCCACACAGCATCTTAAACACACCCACAGAGCACCTTAAACACACCCACACGGCATCTTAAACACACCCACACGGCATCTTAAACACACCCACACGGCATCTTAAACACGCCAACACAGTCCCACCAACACAGCGTGACCGGTCTCACAGACCCTAACACAGTGCCACCTGAACACTAAACACTCTACAGCCGCTGTGCTGATCCTGTACAAAAGCAGTGTGTCACAATCACATTAGTGTGTCACCAGAACGATGCTTTGAGCTGAGATTCATGCCGTACATTGTGAATGTGTTTGGCTCAGTGCAGTATGACCTCATCCAGGAAAGTGAGGTCCCTTTTCACAGTGAAACTAATCCTGTGGCAGTACCCCTGACCCTGTGACCCCTGACCTAACATCTGCTTCTTCTTCTTTTACTTTCACACGTTTTCTCTGATCTCAGTTCATTCAGAAACATTCACATCAGCATATAAAACTGCAGCCTTTCCTGTTATAACACAAGGATTAGCTGTGTGTGTGTGTGTGTGTGTGCGTGCGTGCATGTGTGTGTGTGCCTGTGTGCGTGCGCCTGTGTGCGTGCGCGTGCCTGTGTGTGTGCGTGCCTGTGTGTGTGTGCGTGCGCCTGTGTGTGTGTGTGTGCATGTGTGCAGTATTGCAGAGTTCATTGCGTGTGTTTAGACGCTACGTGATGGTCATTTCCAGGGTAAATGCACACACAGGGGACAGTCCTGACTGAGCTCGACAGACAGACCCACTACACAACCTACGGCGTGCCCTGCGTCTCATCACCATAGAGACACGCTCTCAGCAGAACAGAGAGAGAGAGAAAGAGAGAGAGAGAGGAAAAAGAGAGAGAGATAGAGAGAGAGAGATAGAGAGAGAGAGAGAGAGAGAGAGAGTTTCCACGAGGTGACTCAACACTATGACCTCATGCTTGGAGGGAGTCTGGTTTCTACCCGACTGCTTTAAGGAGACGCCCCGTTTTCTGGAGACAATCCAAAAAATACTTCCACAATCCTTATGATCTCCACAAACTGTACTGAAACATGCGCCTTTATGGTCCATTACGACCCTGTACTGAGCCTTACGACCCTGTACTGAGCTTTACGACCCCGTACTGAGCCTTACGACCCGGACTGAGCCCTACGACCCCGTACTGAGCCTTACGACCCGGACTGAGCCCTACGACCCCGTACTGAGCCTTACGACCCGGACTGAGCCCTACGTCCCCGTACTGAGCCTTACGACCCCGTACTGAGCCTTACGACCCGGACTGAACCCTACGACCCCGGACTGAGCCTTACGACCCGGACTGAGCCTTACGACCCCGTACTGAGCCTTACGACCCGGACTGAGCCTTACGATCTGGACTGAACCCTACGACCCCGGACTGAACCCTACGACCCCGGACTGAACCCTACGACCCGGACTGAGCCTTACAAACCCGTACTGAACCCTACGACCCCGGACTGAACCCTACGACCCCGGACTGAGCCTTACAAACCCGTACTGAACACTACGACCCGGACTGAGCCTTCTGACACCGTACTGAGCCTTACATTACATTATAGGCATTTAGCCATTGATACAGCTGGTATATAAGCAAATGCAGGTGAAGTACCTTGCTCAAGGGTACAACGGCAGTGTCCGACCTGGGAATCGAACCTGCAACCTTTCGGTTACAAACCCAGTTCCTTAACCATTATACCACACTGCCGTCCTTACGACACCGTGCTGAGCCTTACGACACCGTACTGAACCTTACGACACCGTACTGAACCCTACGACCCCGGACTGAGCCTTACAAACCCGTACTGAACCCTACGACCCCGGACTGAACCCTACGACCCCGGACTGAACCCTACGACCCCGGACTGAACCCTACGACCCCGGACTGAACCTTACGACACCGTACTGAGCCTTACGACACCATACTGAACCTTACGACACCGTACTGAACCTTACGACTCCTTATTGAGCCTACCAAACCCTAACTGTGTGTATGCATGTGTGTATAAGTGAGTAAGTGTGCATGTGTGCGTGTGTGTGCGTGCGTGCGTGTGTAAGTGTGTGCGTGCGCGTGCGGTGTAAGTGTGAATGCGTGCGTGTGTAAGTGTGTGTGTGTGCGTGTGTGTGTAAGTGTGTGTGTGTGTGTGTGTGTGTGTGTGTGTGTGTGTGTTAGCCGTTACCTCGGCTGATGCGCTGTTTCTCTCCAGACAGGATCCCCGGGGTGTCGATCACACTGATGCTCTCCAGCACCTGATTGGGCATCTGAGAGCAGATAAACCTGGAAGAGAGACACGTGTTACACACATACACACACTACACACACTACACACACATTCGCGTGGGCAGCGAGAGCAAGACGTGGTGAGGAAACTGGGGAACAGGAAGTGCCAACGGCCTGGTGATCTCAGCGCTTTACCCAGGAGCACAGCTGCCACCACTAAACCACTAAAACAACAGGACAGCTCACAGGTCTGCTCCATAAAACTTCAAACCTGCAGGAAGAGGCGGAACTGCCTGTGTCCTCTCCGTTTCCCGTCCATCCCAAACCCTGCTATCCCTCCATCCACACCCCCATTCCACATGCCTGTCTCACGAGCTGCTTGCATTGTGACCCCTGTCCTGCAATCTGAGTCATACAGCCAATCAGAGCCCAGACTGAGCCATACAGCCAATCAGAGCCCAGACTGAGCCATACAGCCAATCAGAGCCTAAACTGATCCATGCAGCCAAACAGGGCAAAGAATGACCAATACAGCCAAATCAGAGTATAGACTAAATTATGTCAAATGCCTGACCTGTGCAACCCCTGATTTAAACTCTCAAAAATATGCTCGCGGTGAGGCCGTTAGCGGTTAGATACGGGATGCTAGCGCTGAGCGGTGAGGCCATTAGCGGTTACATACGGGATGCTAGCGCTGAGCGGTGAGACCGTTAGCGGTTACATACGGGATGCTAGCACTGAGCGGTGAGGCCGTTAGCGGTTACATACGGGATGCTATCGCCTGTCCCAGCTGTCACAGAGCCAGAGACTGACACCCTGGCAGTGCTGAGCACTAATAGCAGCACACAGCTGGGTGTGGCTGCTGGGCTTTGCCTGCCTCTACCCAGATAAATGATCCAAGGCTCTGAGAATTTCTGTGATGTTGTCCAGCTTAATATGGGCCCCTTCCCAAAATCCCCTCTAACACACCCCTCCCCCCCCATTCCACCCCCCCCCCTGCCCCCCTCCTTCTCCGCAGACTCTGACATCACATGACCAGCATCACCTACAGGGCTCCACACCCACATGCTTATCTAGCGTCTCACACACACACTATCTCCCTCACACACACATTTTCTTAAAGCAACAGGGGAAAGAAATGCTAGAAATCTTTTTGTTCACAGAAAATATCTTCAAAACTCTGCCAGCATTTCCCGTTTCAAATCATACACAAATAATACCACAGTAACAATGTAACAGCCACACACAGTAACACTAACAGCCACACACAGTAACAATGTAACAGCCACACTAACAGCCACACACAGTAACAATGTAACAGCCACACTAACAGCCACACACAGTAACAATGTAACAGCCACAGCATCAGTGTTTCACATGTGACCAGCAGATTGATATACATGCTATTTAAAGAATGCACTGGGATTGTGTTAGGAATGCAGCTTTCCTGGAGCTCCAGGAAAAAAGCACATTCCTCCTTTCATTCCCAGAAACACAGAGTCTGAGCTTAACATGAGCCTGGAGGAAAGCCCTCTTCAGTCACTGTGAAAGCCTGAGGAGCAGCCCTGAGCAGAGGAACATCTAACCAGGTGTAAGAAGAGCAGCTCTAAGCAGAGGAACATCTAACCAGGTGTAAGAAGAGCAGCTCTAAGCAGAGGAACATGTAACCAGGTGTAAAGAGAGCAGCTCTAAGCAGATGAACATGTAACCAGGTGTAAAGAGAGCAGCTCTAAGCAGAGGAACATGTAACCAGGTGTAAGGAGAACAGCTCTAAGCAGAGGAACATGTAACCAGGTGTAAGGAGAACAGCTCTAAGCAGAGGAACATGTAACCAGGTGTAAGGAGAGTAGCTCTAAGCAGAGGAACATGTAACCAGGTGTAAGGAGAGTAGCTCTAAGCAGAGGAACATGTAACCAGGTGTAAAGAGAGCAGCTCTAAGCAGAGGAACATGTAACCAGGTGTAAAGAGAGCAGCTCTAAGCAGAGGAACATGTAACCAGGTGTAAGGAGAGTATCTCTAAGCAGAGGAACATGTAACCAGGTGTAAGGAGAGTATCTCTAAGCAGAGGAACATGTAACCAGGTGTAAAGAGAGCAGCTCTAAGCAGAGGAACATGTAACCAGGTGTAAGGAGAGCAGCTCTAAGCAGAGGAACATGTAACCAGGTGTAAGAAGAGCAGCTCTAAGCAGAGGAACATGTAACCAGGTGTAAGAAGAGCAGCTCTAAGCAGAGGAACATGTAACCAGGTGTAAAGAGAGCAGCTCTAAGCAGAGGAACATGTAACCAGGTGTAAGGAGAGCAGCTCTAAGCAGAGGAACATGTAACCAGGTGTAAGGAGAGCAGCTCTAAGCAGAGGAACATGTAACCAGGTGTAAGGAGAGCAGCTCTAAGCAGAGGAACATGTAACCAGGTGTAAGAAGAGCAGCTCTAAGCAGAGGAACATGTAACCAGGTATAAGGCATGCGCCCTCAGCCCCTATGACACATCTATCTACATGACTATGACGGGTCATTTCACTGAGTGGATCGGATATTAGTGGATAGGATCTGGGCTTGAGTACATCAGCTGAAGGCCAATTTGATGGCGGATATGTACAGTACTGGCGGCTGAAGGCCAATTTGATGGCGGATATGTACAGTACTGGCGGCTGAATACCAGTTTGATGGCGGATATGTACAGTACTGGCAGCTGAAGGCCAGTTTGATGGCGGATATGTACAGTACTGGCGGCTGAAGGCCAATTTGATGGCGGATATGTACAGTACTGGCAGCTGAAGGCCAATTT
>CM040406.1:59736044-59833544 GCA_022702515.1 Ilyophis sp. 1 JC-2022
TGGGGCTGCAGCGCCAGGCCTTGTGGAATGTCTGAGTGCCAGGGTCTTACTTCAGATCCACACACTTCCTCTTCCTGCGCTCATAAATCTACTGAAAAACAACGGCACAGACGCTGGCCAATCCGCCACTCCTCCTAACGGCCCCGGGACAGGAAGCTGGACGGCTCGGACAGGAAGTAATGGGGTGCTTCAAACCTCAAAACAAACACCCCATTCTGGCTCCCCTTACATAAACACCCAAGCCCCATCACTAGCCCGATGCCTGAAATCATCCGCCACCATAGACCTACAGCTCAGCACTGTGGTTAGACACTATAACCCAACCCTGTTACATGCTACAAGTTAACCCAACCATGTTACACACTATAACCCAACCCTGTTACATGCTATAACCCAACCCTGTTTCACAGTATAACCCAACCTTGTTACACACGATAACCCAACCCATTAAAACACTCTAACCCAACCCCATTACACACAACAACCCAACCCCATTACACACTACAACCCAACCCCATTGCACACTACAACCCAACCCCATTACACACTACAACCCAACCCCATTACACACTACAACCCAACCCCATTACACACTACAACCCAACCCCATTACACACTACAACCCAACCCCATTACACACTACAACCCAACCCCATTACACACTACAACCCAACCCTGTTACACACTATAACCCAATCTTATAATGCAATCTAGCCCAACCCTGTTAAACACTATAACCCAACCAACAACACTATAGCAGTGTCTGTTACTTCCTAGAAGTATATCCCTGTGGTTTTGTATAGCTGCAGTGCTAACAGCGCTCGATAGGAAAGCTTGGTTTGATTAGCGCGAAACCCGCTGGTCTCTGCCAAGCTCTGAAATAATGCACAATGGGTGGACACAAGTCACTTTGAATAAAATACATTTTATAAAACAAAGGAGCATTAATGACAAACTGCCTCTTTCCCCCCCACACCCATCCTGTTTTCTACATACGGCTGCTAAGCTATTCCAGAGGCACAGGACATAACCAACTTCTGTTAAGATTCATAACAAGAGCAGGCCATCATTCACCTACAGCTCGGAGAGCATCTGCGTCAAGTCTCAACTTCACCAGCTCCAAGGTCTCTGGCTCCCTTACAGTAACTGTGTGTGCGAGAAGAACACACACTTCCACACATTCACAACTGTGTGTGAGGAACACACACTTCCACACATTCACAACTGTGTGTGAGGAACACACACATTCACAACTGTGTGTGAGGAACACACACTTCCACACATTCACAACTGTGTGTGAGGAACACACACTTCCACACATTCACAACTGTGTGTGAGGAACACACACTTCCACACATTCACAACTGTGTGTGAGGAACACACACTTCCACACATTCACAACTGTGTGTGAGGAACACACACTTCCACACATTCACAACTCAGTGTGCGAGAAAAACACACTTTTCTTCAATGAGAAAATGAATTTGACTTGTGCCCAGCTGATGAACCCGATGTCACTTCTGTAACCACATTATGACTCCCGTATGAACACATTCTAATTTCCTCATAGTCTCCTTATGTTGGGCCTGAGAATATTAAGTGCTTTCAGTCTTTCCTCATGTCATTTAAACATCTAACCAGGAAGCAGTCTTGTTGCTCTTCTCTGCACTTTTCCCAGAAACTCAACATCCTTCTCAAAGTGTAGAGCCCAGAACTGCACACAATTCCAACTGTGGTCTGATAAAGGTATCAATCATCAATATAACCTCCTTTAATAGACCCCTTTTAGTACATATCCCAGCATCCTGTTGGCCTTCTTGATAGCTGTGTACATCACACTCACCTGTACATCACACTCACCTGTTCAGGAAGGCGTTGCCGAAGGCGTTGAGTTTGCGGAAGGGCTTTTTGGGGTCGACGACCAGGGCGTTACCAGGGATGACGCCCTCGTTCTCCCCGTACATCACGGCGATGAAGCCGTCTGTGGTGGGCTCTGGTCCAATCCGCATTCCCGGGAAGTCCTGCTCCAGGAGATACCTGCAACAGGTAACACATCAAAACCAGCTTCCTGTAACACACAGCACAGGTAAACCCTAGAATTTGCACAAAAATAGCTTTCTTCATTTACATACATGTCACTGGCCTCAAAAACAAAGTCTGTTTCACTTTTGATTAACAAATAACATGTCTGAACAGCAAAGCTGAAACTACAGCAGTAAAACTTGGAAAACCGTGTGGCAGAATCCATAGGGTAGCTAAAGCTATAACCGTGTGGCAGAATCCATAGCGTAGCTAAAGCTATAACCGTGTGGCAGAATCCGTAGCGTAGCTAAAGCTATAACCGTGTGGCAGAATCCGTAGCGTAGCTAAAGCTATAACCGTGTGGCAGAATCCGTAGCGTAGCTAAAGCTATAACCGTGTGGCAGAATCCATAGGGTAGCTAAAGCTATAACCGTGTGGCAGAATCCATAGGGTAGCTAAAGCTATAACCGTGTGGCAGAATCCATAGGGTAGCTAAAGCTATAACCGTGTGGCAGAATCCATAGGGTAGCTAAAGCTATAACCGTGTGGCAGAATCCACAGGGTAGCTAAAGCTATAACCGTGTGGCAGAATCCACAGGGTAGCTAAAGCTATAACCGTGTGGCAGAATCCACAGGGTAGCTAAAGCTATAACCGTGTGGCAGAATCCACAGGGTAGCTAAAGCTATAACCGTGTGGCAGAATCCACATGGTAGCTAAAGCTATAACCCTGTGGCAGAATCCGTAGCGTGGCTAAAGCTATAACCGTGTGGCAGAATCCATAGCGTAGCTAAAGCTATAACCGTGTGGCAGAATCCATAGCGTAGCTAAAGCTATAACCGTGTGGCAGAATCCATAGCGTAGCTAAAGCTATAACCGTGTGGCAGAATCCATAGCGTAGCTAAAGCTATAACCGTGTGGCAGAATCCATAGCGTAGCTAAAGCTATAACCGTGTGGCAGAATCCGTAGCGTAGCTAAAGCTATAACCCTGTGGCAGAATCCATAGCGTAGCTAAAGCTATAACCGTGTGGCAGAATCTGTAGCGTAGCTAAAGCTATAACCCTGTGGCAGAATCCATAGCGTAGCTAAAGCTATAACCGTGTGGCAGAATCCGTAGCGTAGCTAAAGCTATAACCGTGTGGCAGAATCCGTAGCGTAGCTAAAGCTATAACCGTGTGGCAGAATCCATAGGGTAGCTAAAGCTATAACCGTGTGGCAGAATCCATAGGGTAGCTAAAGCTATAACCGTGTGGCAGAATCCATAGGGTAGCTAAAGCTATAACCGTGTGGCAGAATCCATAGGGTAGCTAAAGCTATAACCGTGTGGCAGAATCCACAGGGTAGCTAAAGCTATAACCGTGTGGCAGAATCCACAGGGTAGCTAAAGCTATAACCGTGTGGCAGAATCCACAGGGTAGCTAAAGCTATAACCGTGTGGCAGAATCCACAGGGTAGCTAAAGCTATAACCGTGTGGCAGAATCCACATGGTAGCTAAAGCTATAACCCTGTGGCAGAATCCGTAGCGTGGCTAAAGCTATAACCGTGTGGCAGAATCCATAGCGTAGCTAAAGCTATAACCGTGTGGCAGAATCCATAGCGTAGCTAAAGCTATAACCGTGTGGCAGAATCCGTAGCGTAGCTAAAGCTATAACCCTGTGGCAGAATCCATAGCGTAGCTAAAGCTATAACCGTGTGGCAGAATCCATAGCGTAGCTAAAGCTATAACCGTGTGGCAGAATCCATAGCGTAGCTAAAGCTATAACCGTGTGGCAGAATCCGTAGCGTAGCTAAAGCTATAACCCTGTGGCAGAATCCATAGCGTAGCTAAAGCTATAACCGTGTGGCAGAATCTGTAGCGTAGCTAAAGCTATAACCCTGTGGCAGAATCCATAGCGTAGCTAAAGCTATAACCGTGTGGCAGAATCCGTAGCGTAGCTAAAGCTATAACCGTGTGGCAGAATCCATAGGGTAGCTAAAGCTATAACCGTGTGGCAGAATCCATAGGGTAGCTAAAGCTATAACCCTGTGGCAGAATCCATAGCGTAGCTAAAGCTATAACCCTGTGGCAGAATCCATAGCGTAGCTAAAGCTATAACCCTGTGGCAGAATCCATAGGGTAGCTAAAGCTATAACCCTGTGGCAGAATCCATAGCGTAGCTAAAGCTATAACCCTGTGGCAGAATCCATAGCGTAGCTAAAGCTATAACCCTGTGGCAGAATCCATAGGGTAGCTAAAGCTATAACTCTCAAACTCGATTCTCAGTGAAACTTTAAAGTGGGTCTGTGTTCTGTGGGTCTGTGTTCTGTGGTTCTGCAGGTCTGTGGTTCTGCAGGTCTGTGTTATTAAGATAATTTCATCACAAACCACCAGTAAAATAACGTGCGATGGTTGTGTCGCCCTGTGAAGAGTGGCGTGTCCCAGGCCTGCTGAGAGCAGCTCCACATGAGCTTGTGTTTCTGTGTTATCTCCACATGAGCTTGTGTTATCTGTACACAGGGCACCTATCAGGCACACCTCCATCACAACAAACACAGCGTCTCAGTCATACATCACCACAATAACAGCGTTTCAGCTTTTCAGAGGATTTCTAAAAAATAATGACATCATGGCGCTCATTTCCGGGACGATAAGGCCTTGACTTCTATTCCAAAGGGGATAAAGGTGTGACCTCACCTGAAAGGGGGCGGGCAGACATGGAGTAGAAGGTGAATGACTTGGGATGGCAGTAAAGTTAGAACACAGGTTGGAAATGAGCATTTTGGCTTGGTGTGCAGTTAACAGTGTTTTGGGTTCAGGGGTGAATAATGTTCAGACTGTATCTCTTTGTTAATTATGATCTTTAATGCGCACATGTCAGATTGTGTCTCATTGGTTATTATAACCTTATAGATCATAATTACATCTCAGTGTGTAAGAGAGGCTGTGGTGGAGCACAGTGTTGTATCAGAGAGAGGCTGTGGTGGAGCACAGTGTTGTATCAGAGAGGCTGTGGTGGAGCACAGTGTTGTATCAGAAAGAGGCTGTGGTGGAGCACAGTGTTGTATCAGAGAGAGGCTGTGGTGGAGCACAGTGTTGTATCAGAAAGAGGCTGTGGTGCAGCACAGTGTTGTATCAGAAAGAGGCTGTGGTGGAGCAGTGTTGTATCAGAAAGAGGCTGTGGTGGAGCACAGTGTTGTATCAGAGAGGCTGTGGTGGAGCACAGTGTTGTATCAGAAAGAGGCTGTGGTGGAGCAGTGTTGTATCAGAGAGAGGCTGTGGTGGAGCACAGTGTTGTATCAGAGAGAGGCTGTGGTGGAGCACAGTGTTGTATCAGAGAGAGGCTGTGGTGGAGCACAGTGTTGTATCAGAGAGAGGCTGTGGTGGAGCACAGTGTTGTATCAGAGATAGGCTGTGGTGGAGCACAGTGTTGTATCAGAGAGAGGCTGTGGTGGAGCACAGTGTTGTATCAGAGAGAGGCTGTGGTGGAGCACAGTGTTGTATCAGAGAGAGGCTGTGGTGGAGCACAGTGTTGTATCAGAGAGAGGCTGTGGTGCAGCACAGTGTTGTATCAGAGAGAGGCTGTGGTGGAGCACAGTGTTGTATCAGAGAGAGGCTGTGGTGGAGCACAGTGTTGTATCAGAGAGAGGCTGTGGTGGAGCACAGTGTTGTATCAGAGAGAGGCTGTGGTGGAGCACAGTGTTGTATCAGAGAGAGGCTGTGGTGCAGCACAGTGTTGTATCAGAGAGAGGCTGTGGTGGAGCACAGTGTTGTATCAGAGAGAGGCTGTGGTGGAGCACAGTGTTGTATCAGAGAGAGGCTGTGGTGGAGCACAGTGTTGTATCAGAGAGAGGCTGTGGTGGAGCACAGTGTTGTATCAGAGAGAGGCTGTGGTGGAGCACAGTGTCAGTGTGAGTTTCCTGATAAATAATTAAGAGCCAGTGGCCTTTACAGTCAGGTGTCAGAACATATTTTTCTCCAACACCTCCAGCACACCCTCCAGTTTCATCTGCACTCCAATGCAATGCAGGCTGGGAAACCTTCTCATCTGCTAGCTGACCCCCCCCCCCCGTGCAGGAAGAGGCAGAGCCAGACAGGAGGATGAAGAACGTTAAAACTGCTCTGGAGACTGAGGCAGGGCGGGGAACGGCGTGAACACACCGAGGAGCCTCTGACGTCCCCGTCGCCGGACGAGCGACCCCTGGGGTCAGAGGTCAGGGAGCAGGGGAAGGACACGAGGCGTACAATAAACACGACTGTTATTTTTAGAAGGGGTGGCGGGGCGTTTATCAAGAACAGCGTGGCAGACTGACGCCCGGCGACGGGAGCGGGACGGTGGAAACCCTAGCCCAGGGGGTAGGCTACTCTCTACCCGAGCCTGTTTACCCCTCCTATCGCTGCTGATTAAAACACAAACACACTGCCTCAGCACCAAGTGACGCTTTTATTTAATACCACTGCTGCTGATGTTGTGGATTTAAAGGCACATTTACAAAACCCTTAAAAACATTTTACATTAAATCATTAAATGTGTTAAAGACCGCTGCATGCCTCAGGAGGTCCGACTGGGCGACTCTTCAGGGGCATCAGTCCGACTGGGCGACTCTTCAGGGGCATCAGTCCGACTGGGCGACTCTTCAGGGGCATCAGTCCGACTGGGCGACTCTTCAGGGGCATCAGTCCGACTGGGCGACCCTTCAGGGGCATCAGTCCGACTGGGTGACTCTTTAGGGGCATCAGTCCGACTGGGCGACTCTTCAGGGGCATCAGTCCGACTGGGTGACTTCAGGGGCATCAGTCCGACTGGGTGACTCTTCAGGGGCATCAGTCCGACTGGGTGACTCTTCAGGGGCATCAGTCCGACTGGGCGACTCTTTAGGGGCATCAGTCCGACTGGGCGACTCTTCAGGGGCATCAGTCCGACTGGGCGACTCTTTAGGGGCATCAGTCTGACTGGGTGACTCTTCAGGGGCATCAGTCCGACTGGGCGACCCTTCAGGGGCATCAGTCTGACTGGGCGACCCTTCAGGGGCATCAGTCCGACTGGGTGACTCTTTAGGGGCATCAGTCCGACTGGGTGACTTCAGGGGCATCAGTCCGACTGGGTGACTCTTTAGGGGCATCAGTCCGACTGGGTGACTCTTCAGGGGCATCAGTCTGACTGGGTGACTCTTCAGGGGCATCAGTCTGACTGGGTGACTCTTCAGGGGCATCAGTCTGACTGGGTGACTCTTCAGGGGCATCAGTCCGACTGGGTGACTCTTCAGGGGCATCAGTCTGACTGGGTGACTCTTCAGGGGCATCAGTCCGACTGGGCGACTCTTCAGGGGCATCAGTCCGACTGGGCGACTCTTCAGGGGCATCAGTCCGACTGGGTGACTCTTCAGGGGAATCAGTGAGTCATGACAGCACAAGCAGAGAGTATAAACTACATACACAAAACAAAGAAGCGCACTGCAACACACAGTATACACACACACACAGTATATACATACACAGTATACACACACACAGTATACACACACAGTATACACACACACACACACACACACACACACACCAATTATGAAGGACAAATACGGTTTAAAGAAAACAAACATGACAAACAACATTAGTTTCAGGTAAATAAATTTAAAAAACAGCCTACATCCCAGTAAAGGTCACGGAAGGGGTACTGTGCCCAAGAATGTGCATACTGGCGCGCATGTGTAGTACAATGGTTAAGGAGCTGGGTTTGTAGCCGAAAGGTTGCAGGTTCGATTCCCAGGTAGGACACTGCCGTTGTACCCCTGAGCAAGGTACTTCACCTGCATTGCTTCAGTATATATCCAGCTGTGAATGGATACTATGTATAAATGCAAAAATGCTGTGTAAGTCGCTCTGGATAAGAGCGTCTGCTAAATGCCTATAATGTAATGTAATGCATGGGTTAGCCTTCAGGTGGTCTCACCAATGCCGTTATGCCATGACTCTAAACTGATTCTCCCTGCAAACAATGCTCGACAAACACACATGGTAGCTTGTTCTTATGTTTGCCATCGTGAGACCGGAGGATTACACTCAGAATAAAGGAATCAGTTACTGCCGGCTCCAGAAAGCTCTGGCCATGTTAACAGCGGTCACAGCCAGTCTTATGAAACTAGAAGCGATTATTTCGAAAATGTGCATGCATGCGTTCTTTCTTTGCACGTGCAGAGACTATTCACGGTAAAAAAGAAGTGAAAAATAAAAAGAGGAAATGGTTTAAAGTGTTATTGGGTGAGTGTGAAATTGTGGCCTGCTGTTAATCGCAAATAACCCCTCCTTTCTGACATATAAAATAACGAATTGGCTTGTAAAAAAAAAAAATATATATAATAATAATAATAATTTGGTAGTTTTTTTTTCTTCTGTGGTGAAGTAACTTTATCGATGACAACACGCCGTTTGACTGAATGATGTAACTGTTGGACTACATTGATGTATAGGCTATATATGCCATAGCAGTACAACGGAAAGGACGATTTAGCTGGATCGTGATCTTTTCCAGCAGTAGGCTACGCGACAATAACGCTGTAGCCAAAGCTACCATGTTTATATCTGGGGCAGGTGCGGATGAACGCTTGTATCTGCTGAAGAGTGTCCTGCGGCTAAACTCAAACCGGTTCGTCGGGTTTCTCCTTCAATTTAGAGTATAAACAGTGTTCTTCTGGCCCAGGATTAATCTTTGATTTTATCATTCGTTTAAGTGCACGAACGTTTATAACTGAATTGCTCAAATGCGCCCACTTCCGCGTTTTATCCGTGTTAACGACGCTCACTGAACAGTGTTTTAAATACAAGACTTTAATCCAGAATACAGCCGCTGGTCCGCCCGCTGGTCCCGCTAAATGAGTCTTTTTGGGGGGGTTAGGTGTGGAGGAGCCGAGCTTGTTCGCTGTGTAAGTCCCACACACTTTGGAAATAACGGCTTTGACAAGTTTTATAGCGCGATAACGCTACATGTATACGGTTTTACTTTAGCTAACCTAGCTAAGGCTAGTGTGGTTAGCTATACCACACATCCACACCCTGTTAGCTATACCACACATCCACACCCTGTTAGCTATACCACACACCCACACCCCAACAAGCTGTCATTGTGCAACCTGCTTCTGGAAAACAAACGATGAAGCAATCTTTAATCAACCGTAGTAAACTATAATCATCTAGTTCGCTAGTTTACTATCGTGCCCAGACAACACACTAAGACTCTTAACATTAGTCCGCTCGTTGTAGTGCTTTTTGCCAGAATGACACCCCGTGTGCAGCTGCACTGGTTCTCTGTTCGGTGACCTCGCTACAGCGTTATTTCTAATGTTCATAGAAAACGCATCCAGCTGACAGGCCGGTACCGAAGCGCACGGTAGCCTACCTTATGAAAGTGGTTTTCCCCGTGGAGTACTGCCCCACCAGCAGCACCATGGGTTTGCTCTGGAAGTCCGCTGCTTCCAGCGCCGGGGAGTGAAAGTCGTGGAAAAGATAAGTTTCCTCCAGCGGGAGCAGTTTCTTGGAGTAGAGCGTCTGCAGCCCTTCGGTAACGGTTTGATACATCTCGCTTTCTTTATTTCTCCCACCCTGCTCCTTATTTGCCCAGCTGAACATTGTGGAGTTCCTCAGTTGTTCAAATAAACGCCAAGTTGTGATTTTTCTTGTTGTTTCGCTGCTCGGAAGCCGGAGGGGTATCGGCGGCTTGTATTTGTTTAAAACGCGCCCGTGGAATAAGGATGCGTGGCAGCTCCCTCAAAGCACACTGCAGTTCCTACCTCACCTGAGCGGCTCCACCCGTCATCTGACGTCAAAACTGAATATTCAAGAGGAACGGCGTCCAATAGGACTGCAGCAAATTCAGCTAAGCGAAAACGACACAACGCCATTGCTTTTGGCTACGAGTTGGTTGCAAGGTTGTTCAAATGAACACGGCAGGGATAATATTGACTAAAAGGTCATTTAAATAAGACTTCTGAGAAAAAATATAATCCTTTCTCGTTTAAATTTGGAAACATTTTCACATTATTAAATGTAACTATATTATGTATGCCTATTAAATTAGCCCAATAATTGTGTTTGCATGGTAACTAACGTTAACATTTTTTTCTGAGCACCGAAAAAGAAGAATCGTACCCAGTATCGCCATCGACGACATGTTAACCTATAGTGGAGAGATGAGAAACATATAGACAATGCTGTTTAGGTTACTGTAGACACGTTACGGCAAAAGATGGGTAAGCCAAATAGCGCCCCCTTGCGATTCCATGTGGAAGCCCTGTTAAACATTTTTGTACGCAGGTGACATAGAGACCGTTGCTTCTCCGCTGCCTAGAAACGGTCGTCGACGACAGACGCGTCATGCCCATTCAAGCTGGGGGAGGTGGCACTTGCCCCACCAGATTTTTAACATCTGGATGTTTTAGATTTTTATTTTATTTCGTCTTATTACTATTATTTTTTATAATATATAGTTATGATCATTTTATATTAAGAGTCAAACGTATTATTCTAATTATGTCATAGATCACACCACAAGAAGTCACACACCCCCTTTCCCTAGGTATTGGTTTCTTCCAAAAGTTGCTGGATGAAATCGGTTCGCAACAGCAGGTACGCACGCACACAGCACTCTGTTGCGCATCAATGCTGGAGGAGATGTAGGCTACAGCTTAACGGCGTCTTCCTGAGGTGGTTAGTAGAGCATCAATCCCTTTTTCAAACGTGTGAAAATGAAATGCAATTAGTTATACACACTTAATTGCATTTGAGAAATATAGGCATAGTTTGCTTTGCAGTATATAGTGCCCTCCACTATTATTGGCACCCCTGAAAAAGATGAGTAAAAAAGGTTATAAAAACTTCGTGCATTAGCTTAATCTCACATTGAAAAAAGGATAAAAATCCAACCTTTAATTTAAGTAAATTTATTATGAGAAAAAAAACTCCCTCATCAAGAAATAATGATTTTTTAACAAAACCATGTGTGCCACAATTATTGGCACCCCTGCATTTATATATTGAATAAAATAATCATTTTAAATATTTGGTAATATATCCTTTGCATGCAATGACTTCCTGATGTCTGTGACCCAACAACATCAAAAGACTCTTGATATCTTATTTTCTGGTACTCTTACAAGCGATACTATAACGTCTCTGCATTTGAATGGATCTCTATGGGAATTGGGGGGTGGGACTAGATTTAGCTGTAAATTACACTGGAACAGTATGGAACACATGGTTGGCTAAATGGGTCTAAGTCACCAAGGGTCTGACGTATCAAACAAGCCTTAAACCATCACTCTGCTGCCAGAAATACAGTAGATATGGATGGATAACTTGAAGGGTTTCTTCTCCTGACTTATTTTTCCATAGAGTTCAATAGGAAAATTTGTCAGGAGAAACAACCCTTAACGGTCTTGAAATGAGCAAAACAAACAGTTAATTTAAGAGACATTTGTCTCTGCTCTATGCACTTGCTAGCTGGATAGCATATTCTTGCAGCAATAACAAACTATTCCCGCATTAGTCAATTAATGATAATTAATTATACACAAGCAAGATTTTCAGGACTCATCTGTAAAGTTTTGCTGTCTGCTAGCTAGCTAGTTGCTGGTCAAAAGTTAGCCAGCGTTAGCAGGATAGGTTAACGTGCTGGCGAAAGTGATTCGCAGGAACCAAACACCAATTCTGAGTGAATGAGCAAAATATTTCAACAGTAGTAGCATAATGCTTTGTGATGTCACAGTCTCATCTGTAGTCATGCTTCTTTCTATGCATTGTGTTTGAAAATACAGCTATTACCATGTTGACATGTTCCTTTAATCTGTGGCTTTATTATCTATGTTCTCTAAATTAATTTGCATTGTGGATATCGTCTTTTTATGTGAATTTATGCCCCTTAACATTTTTGGGTGAAGCAGACAAGATTGAGCTCTTTTTCAAGAAAAGTGGCAGCAGTGTAGAAGTGAGTGTAGAAGTGAGCGAATAAGTGAGTGTCATTTTCAATAACCATAACAGCACAAATAATTGACATGAAAATCTCTAAATAAATATACAGTATATACTTTAACATAAAGTGGGAGATTACTGAGCTACAATAACTGATTTAGTGACTTTTTAAAATAATCTCCCCAAAGTCTTTGAATAAATTGCAGAAAACTGCGTCATTGTTATTTTTTTTTCTGGGGAAGGACCCCACCCCCACCCCCCCACCCCCACCCCCAGAATTTTGGCTTGCATGACGCCCCTGGTCGACGATATAAATAACACAACACTCAATGATGACCTTGCTTCACCCAAGGCCATCCGTAAAATTACGGTAGCGCCACATTGATATTCTGCGTTTGTCAGAGGCCCTCTGGGATGTATTTAACACCTAACCACAAAACCACCGACAAAAGAGACATGGCCTAAATCTAGCCAACAAAACAATGTTGTAATGGAGCGCCACCTGCTGGCCAGTTGCGTGTAAAGCACTTTCTAACGTGTGAATGTTGGGGTAAAATCAGTATAAGATTTAAGCCATTTTATGAGCGCGTAATTGTAATTTTCCTGGTTTCAGTAAATGTGTAATTTTCCTGGTTTCTCTTGTAAATTGCAGACATTTTCACGTATAGATAAGGTGGATAAACTGGAAATATATTCTTGGAGCAAAGGATGAATGAAGTCAGAGTGGAAACTCATCTTGTTACTGTCATCTTTACCTGTGTTTCTTCTTCACACAATCAGACAATATGAGGTTACATTACATTACATTTACATTACATGCCAATATGAGGCATTTTTAGCAGACGCTCTTATCCAGAGCGACTTACACAACTTCTTATTACATTTATCCATTCATACAGCTGGATGTAGACTGAAGCAATTCAGGTTAAGTACCTTGCTCAAGGGTACAACGGCAGTGTCCTACCTGGGAATCGAACCTGCAACCTTTCAGTTACAAGTCCAGCTCCTCAACCTGCCGCCTTGGTTGTGTGATGAAAACGAGATAAGATGACTGCAAATAAAGTCTCCGCAATGTTTGTCGTTTATTACCGACGTAAAAGTAAGATTTTTAGAAACTGCTGTGAGCTTAAATCTGTGCTGGTAGCCGTTGGCGCTGGGGGATGTAACCAGGGCCGGAGTGGGATTCAGTTTCAGCCCAGGAGCTTAATGTCTCACTTTGGACCGGGAGAGGGGGTGGGGGGGCTGGAGTGTTCCACAATGACAAATAGACCATTTAGCTCTATTGATTAACTTTTTATTATCAATTTTTTTTAAAATATAGAACAATAATAGGTATGAATAGTGATGATATTAGAGCCAATTGTCTGGACTTTTTAGATTTTGCCCACACTGTGATACAGCTCTAACTGTGCTGTCCACAGCAGGGATCCTTCCGAGCGCATGGCTGGGCCCTGGCACTGCCTCATCAATGACTTGGCCTAACAGCAGACTCTGCTCTGTCACTTAAAACATAATAATAATAAAGAGAAATACCTTTCATCGCCTAATACTAATGTACAACTTCAATAAGTAGGCTAATGCTGTCAAATAAAGCATGCTGTCCAAACTTAAGCTATTTAATGTCTGGAAAAGTAATACAGCCATATTTTTCAGGTGTCCTCAATATGAAATCGTTATTGAGTCACAATATATGACTCACTGAAATAATGTTAACACTATGAATACAAACTACGGTTAACTAGGCTATTGTTTTTGAACATTAATAAGTCACCGTTATCATAAGACCTTTAATTGCCGTTTTAGTCATCGTTTTGCTAATTTAGTAAATAAACACTCTTAATTTGGCAGATGTTCACTTTCGTGACAATGCCCAGAAAGATATAAAACGGCTATTCATGACTATTAACGATTAACGTTAGCTCTCTGAATGTAACATTTAAATCTCCATTAAGTTATCAAGTTAAATTAACTACATTTGGTTGTTAACTTAATTGCTAGATAGCTTACGTTACCTAACGGTTGGTGACATTAGAGACGTCAAATAAATACAAAGTTAATAACGTTAGCGAACAAAACCAACAAGAAGCAACAGCGACAGCAAGTAGCCTAGGCTATGTTAGCTAACGCTAGCTAAGTTTACTACATCTAAAACAGTTACTTAATATTATTAAATAAGAATAATACTTTTCATGGCTTAATAATAATAATAAACAAAAATAACAATTTCCAACACAACTCGCCCCTCGCTTAAAAAACAAATCCTGGCTGCTCAGAGACTAGCTATAGCAAAATGCCTTTAACAATTAAATGATCCCATAACCATTTTGCATTTATCAAAGCAGTTATTCGTAAATACGCCAGTCATGCTTTAAAATCCCTTGACAATAAACTTTAATTGTGGTTTGTATGCAATGATATTGTGCTTTACACGCCTATGACATCTTAACACTATACGCTGCCTTTCTCATCGCCATTGTCCTTTGAGTCACCAGCTGCGTTTGCGTTTGAAATATGTCGGTTAATTTGGCCACTTCTTCCAGTGCCTTTTCTTATTTTATTCTCCAGTTTAGCGCCTTCACCTGCCACAAACTCCCAAACTAAATAGGTCAGGTGATCAATCCTAATCTAAATTTGGGTTCAACCAATTATTGAATTTGGGAGGGGCCACTCTCATCCCCCAATCAGCAAGTTTTTGGTGTGGGCTGTGGTTGCTTTTCTGTTCAGACATCGGGAACATACGGAAGCCGACGGGTATAAAACACAACGACATTTTGGAAAACACACTAACAAGTCAGAAAACACAACGACATTTCAGAGAACAACTGCAAGTCAGAAAGCACAACGACATTTCAGAGAACAACTGCAAGTCAGAAAGCACAACGACATTTCAGAGAACAACTGCAAGTCAGAAAGCACAACGACATTTCAGAGAACAACTGCAAGTCAGAAAACACAACGACAAAACTCAAAACACTTTACAAATCACGTGACGGAAATGGTAGGCACTAAGCCTACATGACGGGTTATTGTAGTCCCCTTCTGATTGGACACGCAGTATGTCAAATGAGAGTCTGACAGCGCGAGTGACCAACCAACAACAGTTTCCGTTGTGACATTCAAGACGAGCCAATTGAATTTATTTAGTTCTATAAATAGCGTGCAGAGCAGTATTTTTCGCTGTCTTGATCTTGTTAAAATGGCATAAAAAGCGGAGTTTTTATTAACTCAAAAACAGCGAAAAACACTGAATTTTTTCCAGAACCCGTGTGGTTAAGTTCTTCCATCACTTTCCC
The DNA here is from genome assembly GCA_022702515.1 of Ilyophis sp. 1 JC-2022. NCBI lineage: Eukaryota > Metazoa > Chordata > Actinopteri > Anguilliformes > Synaphobranchidae > Ilyophis > Ilyophis sp. 1 JC-2022. The sequence continues at coordinate 59,751,297 of CM040406.1, forward strand.
TTAAATGTATTAACACAATGCAGGTTTGGCTCATTGTCATTTGCTTTGTCTTTGAATTCTTCATCGACTAATGATTAGTCTTAGTTGCCATGTGTCCACAATAACAATTACGAGCCTATTGATTCACCTTTATTTTGATCAGTAAACAAATTTTGTTACCTCAAATAACCAATCAAATCAATCGCTAGTAAAATCAATAGGCTTGTCATTGGTGATAGCGTTAACACATATAACCATCGGTAGATAATGAAGAATTCAAAGATAAAGCAAATAACAACGATCTAAACCTGCATTGTGTTAATGAGTTTAAGGGGGAATTGATGAAAGAACAGTTTTTAATTTGATCAGTTAATATATATTTTTAAATGACCTCCTTTTTGTAATTGTTTGCAATAGGCCTATAGCACAATAAGCACAACGTGAACATGGGAGTTTTATTTTTCATTGCATGCATATTTCTGACGTAATGTAGCTTAAGAGGGTAAATGATCCCTCTTAAGACGAAAATCCCATAATTAAGAAAAATTAACAGCTTGTTAAAATTCTGGGATTGCAGAAAACAAACAGGGGTACCCCGGACCGAGTTTGGGAACCACTCTAGCACAATTATAGGCTACCATAGGCAAGCTAATTACTGAAACCTCATTTACAATGGCTCCATTTCATTAGCACAGCTTAGTTTAGCTCTATGCATCAAGACCGATTCTGCTCATAATACATTTTCAATTCATAATAGATTATGGACTGCATCGTAAGTCAGGTGTAACAGGTTGGTTGTAGAGGACAGGTGCTACTAGGTGATACAGATTGAACGGAATATGAAGAGGAAGGGGAGGAATGGACATTAGGCATGTTTCCAAATTCACAAGTTCTCCTGAATTTCAATACAACCTCATACAAGCCTTTACTGACAATTTAAACCAAAGTGATTTGCTGGCCTATCTGCTGTGTTGTCTTGGCCAGTATTCTACTCATGGGATCGTCAGTTCAATTAAATCAGTGCTTACTATATTCAGCATTGGGATAATGTTTCTGTTTTTGGATTTGGATTCTTCTTGTGTTTTTAGGCATTTGAAATATTTGAAAAATATCAGATGAACTAAAGGGAAATGAACATTTTATGATTAAAGGTATTTCACATTTTAAATAAGAACAAAAATGCATCTATATATGTGTTATTAACTGGTTTATTCACAAATAAGAACTGCTACACACTACCACTGAAAGGTGTCTGAATGCCACCTAGTGGACATGTGTTGAAACACAATAGCATTAATTTTATTCAGCAAGGCAGAGGGACTGTTTAATTGAAAGTAGTGGAACAAAACACTCACACCCAGAACGCATTTAAAATGCAATAAAACAATATATTGTGAATTGAAAACTTATGAGTAGAATCGGTCCTGGTGCATAGAGCGAAGCACTGCGCCACTGAAATGGAGCAATTGTAAAGGAGGTTGTATTGCCTGTGGTAGCTATAGCCAAATTATTCTGGAGGAAAAGTTAGATATTTTTAAATCATAATTCATACATGGCCTTCTAGGCTTATCCGATAAGAAGACACTCAATCACTTAATCGAGACGGCAAACATTCAATCACATTTGTTGCTGATAGTAGTCAGGAAATAGGGCCGGCCTGAAAAAGGCACGGAAATGAATCCAACTGGACGAAAACGGGAGTTTTTACGTAAACCTGCTGGGAGAAAAACAACATGGAGAAATTAGCCAGGTTGGGTTGTTTGTGGAAAACTTGGAGGCGACAAAGATTGTTTTTTTACTTGAAATCTTGAAACTTGGATGAATAAAGATGGAAGGTATTTTTAATACTGCCTTACATTATTTCATAACTTTCATTATTCGGGTTGTTAATATATTATATTTTTTGCTACACTTTTTTGGCTATCAACCCTTTTTATTGGCCACAGTGACACTCCAGTTCCAGTTCTTGAGTTATGAATAAATACATATCATTGGAAAATAAAAAAAACTGCTTCTTCATTCTCAAAAAATTTAAAACTATTTAAACTAAACCTGTTATCATAACATACTAACTAAACATCTACGCTAATTTGTATTTATTCAATTTGTCATTATTTATGATGTTCATTCAATGAAATTCTGCTCAATGTATGTGTCATCACTGTTAATCCTTGCAAACATAGTACGTCATTTTTAAGTGAAACTTGGTAGGAAGACGTTAGTAAATCGGTAATCAGAACACATGTAATGTAGAATCTATGGTAATGTGTATGTATCACATTTTTTTTCATGTTTTTCATCTTACATTTGAGTTTCTGTTTTCTAATGTTTTTAAATATAAAGCAATATTACCAATATATGCAGAAATTCTGCTCAATTATTTGGCCTTTTTTTGTTGTTTTTTTTTTTTTTTTTGCATTACTTATTGTGAATGTGAATAATATATTCCTTGTATTATAATTATCATTAATATTATTGTGAAAAAATAATACTTTGTGTGGTTGCTGTCCTTGGTTGCTGCAAGAAGTCCCTGAAGCATGCAATGACTGCCTGAAGAGATGCTGGCTATCTTCAGGGTGGATGTATTGCCAGGCCTGTACTCCAGCCTTCTTCTGTTACAATATGCCTGCTTTCTTCCTTACAATATGGATAAAATGCCCTGTTTTAGCTTACAGTCTGTACTACAGCCTCACAGTTGTTGTATCTAAAGTACTCAAAAAAAACATAAAAAAAAATCAAAAAAAAAAAAAAAATTTAAAGAAAAATCACATGATATTGTCAATGATTTCACAGATTATTCAAATGACATGACAGGACGTGGTCCCTCGAAATTGATGAATTGATCTGATTAATGACAAGATAACCATGAAAATTATGAATGAATAATATAATATTATATTATATTTATATAAGAATAATAGAATAATTGTTACATGTTGTAGGGTGGGATGTGTGGGGGTTTACATTGTTTTTTATTTCGTTTTTGAAAATACAAATACATATGTTATGGATGGAGTAAATAGAATCATATTGATAAATAGATGGTGTATTAACAACATTGTCACCAATGTCACCTTTTACCTTTCACCAATCCACTTCATTTTCTGAAATGATTTAAAAGATAACAATAAAAAAATGTCGATGAAACCCGGTGTCGTGTGGCGGAATGGTGGTGAGGGGTTTAGTTAGTCAGTTGTATTTATTTTTGTTGTGAATGTTAAATATTGTGTGAAAATGTTAAATTGAAAAAATAAATTATTGCTAATTTTGTTTTGGTTTGCCAGAACACCCAGATCTAATTAACCCATACCCATAAATCCATACACACAGTGTTAGATATTTAGAATCTTTCTTTCAATTGCAATTAATTGCAAAAACAAAATACAGATGTGCCAGTCCAGTGTGTGTTGTAATGTGTTGTTACATATATTGTTTAATTTGTTTTTTCCCTCCTTTATTATGTTATTTTGGTCCCTTGTATGTGGTGTGGAATCTGTGGAATGTGACAGGCAGAGGTCTGCCTATACACTGTCCCCATCTCTCCTCCATCAAAACCACCACTCCACATCAGCAGAACATAGATTTCAGATCCGAATGACTTACTGGACTGATAACAGAGAATTAGAATTAGAAATATAAATTAGGTAACAAAAAAAAAAAAAAATCTTTTATGGTTTGGTCCTAATGTTCTGTTCTATATTAATGTTTCATGTTACCATATACCAAATGTTCTGAAGAACACAATTTTTTAAATAGGATTTTTTTACTCTTAAACCAGTTGTTAACAAAAAAAAAAAAACAAAACAAAAAACACAAAGTTGCATCTTTAATTTTATTAAAATTTTAATTTTCCAATAATAGTGTTAAATTTTGACATTAACATTTTATTAACCTAATTTTTTTTTTTTTTTTTTTTTTTTATTTTTTTTTTTTTTCTTGAGTACAGACATTTTTTACATATTACATATAAGTTTACAGTTGGAGGTAGAGTAAGTCAATACAGAAGAATTGGCATTTGAGAGTGTTGTATTGTTGTTATTACATTACAAATATTGTACTTTTCAAATTTCATGTCATTTATCAGTAGTAATAGTAAGTAATAAATATATACAGTATAACCACACCCTACACAACAATCACAAACTCAACAAATCCCAAAAATTATTATTATGTATTATTTATTAAAAAACAAAATAAAAAACAAGTACAACACACAAGTGTGTGTTAATGAGTCGTTGTAGGGTTTGGCTTAACTCACCTCACATTACAAACAAAAATAAATTGAAGTACAATTTTTTTTTTTTTTTTTTAAAATATATTTTTTTTTTTATTGGTAAGATTGAACTAAATAACTCTTATAGCTACCTGTGTTTGAACACTATTAGGGAGGGTACATTTTTTTTTTTTTTTTTTTCTTTGAGAGTAGATCAATACGCCGAGATAGGTGGCGATATTGAAATATTATAATTGTCGGTCGGAGAAACCACACTCTCCTCCTCTCTCTCTCCACCAATTCTGTCGGTGGTTTTGTTTGAAAGGCGATGCGATTTGTTGTTGCCGGCGCCCGCAAGCGCACCGCTGCTAAGGCGCCCTGGAAAGGCCGCCTGCTTAACCTTATGTTGTCATTTCCGCCTTAGTTCACGCAGCACCGACTTTTCGGCCATCTCGGACAGTTTCCGATGCAGGCCGACGCAGTTATGACGTAAATCGGCTCTAGCCGAACACGCCCACAGATCTAACGGTGCTACTGCTAATCCTCATAGCCTACTGCGTGACAGGGAGAAAGCAGCTTTTACATTACGTAGATTGACACTAAACATTACCTAAACAAATAACGCAGAGATATAATTTAATAGGCACGATCTTTCAGCAACATGTAAGATCTGCGGTGAACAGGTCTGGTCTAACCTCGATCGTCATTGATTGGGTGGTGGAGCAGCCAGGTGGACCTTAAACTCATTATCACAATGCAGGTTTACATCGTTGAGAGGCTGAGGTGAATCTATAGGCTCCTAATTGGTATTGTGGACACATGGCCACTAAAACTAAGCATTAGTCGATGAAGAATTGAAAGACAAAGCAAATGACAACGAGCCAAACCTTCATTGTGTTGATAGGTTTATGGGAAAGTGATGGAAGAACGTAACCACATGGGTTCAGGAAAAAATAAATTAGCTGCTTTTTTTGGAAAGAATACGCCGTGTTATAATTCCATTTTAACAAGCTGAAAACGGCGAAAAATACTGTTCTGTGCACTCATTTCAGAATTTCATGTGTGCTATTTATGGAACTAAATAAATTAAATTAGCTCGTCTTGAATGTCACGTTAGATTACGGAAACTGTTGTTGAAAGAATACGCCGTGTTATAATGCCATTTTAACAAGATCAAAACGGCGAAAAATACTGTGCACTCATTTCAGAATTTCATGTGTGCTATTTATAGAACTAAATAAATTCAATTGGCTCGTCTTGAATGTCACAACGGAAACTGTTGTTGGTTGGTCACTCGCGCTGTCAGACTCATTTGACATACTGCGTGTCCAATCAGAAGGGGACTACAATAACCCATCATGTAGCCCTAGTACCTACCCTTTCCGTAACGTGATTTGTAGTGTTTTGTCGTTGTGTTTTCTAACTTGCAGTTGTTCTCTGAAATGTCATTGTGTTTTCTGACTTGCAGTTGTTTTCCGAAATGTCATTGTGTTGTGTTTTATAAATTGTTGGTGTGTTTTCCGAAATTTTGTTGTGTTTTATACCCGTCGGCTTCCGTAGGAACATCGGGATTCTGGAATTACAGTAAATTGTTATGTTTGTGTAGCCTATATTACAACATGTTTACTTTGATCTAATGTTGCTTGTATCCTTTCAAACCCAAAGTGCTAGAGTACAGAACCAAAATAACTATATACAAAATATATAAAATAAAAAAAAATGTGTCACTGTCCAATGAATTATGGTGCTCACTGTAGATCTGTACATTATCTGTGATGGGAATTCTACTGGGGGAAAAAAACTGGTTTCTGGGGGATGTAGCTCATTATTTGCACGCATTAATTATTTGGGCTAACTCGGCTGCAGTCTGATGAGAGGAGCTTTTTCTGAAAACGTTACGGCCACATTCCCACAGTCTGGCAACCAGAAGCAGAGATTCTGCACGTACAGTTATTATAGTTATTATTAATCTCAAAACATTTTATTTCTTGTATTCTACTCGTCTTTCTATTTTCACTCTAGGTCTGTTTATGTTATGTTATGTGTGTGTGTGTGTGCGTGTGTGTGTGTGCGTGTGTGTGTGCATGTGGTTATTCTCATCACATTATTGTCCTTTGTTAGAAAGAACTTGAAAAGTAGAAAACATTATTATATCGGAAAAATTCAACTTTCTCTTTCTCTTTACTAACTGTAATATAATTTCTGATTACAGTCCTGTTTATATGTTGTTTCTGAGTGCAGTAGAGCAGCTTACTTCGCGATGAAAATGTTTGTCACCCGGGAGTGTGGATTCAGCGCACATTTGTAAATGTATAACCGTAGTTACACCAGCTGATAGAAAGGGTGTTATAATTAACTCGACAGGTTTGTTCTTGTGCGCGACTTTGGGACCTTGAAACTGTACATGCCAGTCAAACCGGAAATGTGAGGGCTGCATTTTTCCCTTATTTAAGCACCGCACCGTCAGTTCAGTGGATGTTCGCTTCCCGCTTCGGAGTGAACAGAGTTTCGAGCTGACAGCGTTGGCGCTGCGTGGAATGATCGGGTATAAAGGTGAAGGAGAGCTCGAGGGGTGATGCGCGTTAAGGTGAGCCGTATCGCGGAGCAGGTGCTGCCGTTGCTCTCCGCAGCGTTGCTCGGACACCGCGAGAAGAGGCGGGAAGATCCCAGGCTGAGGGAAACGTGGGTAAGCCAATTATTTATCCTGCGTGCCCGGCGTATACGCCTTCAGCTCAGTACGGGGCTCAGTCAGAGCTTCCGCACAAACCAAAGAGCCCTTTGAACATTAAACACTGATTTAAAAACGTATATAAATTAAATTGGTATTTTAATATGACTACCAATAGTTGCTAGGATACAGTTTGAAAAACAATTTCATTTCAACATGCAAAAATTTGAGCAGGTTCGAAGTAGATCTATGAAAATAAGGACCAGCTGATAGCATGTTTTGCAGGTCTTTGAAGTTCTGGCAGTAGCGACTCTGCAGATTAAAAGCCTGATGATAAACTTCATGTCCACACCCTGAACCCTTAGTCTTTCTTTTGTTTGTTGGCAGAATAATATAACTGCAACAGTTGTATTTATTTAGTAATTAGATTTGATCAAATTTTGATAATATTTATTGTCCACATCTGTTGAAATGTATTCGGCCTCAACAGGAGAGTGTTTGATTTTCACTTTAAGAGAAGCAGGTCAGAGATGTGATTAAAAGCTCCAGAGTATATGGCTTTCTTTATGAATGCTCCTGCTTGCTCTGGGCTCTATAACGGGAGCCTGAGGGGAGCTTTAAAGGGTTAAAAGGGTGGGAAGGATCACCAATGATTGGACACAGATGTTAAATGGGTCAAAGAGATTTTTTTTATTGTCTACCACTTATCTTCCTGGCAATGTTTACAGTTCTCCACAGTTTATTTAAATTTTTTACAGTAACATTCCCCCCCCCCCCCCGAGTGTTAGAGCCCACACTGCATTCCCATTGGCTACTGTCACTGGCCACTGTCATTGGCTCCTGTCATGCACTGCAGTCAAGCCAATGGCAGCCTTTAGAAAGCAGGGGCGGGCGGGTGAGGCCGCAGGTAGCAGGTGAACAGGTAGAGTACGTGGCAGATCCCAGGTGTGTCTAGGTGCACAGCAGCAGTCAGGCTACGCATACCTCGTGTGTCCTCAAATGTATGGGCCTCTCCAGCTCTCCCAGGGTCACCACAGGGTCACCTGGGTCACCATGGATACATGCTACATAGTCATAGCAATGCGGACAGACCTATTAGGATAGGGAAGGCCAGAGGGAGGGGACAGGCCGGTTTGAATAGGGTTCAAAAGTTTAAGGTCATACTCTGACCTTTTCATTTTGCCCACATATCACCAAAAACAGGCAGAGTGTGACACTGGAGTGCATGATTAGCTGACCCCACTAAAGCACCACACAGGTCTCTGAACAGCTTTGTAATTTTAGATATGTTGCTGTTTATATGTGTGGCTCAGGCATTGGCTCTGTTTGCTCTGTTTTATTCAGAAAGAATCTGAACCGTACTGGAATGTCACTGTGAAGGTGCTCCGTGCCGCCCATATTCCCAAGCATGACCTCTGTGAGTACGATTTCACACCCATATTCCCAAGCATGACCTCTGTGAGTACGATTTCACGCCCATATTCCCAAGCATGACCTCTGTGAGTACGATTTCACACCCATATTCCCAAGCATGACCTCTGTGAGTACGATTTCACACCCATATTCCCAAGCATGACCTCTGTGAGTACGATTTCACACCCATATTCCCAAGCGTGACCTCTGTGAGTACGATTTCACACCCGTATTCCCAAGCATGACCTCTGTGAGTACGATTTCACACCCATATTCCCAAGCATGACCTCTGTGAGTACGATTTCACACCCATATTCCCAAGCATGACCTCTGTGAGTACGATTTAACACCCATATTCCCAAGCATGACCTCTGTGAGTACGATTTCACACCCATATTCCCAAGCATGACCTCTGTGAGTACGATTTAACACCCATATTCCCAAGCATGACCTCTGTGAGTACGATTTCACACCCATATTCCCAAGCATGACCTCTGTGAGTACGATTTAACACCCATATTCCCAAGCATGACCTCTGTGAGTACGATTTCACACCCGTATTCCCAAGCATGACCTCTGTGAGTACGATTTCACACCCGTATTCCCAAGCATGACCTCTGTGAGTACGATTTCACACCCGTATTCCCAAGCATGACCTCTGTGAGTACGATTTCACACCCATATTCCCAAGCATGACCTCTGTGAGTATGATTTCACACCCGTATTCCCAAGCATGACCTCTGTGAGTACGATTTCACACCCATATTCCCAAGCATGACCTCTGTGAGTACGATTTCACACCCATATTCCCAAGCGTGACCTCTGTGAGTACGATTTCACACCCATATTCCCAAGCGTGACCTCTGTGAGTACGATTTCACACCCATATTCCCAAGCATGACCTCTGTGAGTACGATTTCACACCCATATTCCCAAGCATGACTTCTGTGAGTACGATTTCACACCCTGCTCAGATATACCTCCTACTGGCCTTTGGTAATAATAATAATAATAATAATAATAAACGTTATTTATATAGCACCTTTCATACATAGATGCAGCTTGGTTTCTGTGTGCCTTTGCTGTTTTTCTCTGTGTTAGCTGTGCATTAGCCATACGTTAGCTGTGCATTAGCCATACGTTAGCTGTGCATTAGCCATACGTTAGCTGTGCATTAGCCATATGTTAGCTGTGCATTAGCCATACGTTAGCTGTGCATTAGCCATACGTTAGCTGTGCATTAGCCATACGTTAGCTGTGCATTAGCCATACGTTAGCTGTGCATTAGTCATATGTTAGCTGTGCATTAGCCATACGTTAGCTGTGCATTAGCCATATGTTAGCTGTGCATTAGCCATATGTTAGCTGTGCATTAGCCATACGTTAGCTGTGCATTAGCCATATGTTAGCTGTGCATTAGTCATATGTTAGCTGTGCATTAGCCATACGTTAGCTGTGCATTAGCCATACGTTAGCTGTGCATTAGCCATATGTTAGCTGTGCATTATTGATGTTTTGCTGCCATAGCCACTCAACTCTCTCTCCCGTCGGTAGTGTTTTTGTCAGATTGTTATGTTAGCCTGACCCTCCCGACTGCCTCTTCCCGAACGTACCGCACCCACACCGTGCCAAAATCCCACTTCCCAGAGTGGAACACAACGTTCCACTTCCGCATAAACGGCCATGTAAAGGTGGGTACAGCCGCGCGGCGGAAATAACGCTTCCGCTGAAATGTGCTGAATGTTGGACCCTGAACAGTCACTGTTTTTACATTTATTTATTTCACTATGATGGTGAGTTTGCAGTGTTAGGGGATGAAGCTACATGGTGTCCAGCTGAGGACTATTCTGGACGGTACAGTCAGTTCACTGCACCTCCTGACATTAGTGGAGTAAGTGCAGAATGCACTGAAATAGCTGCCTGTTTGACTGCACTGAAAAATGAGGCAACAGCCTGTCAAAGTAGTTCACCTGTATCTACAGCTCACCTGCGTCCCAGCCACACCCACTTACACTGATTTACCTGCCTGATTACTGGGTACACACCTTTTACCTGGGTAATACACCTGCATTACTGTAGTGAAAGGCAGCACACAGTCTGTCTTATGTCTGAGATAATCATCGTAAAATATGACACGTTTGGGGTTTAACATGTTTTTGAAGATTTCTGTAAACACAGACAATGAGGTGAATATACAGTACTTGACACACTCAAAGTAGCCTGCAGGCATTCTACTAAAGAAGGGTGCTGACAGCTCTCAGAAAATAAGGGATATTAAGCTAAGTTTGTGACTTCAGACTAATGGGCTCCACGATCATAACTGAGGTTATTTTTGGGAAATGAATGCATTACAGTATGCCGCTGATCCCCACAGAACATTCTGGAGCTGAATGTCTGCGATGAAGACTGGCTGAATGTGGATGACCTTTGTTCCACTGTGCTGTATGATCTGAGTAACCTCAGTCCAGGGAAGGTGGAGAGGAAGGTCTTTGCGCTGGACCCTGAGGTGACCACAAGCATTTGTACTTCTCTATTTATTCATCTATTTAAATCGTACATCAATGAATAAAGTTTGTGGATTCAGGAGTAAATACATGAAATTGATCCAGAATGAAAACATTGTACATTCAACAATGCAAATAGTATATTGTACAGATAATGGTCTAATGGTGATGTTGTGTGTTTCAGGAAAAGGATGAGCTTTGGGTGGAGTTTGAGATGGTGGAGAGGTCAGTGAGAGATAGAGGTGTTGGATGCATGAGGAGTGTTAGATGTGTATTTCGCAATGGTTTCTTCCATTGCATTGTATTGAGGTGAGATGTGATAAGGAGCTGATTCTGTAAGATGTGGAAGGGAAAGTACAATCCACATGCTGCTGTCGATGCTTCTCTCTTGACTGTTTGACTGTTAGACTGTTTGATTGAAGCCATGATTTGGGCTAGAAGTCAAAAAAGTTAAAAAAAAAAAATTTTTAAGTAGAAGCTTTAAAAGTAGTGGTAAAACTCATGGTGTGTCTCTCTTCCTTTGCAGTAAAGAACCACCAGGAACGTACATCACTAATGGGGTCCTGGTGGTGAGAACCTTATCACACAAAACATTACAGAACCTTACCACTCACACACAAAACACTACAGAACCTTATCAAATCACACACAAAACACTACAGAACCTTATCAAATCACACACAAAACACAACAGAACCTTATCAATCACACACAAAACACTACAGAACCTTATCAAATCACACACAAAACACAACAGAACCTTATCAATCACACACAAAACACTACAGAACCTTATCAAATCACACACAAAACACTACAGAACCTTATCAATCACACACAACACAAAACACTACAAAACGTACGGGTTACGGATGTAACCCCGGTTCTATGAATACGGTCAACACGCCACGGTATGGGTCATCCTTGTCGGGAGGATTTGCTAGGAGACTGAATAGCAAATTAACCACCACTACGGGCGGACCCACGTCACGCCATAAATATGGCGCTTGTAAGCCGCCCGACCTCTTTTGCCGACTTGAGAGCACTTGCCGTCCTGAGGGCGCAAGGTTCCCCGCCTGACCACGCCGCGTGGCGTGTTGACCATATTCATAGAACCGGGGTTACATCTGTAACCCGTACGCTCTATTTCATACCGGTCAACACGCCACGGTACGGGTTAATGTATAACAAATAAGTCATGCGGGGGATGTAGTGGGGTAACCAGGATCGCACGTCATAGCATGATTGTGAATCCTGTAAAAAATGCACTATTGGCTGCTGTTCTACCAGAAGAGCAAGCTCAAGTGAGAAACGTGGAAAATAACCACGGGGTGATAGAACCCCAATCATATTCACGGCTGCGCCTGTGAATGACACAATGCCTAGGTGATAAACCTGGCGAACGTGGGGGGATGAGGCCCAGGCCACCGCTGCACAATGTCAGCGAGCGGGCGCCACGTAGTAAAGCTCAGGAGGTAGCTATGCCCGAGTGGGGTGAGCTACCACACCTGTGGGAGGGGATGCGTAAGAGCTGCTGTAAGCCGTGGAATCATCTCTACGATCCAGAGGGCCAAGCGATGTCCAATAGGGTGAAGCCCCGCATAGCCCCTCCACAACAATACAAGGATTTCTGGTCTTACTCACTGCACTTGTGCGGGAGGTATAAGACCGTAGAGCCCAGGCGGGGCACAGTGAGTGCAGCCTGGCTTGTTCAGGGGTCTTGTGGGGAGGAGGGTGAGACGCCTCCAACACCATAGCCTGAGATGTACGACCGCGAGAGGACCTTAGACCGAAATGTGGGGTTAAGAAGCAGAGAGGCCGATGAGCTACTCTCACCCCACCGCATACAGAAGGGGTATACTGAGTGCATGCTGTCACCCCACCGCATACAGAAGGGGTATACTGACAGTGCGTGCAGCTCACTCACATGCCTCACGCAGGCGATAGCGAGCAGGAAGGCAGTCTTCAAGGTTAGAGTGAGTCTGGCCCGCTCGAAGGGCAGCTCAGTGAGGGGATTCAAAGCCAGTTGTAAGCCCCATGAAGGGACTGAGTTCCACCTAGGCGAGCGAAGCCGCCTGGCTCCTCAGGGAAACTGGCTGGCGAGGGGGTGTGATTCCACCGCCAGGCCCTCAGTACACTCATGGCAGTCTGATATGGCTGCCAGATAACCCTTTAGTGTGGACTCCACTAAAGAACGCCAAAACGACTGAACTGTCGACCAAAACTAGGTAAACCCAGGGCTAGTATAAACAGAAAGGTATTAGTACAAACTAATATAATTTCTGTATAAAAATGGCAGTGACCTGCCTACAACCACGTTAACAAATGAGTCCAACACTAACCCAAGACCCCGAAACAGTGTTTCTGAAGGGCCGCGAGAGGGCGCGGAAGCCCTGGTAGCATGTGTGTACTGACACAGAGGCTACTTCTGGCTTACTTATTCTTACTCATTTCATCTGTTGTTGTTACTGTTAGTTATTGTTGGTGTGCAACTAACAAGGGAACCAACGCAGTAGTATCAACAGAAAGGTATTAGTATTTACGAATATAACTTCTGTATAAAAACGGCAGTCATCTGCCTACTACACAGTACCAGCCCGAATCAGTAGCACTGAAGGGCCGCCAGAGGGCGCTGAAACCTCAGGTAGCGTGTGTCTACCGACACAGAGACTACCTCCGGCTTCCATTTCTTTCTCTTAGTAACAACGAATAGAAAGACAATTCAATGCCTCAACATGGCTAAATACAATCAGAATATATCGGCATAGCCCGATCTAGTTCTGCAAGGAAAACCGGCAGTAAACTGCCTAGCACTTACCTTGAAACGTTTAGCCAAACAACCAGTAGCAAACCGCGATTCCGCGTTGCTAGGGAGGAAAAGCCCAAGAAGCATACTGTTAGGACGTAGCTACGGGCAATCGGGAGAGGCAAGAAAAGTCGCGATTCCGCGGGTTCCAAAGGGAACCATAAAAAACAGTCTCAGCTCAACTCACAAGGAGGCAAAAAGAGGTCGGGCGGCGTACAAGTGCCATATTTATGGCGTGACGTGAGTCCGCCCGTAGGGGTGGTTAATTTGCTATTCAGTCTCCTAACAGCTCCTCCTCCTGACGAGGATGACCCATACCGTGGCGTGTTGACCGGTCAGAAATAGAACCTCATCACTCACACACAAAACACTACATAACCTCATCACTCACACACAAAACACACAAAAAAGAACTTTATCACTCACACAGAATACAGAAATATATTTTAAAACTTCTTCTACTGTTATAAAGTGTTATTTTAAGAGTTACAAATTTTTTACTGTTGTAAACTGGTATTTTATTAATAAACTGTTTAATTTCATCCAGGCTGGGCCATTCTCTCTCCTGGAGGTCAAAGTTGAAGATTCCTCCAAAGAAAAGGGTAGGTTGGGAAAGAGCTCCTTACCCCACAGGAGAACAATGGTCACTGTCCACGCATACTATATATGAGCCTCAGTGGCAGGCCGTCAGGGCCAGCAGGGCCAGCAAGGCCTTCTCTGCTGGCCTAAACATCATCAGAATATAAATGTAATTTTGATATATTTTTTCCACAAATATGTATTAAATTATTCCCCATAGTCTATCTATTCTCTTCATTTCATAGCTTTCCTCTTGGTTGCGCTGCTTCTAGCCTCAGATCGAGATTTGGAGGGCTGGCCTTTATGTTAGAGCTTTTATCCAATCATATTTCAGCCATAATGTGTTGCCAGGGTCCAAGAAATCTGCCCTTAGGCCTTCAGAATCGACAGTGCGGGCGCCTGTAGCTTAAAGTGAACCGAAACAAACCTGTGGTGTTAACCAATCAGATTTAGAGTTGGCGACACCGGGGCCAGCTAGCAGGCGTACGATAACGTCAGCACGTGCACGTCTTTTGATTGGATACGCACTATTGAGAGGCAGAGCTATGCAGACTGCATAGCAAACTGAACTTGAACGAGCTCATTTGTGTAGATTTCTACAAGCTGTTTTTTTTCAACCCGCAATGGCTGAAGGAGGAGAAGAGATCGATTTGGTCGCAGATATAATTACAACGCCATTTTCAAGACGAACTTTTCAAGAAAAGCTAGACATCGTCAGAAGAGAACGGCCAACCCCGACGCTAGCGAGCCGACGCTAGCGAGTCAAAGTGGACATTCAAGGCTAGGAATACACTTTCACCACTGTCGCAAATATATCCTCATGAACAAATGCTAATTATTTGTTTGTTTTCTTTTATTTTCAGTGAATAGTTTATGTGTCTTTATCGTCACGTTTCTTAAATGAAACTGCTTTGGGTGTGACAATGCGCTGTTTAGTGAACAGACTTGTTAAAGCTCACATACTTTTGGTGGACTTAATAAAACTTTGTAGACTAATCCCTTAAAAGCGCCTTTTATTTTTAAGTTTTGACAGTATCCAAGCGATCTTAAAGCTGGTAGTTTAACACTCTTAATTGTAAATGCGGATTTATTGATTATAAATGCTTCGGAAATATTAATATAACTCTGTTGTACTTGACTATGTTAAGGTGATGCAACGCCCGGTTATACTGCGTTTCTGTCTAAATGTATAGTTTCTAGAGCCATGGTGTCATAATGATGGTATTAAGAGGTGGAATAATTCAGGTAGGACTGTGTAGGACATCACTGAAGGCCTAGGTGTGAAATGCACGGCCCGCCACTGATGAGCCTATAAAAGTACTTTAACCCTGTTGTATACTCCAGGATGAAGTGTATGAGTGTATAATGGAGATGTGATCAGTAAAACTGCATTTTTACTTTATGAATGAATGACATGGCCCCTCAGAGTGGAGTCTGCTTTTCCCCTTGACTGAGGTAGAGTTTTGGCTTTTACACCCATGAGCGGACCCTGGTTCTGACCCAAAGCTGTGGGTTTGTACAGAGAAACAGGACCTGGTTCTGACCCAAAGCTGTGGGTTTGTACAGAGAGACAGGACCTGGTTCTGACCCAAAGCTGTGGGTTTGTACAGAGAGACAGGACCTGGTTCTGACCCAAAGCTGTGGGTTTGTACAGAGAAACAGTACCTGGTTCTGACCCAAAGCTGTGGGGTTGTACAGAGAGACAGGACCTGGTTCTGACCCAAAGCTGTGGGTTTGTACAGAGAGACAGGACCTGGTTCTGACCCAAAGCTGTGGGTGTGTACAGAGAAACAGTACCTGGTTCTGACCCAAAGCTGTGGGTTTGTACAGAGAGACAGGACCTGGTTCTGACCCAAAGCTGTGGGTGTGTACAGAGAAACAGTACCTGGTTCTGACCCAAAGCTGTGGGGTTGTATAGAGAAACAGGACCTGGTTCTGAAGCTGAAGCTGTGGGTTTGTACAGAGAAACAGGACCTGGTTCTGAAGCTGTGGGTTTGTACAGAGAAACAGGACCTGGTTCTGACCCAAAGCTGTGGGTTTGTACAGAGAAACAGGACCTGGTTCTGACCCAAAGCTGTGGGTTTGTACAGAGAAACAGGACCTGATTCTGAAGCTGAATGGGGCATATGAGCAGGAGCAGGTGGTACTGAGAGTGAACCCCGGTACCAGCCCCACCCCGCCGGTCCAGTTCCACTTCAGCAGGGATCTGGAGATGCAGCTGGAGGTGCATTGCCTTCAGGACGAGGTACGGCTCCGCCCAGCTCACCTGCTTCCATGGCTCACCTGAGTCTACAGCTCACCTGCATTTACACTCACCTGAGTCTACAGCTCACCTGCATTTACACTCACCTGAGTCTACAGCTCACCAGCATTTACACTCACCTGAGTCTACAGCTCACCAGCATTTACACTCACCTGAGTCTACAGCTCACCTGCATTTACACTCACCTGAGTCTACAGCTCACCTGCATTTACACTCACTTAAGTCTACAGCTCACCTGCATTTACACTCACCTGAGTCTACAGCTCACCAGCATTTACACTCACCTGAGTCTACAGCTCACCTGCATTTACACTCACCTGAGTCTACAGCTCACCTGCATTTACACTCACCTGAGTCTACAGCTCACCAGCATTTACACTCACCTGAGTCTACAGCTCACCTGCATTTACACTCACTTGAGTCTACAGCTCACCTGCATTTACACTCACCTGAGTCTACAGCTCACCTGCATTTACACTCACCTGAGTCTACAGCTCACCTGCATTTACACTCACCTGAGTCTACAGCTCACCTGAATTTACACTCACCTGAGTCTACAGCTCACCTGCATTTACACTCACCTGAGTCTACAGCTCACCAGCATTTACACTCACCTGAGTCTACAGCTCACCTGCATTTCAGAACCAAGGCTAAACTGCTTTGGTTCAGGGATGTGTTTGGCTTTCGATTGTAAAACTGTGCTTTTGTAAAATGCGGTTGTGTTTAGTTGTATTCGTAAAATTTGTGAGTATTTGCTTGTGGTCGTAAAATGTGGTTGTGTTTGTAAAATGTGGTTGTGTTTGTAAAATGCGGTTGTGGTTGTGTTTGTAAAATGCGGTTGTGGTTGTGTTTGGTTGTGTTTGTAAAATGTGGTTGTGGTTGTGTTTGGTTGTGTTTGTAAAATGCGGTTGTGGTTGTGTTTGGTTGTGTTTTTAAAATGCGGTTATGGTTGTGTTTGGTTGTGTTTGTAAAATGCGGTTGTGGTTGTGTTTGGGCTTCTCTAAAATGCGGTTGTGGTTGTGTTTGGTTGTGTTTTTAAAATGCGGTTGTGGTTGTGTTTGGGCTTCTCGGTCTCCCCAGAACAAAGAAGTGAAGCAGAAGAGAGTGGATGACTTTGGGAAAGAGATGCGGGACGGTTCAGGCATGTGCACGGTTCCTCTGCAGTTCCTCCCTGTGGACCAACAGGTGACCGTGTCTATACCTGTGGGAAAGGTGAGCATCATGCGACTCTATGTTAGTCTGCACCTGCCACCTGTGTCTTCATAGCGACAGATACTAGCCAAATGTGAAAAGGTTTGGGTGTTTGGTGAGGTGCGTCGGCCATCCTGTGAGACAGGGGTGTGTTCCTCCTCCGGATTGAGTCAGCACAAAAAAAACCTGTTGAACCAGAGGTCCCAGGAGATACTAACAGGTTTCTGTTCTTCTAGACTTTCTAGAAGTTTCTGTGTCATTGGCATCACTCCTGTTTGTGAAACGGCTACAGTTTCCCTGGCAAAGCAAGTTCCCCACAAGCTCTGTCCCCAGTTTACATAAGTTATTAGTTTATATGAGTTATTAGTTTATATGAGTTATTAGTTTCTATTAGTTATTAGTTTATATTAGTTATTTTGAGTCAGAGCACTGAGTTTTGTGGCTCATTTCACTGTCAGGAATGGAAGCTGTCTGTACCTCCCACATAAGCATCAATCAATGCCAGCTGTATAGCGGCTTTCTATTGGACACAGGCAGACTGATCTCCGTGTATCTCAGAGATCAAACACAGCAGCTGTCTGAGTTCTTGGGTGGAAGAAACACATGGCAGGACCTTTTCTTTCTGACCCCTCACTGACCCCTCACCCCACCTCTCTAAGTGCTACGTTGGCTCTGTTTACAGGATGAAATTGATCTCCAGCTGAAAGCAAAGGACTGGTAAAGTACCTCTTGTTCTATAAGCTATTGTCTCTCTGAGGGTGAAAATGATTGTGGGGTTTGCCTCTCTGAAGGTGAAAAGGATTGTGGGGTTTGTTGTTTTTTGCTGATGGCTGAACGTGTGCTCAGCTCAGAAGAGTTGGACGTGCGTATGGGTTTTGACATCCCCATGGAGGAGAAGCTCTTTTTGGAGAAGAGGAGAGCTCTGGTGTCCCGTGCTCTTCAGGAAGTCCTGCATCTCCCCTCTGCGCCCAAACCCAAGCAGGTACCTCAGTACCCCACTGCACCCAAACCCCAGCAGGTACCTCAGTACCCCACTGCACCCAAACCCCAGCAGGTACCTCAGTACCCCACTGCACCCAAACCCCAGCAGGTACCTCAGTACCCCACTGCACCCAAACCCCAGCAGGTATCTCAGTACCCCACTGCACCCAAACCCCAGCAGGTACCTCAGTACCCCACTGCACCCAAACCCCAGCAGGTACCTCAGTACCCCACTGCACCCAAACCCCAGCAGGTACCTCAGTACCCCACTGCACCCAAACCCCAGCAGGTACCTCAGTACTCCACTGCACCCAAACCCCAGCAGGTACCTCAGTACCCCACTGCACCCAACCCCCAGCAGGTACCTCAGTACCCCACTGCACCCAAACCCCAGCAGGTACCTCAGTACCCCACTGCACCCAGTTTCCCAAGCTCAGATCATCCTGAGAGCAGGTTTCTGAAGCTCAGAGCAGTGTATGTGTGTAAGAGGCCACTGGTTT
The DNA here is from genome assembly GCA_022702515.1 of Ilyophis sp. 1 JC-2022. Taxonomy (NCBI): domain Eukaryota; kingdom Metazoa; phylum Chordata; class Actinopteri; order Anguilliformes; family Synaphobranchidae; genus Ilyophis; species Ilyophis sp. 1 JC-2022. The sequence continues at coordinate 59,770,394 of CM040406.1, forward strand.
GGGTGTAATGTGTGTGTAAAGTCAGGCTGAGCAGTGTGCGTATAAGGGGGTCACTGATTTGGGTGTAATGTGTTAGAAAGGTGTCGCTGAGTCATGTGTGTGTAATGTCTGTGTAATGTGTGAGTAAGATGTAGCTGAGCTGTGTGTGTAACTGGTTTGGCTGTAATGTGTGTGTAATGTGTGAGTAAAGCATAGCTGAGCTGAGTGTGTAGTGTGTGTGTAATGTGTGAGTAAAGTGTAGCTGAGCCGTGTGTGTGTGTAATGTGTGAGTAAGGTGTAGCTGAGGTGTGTGTGTAACTGGTTTGTCTGTGATGTGCATGTCATGTTTTAGTAAGATGTAGCTGAGCCGTGTGTGTGTAGTGTGTGTGTAATGTGTGAGTAAGGTGTTGATGAGCTGTGTGTGTGTAGTGTGTGTGTGTAATGTGTGAGTAAGGTGTATCTGAGGTGTGTGTGTAACTGGTTTGTCTGTGATGTGCATGTCATGTTTTAGTAAGATGTAGCTGAGCCGTGTGTGTGTAGTGTGTGTGCAATGTGTAAGTAAGGTGTTGATGAGCTGTGTGTGGAACTGGTTTGGCTGTAATGTGTGTGTAATGTTTTAGTAAGGTGTAGCTGAGCACTGTGTGTGTAGTGTGTGTGTAATGTGTGAGTAAGGGGTATCTGAGCCGTATGTGTAGTGTGTGTGTGATGTGTGAGTAAAGTGTAGCTGAGCCATGTGTGTGTAGTGTGTGCAATGTGTGAGTAAGGTGTTGATGAGCTGTGTGTGGAACTGGTTTGGCTGTAATGTGTGTATAATGTGTGAGTAAGGTGTAGCTGAGTTGTGTGTGTTACTGGTTTGGCTGTAATGTGCGTGTAATGTTTTAGTAAGGTGTAGCTGAGCACTGTGTGTGTAGTGTGTGTGTAATGTGTGAGTAAGGGGTATCTGAGCCGTATGTGTAGTGTGTGTGTAATGTGTGAGTTAGGTGTAGCTGAGCCGTGTGTGTGTGTAATGTGTGAGTAAGGTGTAGCTGAGCTGTGTGTGTAACTGGTTTCGCTATAATGTGTGTGTAATGTGTGAGTAAGGTGTAGCTGAGCCATGTGTGTGTAATGTGCGAGTAAGGTGTAGCTGAGCAGTGTGTGTGTGTAATGTATGAGTAAGGTGTAGCTGAGCCGTGTGTGTGTAATGTATGAGAAAGGTGTAGCTGAGCAGTGTGTATGTAGTGTGTGTGTAATGTGTGAGTAAGATATAGCTGAGCCGTGTGTGTAATGTGTGAGTAAGATATAGCTGAGCCTTGTGTGTGTAATGTGTGAGTAAGGTGTAGCTGAGCTGTGTGTGTAACTGGTTTCGCTATAATGTGTGTGTAATGTGTGAGTAAGGTGTAGTTGAGCAGTGTGTGTGTGTGTGTGTAATGTATGAGTAAGGTGTACCTGAGCCGTGTGTGTGTAGTGTGTGTAATGTGTGAGTAAGGTGTAGCTGAGCTGTGTGTATAACTGGGTTGGCTATAATGTGTGTGTAATGTGTGAGGAAGGTGTAGCTGAGCTGTGTGTGTGTAATGTGTGAGTAAGGTATAGCTGAGCTGTGTGTGTGTAATGTGTGAGTAAGGTATAGCTGAGCTGTGTGTGTGTAATGTGTGAGTAAGGTATAGCTGAGCTGTGTGTGTAACTGGTTTGACTGTAATGTGCGTGTAATGTATGAGTAAGGTGTAGCTGAGCCATGTGTGTGTAATGTGTGAGTAAGGTGTAGCTGAGCAGTGTGTGTGTAGTGTGTGTGTAATGTGTAGCTGAGCTGTGTGTAACTGGTTTGGCTGTAATGTGCGTGTAATATATGAGTAAGGTGTAGCTGAGCTGTGTGTGTGTAATGTGTGAGTGTGTGTGTAATGTGTGAGTAAAATGTAGCTGAGCCGTGTGTGTAGTGTGTGTGTGTAATGTGTGAGTAAAGTGTAGCCGAGCTGTGTGTGTAACTGGTTTGGTGTGTAATGTATCAGTAAGGTGGAGCTGAGCCGTGTGTGTAGTATGTGTGTAATGTGTGAGTAAGATGTAGCTGAACCGTGTGTGTAGTATGTGTGTAATGTGTGAGTAAGGTGTAGCTAAGCACTGTTTTTGTAGTGTGTGTGTGTAATGTGTGAATAAGGTGTAGTTGAGCAGTGTGTGTGTTGTGTGTGTGTAATGTGTGAGTAAGGTGTCCCCTGCAGGTGCCAGTGGTGGCAGTAGTGGGATCTGGGGGCGGGACAAGAGCGATGACAGGCCTGTGTGGGAGTCTGATTGGTCTACAGTCGCTGGGCCTACTGGATGCGGTCAGCTATATCACCGGCGTGTCTGGGTCCACATGGTTAGTGTGCCTACGCTTCTCTTTCTGACCTGTATGTATCTCACCCACCTGTACTCATCACCCATATCTCACTTACCGGTATCACTCACCTGTACTCATCACCCATATCTCACTTACCTGTATCACTCACCTGTACTAATCACTTATCTCTCACTTACCTGTATCACTCACCTGTACTCATCACCCATATCTCACTTACCTGTATCACTCACCTGTACTAATCACTTATCTCTCACTTACCTGTATCACTCACCTGTACTCATCACCCATATCTCACTTACCTGTATCACTCACCTGTACTAATCACTTATCTCTCACTTACCGGTATCAGTCACCTGTTTTATCACTTGTGTAGATAATTTAAAGAGTTTAAATTTAGCCTTTTCTATTTTCAGGTTTTAATTCATTTATTCCCCCCGCCCCCTCCCTTTCTCTCTGCAGGACCATGGCTAGCCTCTATGCTAATGCTAACTGGTCTCAGGGGGCCCTGCAGACCTGCGTGTCTGTGCTGAAGGAGGAGATCAGTAAGAGCATTTTTGCAGTTTTCTCCCCCAGCCAGCTGGTATATTACCAGCAGGATCTACAGAGAAAAGCCCAGAGTGGCCAGCTGGTCTCATTCATAGACATCCTGGGCTTGGGTATCGAGTGCCTGATATACGGCAAGGTAGATACTTACCTTCACAAACCACAAATCTCCACAGATACTTACCTTTACAAACCATAGATCTCCATAGATACTTACCTTCACAATCCACAGATCTCCACAGATACTCACCTTCATAAACCACAGATCTCCACAGATACTAACCTTCATAAACCACAGATCTCCACAGATACTAACCTTCATAAACCACAGATCTACACAGATACTTACCTTCATAAACGAGATATCCATATATATACAGTGGTACCTCGGCCCACAAATTTAATTCGTTCCTTGACCCCGTTCGCGAACCGAAAAGTTCGTGAACCGATTCAATTAATCCCATTGAAATTAATGTAAATCCCATTAATCCGTTCCCAGCCCAAAAACTTCTTAACACCACTATCACTAGCTCTTTTCACTTTCTTGGGAGGCATGATAAGGGCTAATTTAATGCACGAAGACAAATGTAAGAGACGAACGCACCGACGCACGATGTAAACAACGCAACGCAACAACACTGACTAACACACAACTACTTTGTCCCCAGCCGCTGTGCGCCGAACGTATTACTCCGCCAAACCGACCGCGTGTGTTACACGAGTGTTTGTGTGTTTGCGCCCCGAAAAGTAGTTTGCGGGCCGATTCAGATTTTGTTCGAAATCTCTGTTCGTGGGCCGATTTGTTCGTGGTTAGAAGCGTTCGTGAGGCGAGGTTCCACTGTACTTACCTTCATAAACCTGCATATCCACAGATACTTACCTTTACAAACCACAGATCTTCACAGATACTTACCTTCATAAACCACAAATCTCCAGATACTTACCTTCATAAACCACAAATCTCCAGATACTTACCTTCATAAACCACAGATCTCCAGATACTTACCTTCATAAACCACATATCTCCACAGATACTTACCTTTACAATCCACAGCTCTCCACAGATCCACAGATCCACAGATACTCACCATCACAAACCACAGATGTCCACAGTAAACAGCAGGTAATACAGTAAACAGCAGGTAATGCAGTAAACAGCAGGTAATACAGGAAACGGCAGGTAATGCAGTAAACGGCAGGTAATACAGGAAACGGCAGGTAATGCAGGAAATGGCAGGTAATGCAGGAAACGGCAGGTAATGCAGGAAACGGCAGGTAATGCAGGAAACGGCAGGTAATGCAGGAAACAGCAGGTAATGCAGGAAACGGCAGGTAATACAGTAAACAGCAGGTAATACAGGTAATACAGTAAACAGCAGGTAATGCAGTAAACAGCAGGTAATACAGTAAACAGCAGGTAATACAGGTAATACAGTAAACAGCAGGTAATGCAGGAAACAGCAGGTAATGCAGGAAACAGCAGGTAATGCAAGAAACAGCAGGTAATGCAGGAAACAGCAGGTAATGCAGGAAACAGCAGGTAATGCAAGAAACAGCAGGTAATGCAGGAAACAGCAGGTAATGCAGTAAACAGCAGGTAATGCAAGAAACAGCAGGTAATGCAGGAAACAGCAGGTAATGCAGTAAACAGCAGGTAATACAGTAAACAGCAGGTAATGCAGGAAACGGCAGGTAATGCAGGAAACAGCAGGTAATGCAGGAAACGGCAGGTAATGCAGGAAAAAGCAGGTAATACAGTAAACAGCAGGTAATACAGTAAACAGCAGGTAATGCAGGAAACGGCAGGTAATGCAGGAAACAGCAGGTAATGCAGGAAACGGCAGGTAATGCAGGAAACGGCAGGTAATACAGTAAACAGCAGGTAATACAGGTAATACAGTAAACAGCAGGTAATGCAGGAAACAACAGATACTTACCTTCTCAAACCACAGATACTTACTTTTACAAACCACAGATCTTCAGAGATACTTACCTTTATAAACCACAAATTTTCACACTCACCTTCATAAACCACAGATCTCCACAGATACTTACCTTCATAAACCACAGATCTCCACAGATACTTACCTTTATAAACCACATATCTCCACAGATACTTACCTTTATAAACCACATATCTCCACAGATACTTACCTTCATAAACCACATATCTCCACAGATACTCACCTTCATTAACCAGACGCTCAGGAATGTTTTCCCTGTTTATGTAAAATTAATGCAATTTGATGTAACACACATGATACTCAGTGAGACCAAGTTAGATAAAGCTGGCAGAACTATTTGTGTTTTTCACAGCCATAGCTGAGCCATCCTGTGTAACTGAGTTATTTATGATAAAGAGACCCCTTCAGCATCATAGAGTTATCTCCACCTGTATAAGGTATTACCCAGGGGCAGTAAAATAACCACGCAGCATATGAGAACACTGTACCTTTCAAGGTATAATCATGTTTGATAGTGTGCACAGTGTTTCTGGACAGGATGATTTATCAGCTGTAAAGGTATCCTTAACTGGACAATTCTCCTGTGATATGCAGGAAAACCCCAGTACCCTGTCCAGCCAGCAGAGGGCAGTAGCAGAAGGCCAGAACCCTTATCCCATCTACACAGCCGTCAACATCAAGAACAGCATCAGTGGCAGTGCAGCTGTATCTGGTAAACGCAGTGGCTCCATTATCACCACGTAGCAAAGGTGTATTCACCCAGAGTCTGAACTGGGATATGTGTTCTGAACTGGTAAACAGCAGGTAACACAGGAAACAGCAGCAGGTAATACAGTGAACAGCAGGTAATGCAGGAAACAGCAGGTAATGCAGTAAACAGCAGGTAATGCAGTGAACAGCAGGTAATGCAGGAAACAGCAGGTAATACAGTAAACAGCAGGTAATGCAGGAAACAGCAGGTAATACAGTAAACAGCAGGTAATGCAGGAAACAGCAGGTAATGCAGGAAACAGCATGTAATACAGTAAACAGCAGGTAATGCAGTAAACAGCAGGTAATGCAGTAAACAGCAGGTAATACAGTAAACAGCAGGTAATGCAGGAAACAGCAGGTAATACAGTAAACAGCAGGTAATGCAGTAAACAGCAGGTAATGCAGTAAACAGCAGGTAATACAGTAAACAGCAGGTAATGCAGTAAACAGCAGCAGGTAATGCAGTAAACAGCAGGTAATGCAGTAAACAGCAGGTAATGCAGGAAACAGCAGGTAATGCAGGAAACAGCAGGTAATGCAGTAAACAGCAGGTAATACAGGAAACGGCAGGTAATGCAGTAAACGGCAGGTAATGCAGTAAACAGCAGGTAATGCAGTAAACAGCAGGTAATACAGTAAACAGCAGGTAATGCAGGAAACAGCAGCAGGTAATACAGTAAACAGCAGGTAATGCAGTAAACAGCAGGTAATGCAGGAAACAGCAGGTAATACAGTAAACAGCAGGTAATGCAGGAAACAGCAGGTAATGCAGTAAACAGCAGGTAATACAGTAAACAGCAGGTAATGCAGTAAACAGCAGGTAATGCAGTAAACAGCAGGTAATGCAGTAAACAGCAGGTAATGCAGGAAACAGCAGCAGGTAATACAGTAAACAGCAGGTAATGCAGGAAACAGCAGGTAATACAGTAAACAGCAGCAGGTAATACAGTAAACAGCAGGTAATACAGTAAACAGCAGGTAATGCAGGAAACAGCAGGTAATGCAGTAAACAGCAGGTAATGCAGGAAACAGCAGCAGGTAATACAGTAAACAGCAGGTAATACAGTAAACAGCAGGTAATGCAGTAAACAGCAGGTAATACAGTAAACAGCAGGTAATGCAGTAAACAGCAGGTAATGCAGGAAACAGCAGCAGGTAATACAGTAAACAGCAGGTAATGCAGTAAACAGCAGGTAATGCAGGAAACAGCAGCAGGTAATACAGTAAACAGCAGGTAATGCAGTAAACAGCAGGTAATGCAGTGAACAGCAGGTAATACAGTAAACAGCAGGTAATGCAGTAAACAGCAGCAGGTAATACAGTAAACGGCAGGTAATGCAGTAAACAGCAGGTAATGCAGTAAACAGCAGGTAATGCAGGAAACAGCAGCAGGTAATACAGTAAACAGCAGGTAATGCAGTAAACAGCAGGTAATGCAGTAAACAGCAGGTAATGCAGGAAACAGCAGGTAATACAGTAAACAGCAGGTAATGCAGGAAACAGCAGCAGGTAATACAGTAAACAGCAGGTAATACAGTAAACAGCAGGTAATGCAGTAAACAGCAGGTAATACAGTAAACAGCAGGTAATGCAGGAAACAGCAGCAGGTAATACAGTAAACAGCAGGTAATGCAGGAAACAGCAGCAGGTAATACAGTAAACAGCAGGTAATACAGTAAACAGCAGGTAATGCAGGAAACAGCAGGTAATGCAGTAAACAGCAGGTAATGCAGGAAACAGCAGCAGGTAATACAGTAAACAGCAGGTAATGCAGTAAACAGCAGGTAATACAGTAAACAGCAGGTAATGCAGGAAACAGCAGCAGGTAATACAGTAAACAGCAGGTAATGCAGGAAACAGCAGGTAATACAGTAAACAGCAGGTAATACAGTAAACAGCAGGTAATGCAGTAAACAGCAGCAGGTAATGCAGTAAACAGCAGGTAATGCAGTAAACAGCAGGTAATGCAGGAAACAGCAGCAGGTAATACAGTAAACAGCAGCAGGTAATACAGTAAACAGCAGCAGGTAATGCAGTAAACAGCAGGTAATACAGTAAACAGCAGGTAATGCAGGAAACAGCAGCAGGTAATACAGTAAACAGCAGGTAATGCAGTAAACAGCAGGTAATGCAGGAAACAGCAGGTAATACAGTAAACAGCAGGTAATGCAGTAAACAGCAGCAGGTAATGCAGTAAACAGCAGGTAATGCAGTAAACAGCAGGTAATACAGTAAACAGCAGGTAATACAGTAAACAGCAGCAGGTAATGCAGTAAACAGCAGGTAATGCAGTAAACAGCAGGTAATGCAGTAAACAGCAGGTAATACAGTAAACAGCAGGTAATACAGTAAACAGCAGGTAATACAGTAAACAGCAGCAGGTAATACAGTAAACAGCAGGTAATGCAGGAAACAGCAGGTAATACAGTAAACAGCAGCAGGTAATGCAGTAAACAGCAGGTAATACAGTAAACAGCAGGTAATGCAGTAAACAGCAGGTAATACAGTAAACAGCAGCAGGTAATACAGTAAACAGCAGCAGGTAATGCAGTAAACAGCAGGTAATACAGTAAACAGCAGGTAATGCAGTAAACAGCAGGTAATGCAGTAAACAGCAGCAGGTAATGCAGTAAACAGCAGGTAATACAGTAAACAGCAGCAGGTAATGCAGTAAACAGCAGGTAATACAGTAAACAGCAGGTAATACAGTAAACAGCAGGTAATGCAGTAAACAGCAGGTAATGCAGGAAACAGCAGGTAATGCAGTAAACAGCAGGTAATGCAGGAAACAGCAGGTAATGCAGGAAACAGCAGGTAATACAGTAAACGGCAGGTAATGCAGTAAACGGCAGGTAATGCAGTAAACAGCAGGTAATGCAGGAAACAGCAGGTAATGCAGTAAACAGCAGGTAATGCAGTAAACGGCAGGTAATGCAGGAAACGGCAGGTCATGCAGGAAACAGCAGGTAATACAGTAAACAGCAGGTAATGCAGGAAACAGCAGGTAATACAGTAAACAGCAGCAGGTAATGCAGTAAACAGCAGGTAATACAGTAAACAGCAGATAATGCAGTAAACAGCAGGTAATACAGTAAACAGCAGCAGGTAATGCAGTAAACAGCAGGTAATACAGTAAACAGCAGGTAATGCAGTAAACAGCAGGTAATACAGTAAACAGCAGCAGGTAATGCAGTAAACAGCAGGTAATACAGTAAACAGCAGGTAATGCAGTAAACAGCAGGTAATACAGTAAACAGCAGCAGGTAATACAGTAAACAGCAGCAGATAATGCAGTAAACAGCAGGTAATGCAGGAAACAGCAGGTAATGCAGTAAACAGCAGGTAATGCAGGAAACAGCAGGTAATGCAGTAAACAGCAGGTAATGCAGGAAACAGCAGGTAATGCAGTAAACAGCAGGTAATACAGTAAACAGCAGGTAATGCAGTAAACAGCAGCAGGTAATGCAGTAAACAGCAGGTAATGCAGGAAACAGCAGCAGGTAATACAGTAAACAGCAGGTAATGCAGGAAACAGCAGGTAATACAGTAAACAGCAGCAGGTAATGCAGTAAACAGCAGGTAATACAGTAAACAGCAGGTAATACAGTAAACAGCAGGTAATGCAGGAAACAGCAGGTAATGCAGTAAACAGCAGGTAATGCAGGAAACAGCAGCAGGTAATGCAGTAAACAGCAGGTAATACAGTAAACAGCAGGTAATGCAGTAAACAGCAGGTAATACAGTAAACAGCAGCAGGTAATACAGTAAACAGCAGCAGATAATGCAGTAAACAGCAGGTAATGCAGGAAACAGCAGGTAATGCAGTAAACAGCAGGTAATGCAGGAAACAGCAGGTAATGCAGTAAACAGCAGGTAATGCAGGAAACAGCAGGTAATGCAGTAAACAGCAGGTAATACAGTAAACAGCAGGTAATGCAGTAAACAGCAGCAGGTAATGCAGTAAACAGCAGGTAATGCAGGAAACAGCAGCAGGTAATACAGTAAACAGCAGGTAATGCAGGAAACAGCAGGTAATACAGTAAACAGCAGCAGGTAATGCAGTAAACAGCAGGTAATACAGTAAACAGCAGGTAATACAGTAAACAGCAGGTAATGCAGGAAACAGCAGGTAATGCAGTAAACAGCAGGTAATGCAGGAAACAGCAGCAGGTAATACAGTAAACAGCAGGTAATACAGTAAACAGCAGGTAATGCAGTAAACAGCAGGTAATACAGTAAACAGCAGGTAATGCAGTAAACAGCAGGTAATGCAGGAAACAGCAGCAGGTAATACAGTAAACAGCAGGTAATGCAGTAAACAGCAGGTAATGCAGGAAACAGCAGCAGGTAATACAGTAAACAGCTGGTAATGCAGTAAACAGCAGGTAATGCAGGAAACAGCAGGTAATGCAGTAAACAGCAGGTAATGCAGGAAACAGCAGCAGGTAATACAGTAAACGGCAGGTAATGCAGTAAACAGCAGGTAATGCAGTAAACAGCAGGTAATGCAGGAAACAGCAGCAGGTAATACAGTAAACAGCAGGTAATACAGTAAACAGCAGCAGGTAATGCAGTAAACGGCAGGTAATACAGTAAACAGCAGGTAATACAGTAAACAGCAGGTAATGCAGGAAACAGCAGGTAATGCAGTAAACAGCAGGTAATATAGTAAACAGCAGCAGGTAATACAGTAAACAGCAGGTAATACAGTAAACAGCAGGTAATACAGTAAACGGCAGGTAATGCAGTAAACAGCAGGTAATGCAGGAAACAGCAGGTAATGCAGTAAACAGCAGGTAATACAGTAAACAGCAGGTAATGCAGTAAACAGCAGGTAATGCAGTAAACAGCAGCAGGTAATGCAGTAAACAGCAGGTAATACAGTAAACAGCAGGTAATGCAGTAAACAGCAGGTAATACAGTAAACAGCAGCAGGTAATACAGTAAACAGCAGCAGATAATGCAGTAAACAGCAGGTAATGCAGGAAACAGCAGGTAATGCAGTAAACAGCAGGTAATGCAGGAAACAGCAGGTAATGCAGTAAACAGCAGGTAATGCAGGAAACAGCAGGTAATGCAGTAAACAGCAGGTAATACAGTAAACAGCAGGTAATGCAGTAAACAGCAGCAGGTAATGCAGTAAACAGCAGGTAATGCAGTAAACAGCAGGTAATGCAGTAAACAGCAGGTAATACAGTAAACAGCAGGTAATGCAGTAAACAGCAGCAGGTAATGCAGTAAACAGCAGGCAATGCAGGAAACAGCAGCAGGTAATACAGTAAACAGCAGGTAATGCAGGAAACAGCAGGTAATACAGTAACCAGCAGCAGGTAATGCAGTAAACAGCAGGTAATACAGTAAACAGCAGGTAATACAGTAAACAGCAGGTAATGCAGGAAACAGCAGGTAATGCAGTAAACAGCAGGTAATGCAGGAAACAGCAGCAGGTAATACAGTAAACAGCAGGTAATACAGTAAACAGCAGGTAATGCAGTAAACAGCAGGTAATACAGTAAACAGCAGGTAATGCAGTAAACAGCAGGTAATGCAGGAAACAGCAGCAGGTAATACAGTAAACAGCAGGTAATGCAGTAAACAGCAGGTAATGCAGGAAACAGCAGCAGGTAATACAGTAAACAGCAGGTAATGCAGTAAACAGCAGCAGGTAATGCAGTAAACAGCAGGTAATGCAGTAAACAGCAGGTAATGCAGTAAACAGCAGCAGGTAATGCAGTAAACAGCAGGTAATGCAGGAAACAGCAGCAGGTAATACAGTAAACAGCAGGTAATGCAGGAAACAGCAGGTAATACAGTAAACAGCAGCAGGTAATGCAGTAAACAGCAGGTAATACAGTAAACAGCAGGTAATACAGTAAACAGCAGGTAATGCAGGAAACAGCAGGTAATGCAGTAAACAGCAGGTAATGCAGGAAACAGCAGCAGGTAATACAGTAAACAGCAGGTAATACAGTAAACAGCAGGTAATGCAGTAAACAGCAGGTAATACAGTAAACAGCAGGTAATGCAGTAAACAGCAGGTAATGCAGGAAACAGCAGCAGGTAATACAGTAAACAGCAGGTAATGCAGTAAACAGCAGGTAATGCAGGAAACAGCAGCAGGTAATACAGTAAACAGCTGGTAATGCAGTAAACAGCAGGTAATGCAGGAAACAGCAGGTAATGCAGTAAACAGCAGGTAATGCAGGAAACAGCAGCAGGTAATACAGTAAACGGCAGGTAATGCAGTAAACAGCAGGTAATGCAGTAAACAGCAGGTAATGCAGGAAACAGCAGCAGGTAATACAGTAAACAGCAGGTAATACAGTAAACAGCAGCAGGTAATGCAGTAAACGGCAGGTAATACAGTAAACAGCAGGTAATGCAGGAAACAGCAGGTAATGCAGTAAACAGCAGGTAATATAGTAAACAGCAGCAGGTAATACAGTAAACAGCAGGTAATACAGTAAACAGCAGGTAATACAGTAAACGGCAGGTAATGCAGTAAACAGCAGGTAATGCAGGAAACAGCAGGTAATGCAGGAAACAGCAGGTAATGCAGTAAACAGCAGGTAATACAGTAAACAGCAGGTAATGCAGTAAACAGCAGCAGGTAATGCAGTAAACAGCAGGTAATGCAGGAAACAGCAGCAGGTAATACAGTAAACAGCAGGTAATGCAGGAAACAGCAGGTAATGCAGTAAACAGCAGGTAATACAGTAAACAGCAGGTAATACAGTAAACAGCAGGTAATGCAGGAAACAGCAGGTAATGCAGTAAACAGCAGGTAATGCAGGAAACAGCAGCAGGTAATACAGTAAACAGCAGGTAATACAGTAAACAGCAGGTAATGCAGTAAACAGCAGGTAATACAGTAAACAGCAGGTAATGCAGTAAACAGCAGGTAATGCAGGAAACAGCAGCAGGTAATACAGTAAACAGCAGGTAATGCAGTAAACAGCAGGTAATGCAGGAAACAGCAGCAGGTAATACAGTAAACAGCTGGTAATGCAGTAAACAGCAGGTAATGCAGGAAACAGCAGGTAATGCAGTAAACAGCAGGTAATGCAGGAAACAGCAGCAGGTAATACAGTAAACGGCAGGTAATGCAGTAAACAGCAGGTAATGCAGTAAACAGCAGGTAATGCAGGAAACAGCAGCAGGTAATACAGTAAACAGCAGGTAATACAGTAAACAGCAGCAGGTAATGCAGTAAACGGCAGGTAATACAGTAAACAGCAGGTAATACAGTAAACAGCAGGTAATGCAGGAAACAGCAGGTAATGCAGTAAACAGCAGGTAATATAGTAAACAGCAGCAGGTAATACAGTAAACAGCAGGTAATACAGTAAACAGCAGGTAATACAGTAAACGGCAGGTAATGCAGTAAACAGCAGGTAATGCAGGAAACAGCAGGTAATGCAGGAAACAGCAGGTAATGCAGGGGATTATGTCTCTGCAGAGTGGTGTGAGTTCACCCCCTATGAGGTGGGAATTCCCAAATATGGAGGATTTGTTCGGGCAGAAGACTTTGGCAGTGAGTTCTACATGGGTCACCTGATCAAGAGACATCCAGAAACACGCATCTCCTACCTGCTGGGTAAGTGTGTGTGTGTGTGTGTGTGTTCACAGCGCTGTGGAGCAGTGTGTAAGTGTGTGTGTGTGTGTGTCCACAGTGCTGTGGAGCAGTGTGTAAGTGTGTGTGTGTGTGTGTGTGTTCACAGTGCTGTGGAGCAGTGTGTAAGTGTGTGTGTGTGTGTGTCCACAGTGCTGTGGAGCAGTGTGTAAGTGTGTGTGTGTGTGTGTGTGTGTGTGTGTTCACAGCGCTGTGGAGCAGTGTGTAAGTGTGTGTGTGTCCACTGTGCTGTGGAGCAGTGTGTAGTGTGTGTGTGTGTCCACAGGGCTGTGGAGCAGTGTGTAAGTGTATGTGTGTGTGTGTGTGTGTGTGTGTGTTTAAAGGGTTGGGGAGCAATGTGTAAGTGTGTTTGTGTGTGTGTGTTCACAGCGCTGTGGAGCAGTGTGTATGTGTGTGTGTGTGTGTCCACAGGGCTGTGGAGCAGTGTGTAAGTGTATGTGTGTGTGTGTGTGTGTGTGTGTGTGTTTAAAGGGTTGGGGAGCAGTGTGTAAGTGTGTGTGTGTGTGTGTTCACAGCGCTGTGGAGCAGTGTGTAAGTGTGTGTGTGTGTGTCCCCACAGTGCTGTGGAGCAGTGTGTAAGTGTGTGTGTGTGTATGTGTGTGTGTTCACAGGGTTGTGGAGCAGTGTGCAAGTGTGTGTGTGTCCACAGTGCTGTGGAGCAGTGTGTAAGTGTGTGTGTGTGTGTTTGTGTGTTCACAGGGTTGTGGAGCAGTGTGTAAGTGTGTGTGTGTGTGTGTGTGTGTGTGTTTAAAGGGTTGTGGAGCAGTGTGTAGGTGTGTGTGTGTGTGTGTCCACAGGGCTGTGGAGCAGTGTGTAAGTGTGTGTGTGTGTGTGTCCACAGGACTGTGGAGCAGTGTGTAAGTGTGTGTGTGTGTGTGTCCACAGGGCTGTGGAGCAGTGTGTGTGTGTGTGTGTGTGTGTGTCCACAGGGCTGTGGAGCAGTGTGTAAGTGTGTTTGTGTGTGTGTGTCCACAGGGCTGTGGAGCAGTGTGTAAGTGTGTGTGTGTGTGTGTGTGTCCACAGGGCTGTGGAGCAGTGTGTAAGTGTGTGTTTGTGTGTTCACAGGGCTGTGGAGCAGTGTGTAAGTGTGTGTGTAATGTGTGTGTGTGTTCACAGGGCTGTGGAGCAGTGTGTAAGTGTGTGTGTAATGTGTGTGTGTAATGTGTGTGTGTGTGTGTGTGTGTTCACAGGGTTGTGGAGCAGTGTTCTGTCCTTTAACCTGAGGCAGGTAGTGTTCAGAGTAATGGGCTCAGTGCCGGTGTCAGGCCTGGGAGATGATATTTACAACACAGGTACGTCTCACCTGAGCCTCACCTGAGCCTCACCTGAGCTTAATAAGTTTAATATGTGTAATATATGCATGTAAAGTCAATAATAACCATTAAGCATCTCGTACAAATGTAAGGAGTTGAATGTCTAATGTATGTGGCGGCAGGGCGGCTGTGGCTCAGGAGGTAGAGCGGGGCGTCCGCTGATCACAGGGCTGACGGTTCGATCCCCGGCTCCCAGGCTAGTGCCTTGCATGGTGGCTGCCGCCATTGGTGTGTGAATGTGTGTGTGAACGGGTGAGTGAGAGGCCATTGTAAAGCGCTTTGGATAAAGGCGCTATATAAGTGCAGTCCATTTACCATTTACCATTTACCATGTGTGTAAAGAATATAGTATGTGTAATGTGTGTTTAGTATTTACAAAGTGTAGAGTGTGGGCAATGTATGTATGCTAAGTGTAGAGTGTGTAATGCTTGTGTGTTAAGTGTAGAGTGTGTAATGATTGTGTGTTAAGTGGAGAGTGTGTAATGATTGTGTGTTAAGTGGAGAGTGTGTAATGATTGTGTGTTAAGTGGAGAGTTTTGGGGAACACTGTGACTTGGGAAATTGTCTGATTCTGGAGAGCCCCCCCCCAGACGAGCCGCACCCTCACAAACCCTCCACACTGCACACCTACTTCATCGAGCCCGTGGGGGAACTGGCCGAAGCACTGGACAACCTGGTGACTGATCGACCAATCATCAGCCAGAACTACAACTTCCTGCGTGGGTTTAACCTGCTGTGGAACTACAGCGAGAATGATGCCTTCCTTACCTGGAGAGGTACCTGGAGCGCACTTACCTGTGTGTGCACCTCTCTGCACTTTCACTCACAGAGATCCTAGGCCGTGTCCCAATCAGCACTCTTCTACACTATTGAGTAGCCTTGAATCAGCACTCTTCCACACTGTTGAGTAGTCTTGGTGAATCAGCACTCTTCCACACTGTTGAGTAGTCTTGGTGAATCAGCACTCTTCCACACTGTTGAGTAGCCTTGGTGAATCAGCACTCTTCCACACTGTTGAGTAGCCTTGGTGAATCAGCACTCTTCCACACTGTTGAGTAGTCTTGGTGAATCAGCACTCTTCCACACTGTTGAGTAGTCTTGGTGAATCAGCACTCTTCCACACTGTTGAGTAGTCTTGGTGAATCAGCACTCTTCCACACTGTTGAGTAGTCTTGGTGAATCAGCACTCTTCCACACTGTTGAGTAGTCTTGGTGAATCAGCACTCTTCCACACTGTTGAGTAGTCTTGGTGAATCAGCACTCTTCCACACTGCTGAGTAGCCTTGGTGAATCAGTACTCTTCTATGATGTGAAGTTTCGTTTTAGAAAAATGAGGCACAGCTTCACTGATGTTTTTCTTCAAATACATCAAAAACAACACGTGACATGACAGCGCAGTTTTGCCAGATCTTGCCAGAGACTTTCCAGCCAAATGGCGACTCAAAACTAGCCCAAACAATATTTTTAATCAAAACCAACATATTTTAATTAAAAATCATCATATTTTTACTTTTTTAAATAAGTGCGTGCTTTGTGACTTTTCATTTTTACCCATGACTACACGTTGAAAGTATTCCAATTTAGCTGTAAAACCACAGACATGGCAACACTGGTACATCTTATGACCTGCTTATGACACTTCCATAGTATGGTTCGAAAATAGTATAGCGGATATTTTTCGCGGATTGCTAAACAGTGCACATTAAACAGCACACTTCTGCCAGTGCACTGTACGCAGGAGACAGGGCGCAGTAGATAGGGCTCTGATTCAGACACAGTGAACTGTACGCAGGAGACAGGGTGCAGTAGACAGGGTGCAGTAGACAGGGCGCAGTAGACAGGGCGCAGTAGACAGGGCGCAGTAGACAGGGTGCAGTAGATAGGGCTCTGATTCAGACACAGTGCACTATACGCAGTAGACAGGGCGCAGTAGACAGGGCCAGTAGACAGGGTGCAGTAGATAGGGTGCAGTAGACAGGGCGCAGTAGACAGGGCGGAGTAGATAGGGCTCTGATTCAGACACAGCCCTACTCTCACTCACAGAGCTCTTTACAGTGATGACAGACATTCAGGCTGTGTACGAATCAGAGCCCTATCTACTGCGTCCTGTTTATTGTGTACTAACACACTGTTTAGTGACATGCAGTATGCAAAAAAGTATCCTCCATCCATACTATTATCAGCGAAAACCCGGAAATAAGTATTTCATTCAGGGATATTAAGAACAACTTAATAGTAGGCAAGTGCGCTGATTCGGACATGGCCTCAGTTTTTTTAGCGGGTAAGGTGCATGCCAGCGGGTGTTTGTGAGCAGGTAGCCTGGTTAACAGCTAGTTAGGTAGCTTGTTAGGAACAGGCGGTTTGTTGAGGGGTATTTATCTCGTGCTCGGAAGCTTAACGCTACCCTGACTGATGCCCATGTTCAGTATTGTCCTGACCCGGCCCTGATTCTGGTTGCTTGCGGTTATAGATGCACACCTGGACTCTTTTCCGAACGAGATGACACCCTCGGACTCTCAGCTGCACCTGGTGGACTCCGGTTTCGCTGTCAACTCGGGGTTCCCCCCGATCCTGCGGCCCCAGAGGCGCGTGGACCTCATCCTCTCCTTTAACTACTCCTGGAACCAGGATCAGTTCAAGGTGGTCACCATGAGAACTGGGCAGGGCGGGGCGGGCCTGGGGTATGTCACATGTCAGATGCAGATTGATGTATCATACAGGTACCAGGTAGTTAATGTTATGTTCAGTGTACAGGTGTGATACTGTGTGTGTGTGTGTGTGTGTCTGTGTGTGTATGTGTGTGTGTGTGTGTGTGTGTGTGTATGTATGCGTGTGTGTATGTGTATGTGTATGTGTATGTGTATGTGTGTGTGTGTGTGTGTGTGTGCTTGTTCTCCCAGGTCCTGAGGAAGACAGCTCAGTACTGTGCAGACCACCACATCCCATTCCCCCAGATAGACTTCAGTAGCCTGGAGGGCGAGCCGCTGAGGGAGTGCTACCTCTTTAAGGATGACCACAACCCCCAAGCACCCATAGTGCTTCACTTCCCCCTCACCAACCTGTCCTTCAGAGAGTACCGCACCCCAGGTATGCACTCTCACCAAACAAGTCACCTTTCTCACAAAGTTAATCCCACCAAGCCAGCCTGTGTGAGGTTCACAAATGAAAAATGTCTCCACCAGAGAGTTAAGGGTTAATGGATGACAGATCAAGTATCATGCTGGACAGGGCTGGAGATGAGGTCAGCCAGGTGTGTTTGGGGTGGAGATGAGGTCAGCCAGGTGTGTTTGGAGTGGAGATGAGAACAGCCAGGTGTGTTTGGGGTGGGGATGAGGTCAGCCAGGTGTGTTTGGGCTGGAGATGAGGTCAGCCAGGTGTGTTTGGAGTGGAGATGAGAACAGCCAGGTGTGTTTGGAGTGGAGATAAGGTCAGCCAGGTGTGTTTGGGGTGGGGATGAGGTCAGCCAGGTGTGTTTGGGCTGGAGATAAGGTCAGCCAGGTGTGTTTGGGCTGGAGATGAGGTCAGCCAGGTGTGTTTGGGCTGGAGATGAGGTCAGCCAGGTGTGTTTGGGCTGGAGATGAGGTCAGCCAGGTGTGTTTGGGGTGGGGATGAGGTCAGCCAGGTGTGTTTGGGCTGGAGATGAAGACAGGTGTGTTTGCGCAGGTGTGAAGCGCGTGGGGGAGGCGGAGCTGAAGGAGGGAGATGTGGACGTGAAGAACAGTGGCTCCCCCTACAGGACGAAGAACCTGACGTATGAACCAGAGGACTTCCAGCGGCTGGTGGCTCTCACCGCGTACAACGTCACCAACAGCCAGGAGACCATCCTGCATGCTTTCAGGCTCGCCCTAAACAAACACACACCTGAGGGCAGCCCCGCCCAGGTACACAAACACACACCTGAGGGCAGCCCCGCCCAGGTACACAAACACACACCTGAGGGCAGCCCCGCCCAGGTACACAAACACACACCTGATAGTACTGAAAGGCCCCATCATTTCTGCACTATACTGTAGTGTTAAAGCTTATAGTGAGTCCTGTTCAGATTCTCAGCAAGGCTGGCCACTTGCCCCGGGGCAAAAAACAAGTAACATTGCATGGCACATACCCCATGGGGCACATTCAGGACAAATCTTTTTAGCACTTAGCTGCTAAGCTAGTACAGCGTTGCGTGTGAGAAGGAAAAAGGTTATGAGGCAGGATCACATGGGACCACTGATCAATCAGAGGATCAGAACCTTAGACTCTTGACTGTGCTTCAGTTCATATGAAATCTCATCACTATTTAAGGAGGATACAGTGAAAGGCAGTGAATGGCACAGGCAATGTTAATGCTTGTTATTGCATTTCTTTATGAATTTAATTAAGATTCATCACAGCCTTTATTGACTCACTCTATTAACTGCAACATAACGTTCTTCCTGGGCCTTTCATACTTAATGTGTTTGAGTCACTTACTAATATGTCATCTTTTGAGGGTTATGACCGGAGTGGTCCTCTCAGGGCGCCCTGCGTGGTTATGTTGGAGTTTGGGAAAGACAAGATTAGTTTTTATAAGAATGGTTCTATTCTACTGAGCTACTATAACTATATTAGGCGATGACTGTCCAAAGTCAAACTTTGTGATACGCCATATTTAACACCACATTACTGCCATTTAGTAGACTCTCCGATCCAGAGAGACTTGCACAATATCATTTATAAGAATGCATTTATACTGCTGGATTTTTAAATTAAGTAATCCAGGTTAAGTATGTTGCTCAGGGCTACAATGGCAATGGCAAACGGTCTCTGCTCTCGCCATCTTACCTTCTGGATCTTAATGCTGAACCATGAACGGTCTCTGCTCTTGCCATCTTACCTTCTGGATCTTAATACTGAACCATGAACGGTCTCTGCTCTCGCCATCTTACCTTCTGGATCTTAATGCTGAACCATGAACGATCTCTGCTCTTGCTATCTTACCTTCTGGATCTTAATGCTGAACCATGAACGGTCTCTGCTCTCGCCGTCTTACCTTCTGGATCTTAATACTGAACCATGAACGGTCTCTGCTCTTGCCATCTTACCTTCTGGATCTTAATGCTGAACCATGAACGGTCTCTGCTCTCGCCATCTTACCTTCTGGATCTTAATGCTGAACCATGAACGGTCTCTGCTCTTGCTATCTTACCTTCTGGATCTTAATGCTGAACCATGAACGGTCTCTGCTCTCCCCATCTTACCTTCTGGATCTTAATACTGAACCATGAACGATCTCTGCTCTTGCTATCTTACCTTCTGGATCTTAATGCTGAACCATGAACGGTCTCTGCTCTCGCCATCTTACCTTCTGGATCTTAATGCTGAACCATGAACGGTCTCTGCTCTCGCCATCTTACCTTCTGGATCTTAATACTGAACCATGAACGGTCTCTGCTCTTGCCATCTTACCTTCTGGATCTTTCTAAATCCCTCTCCAACACCTGCTTTACCTCAGGGAGTTAATATATTTTCACCCCTAATATACTCTTATTTAGTTTCTGCTTTAACTCAGGGAGCTGAAATGCTGAATCGTGCAATTTATTAATTGAGAGCAGGGTCAGAAAAACTGCTTCAATCCAAAGATAAATTCAGAATTTTAGATATCTATGTAGAATCTCATAAAAAGGTTTATAAACTCCTCAAAAAAAGTTTGGAAACGTTATTTCGGTCGATTATTCCTCCCCTTTAATAATACCAATTGGTATTGTATTTTATATCATTGGAAAGCCTGATTAGTCACCTTTACAACGAGGTACAACTTGTAAGGATCATGCATTCGTGGAATGAGCAACACAGCTAACCGTGTGGGTAGCGGCCCAAAAAAATGTGCCAAAATCCCCTGCAATATTCTTCTGTTGATATTCACTCTCGTTTTGAGTTGCTTGGTGGACTGGATGATTGCACTCTCCCACAGTAATAAGGAAAAAACAACACATATTGGCCATTTTTACACTTTATTCATTTTACACTGTCAGGGACCTCAGTAGCGTGTGGAAGATCCATACGCAGCCACAACAGCTTGGCACCTCCTCCTCATGCTGGTCACCAGCCTGGTCACACACTGCTGTGGGATGGCATCCCATTCCTCAACCAGGATTTGTCGCAAGTCAGTGTCATGGTGTGGGGCGGTATCTCTCTCACAGGCAAAACAGAACTTGTCATCATTGAAGGCAATCTCAATGCAGTGAGATATCGGAATGAGATTCTGGAGCCAGTGGCGATCCCATATCTCCAGAATCTGGGACCTAACTCCATCCTCCAGGATGACAACGCTCGCCCCACTCAGGTTCATCACAGAGTACCTCCAGAATTTGGGAGTGGAGAGGATGGAATGGCCTGCCGTGAGTCCAGACCTCAACCCAATTGAACACTTGTGGGATCAGCTTGGGCGTGCTGTACGTGCCAGAGTGACCAACGCAACCATGTTGGCTGACTTGCGACAAATCCTGGTTGAGGAATGGGATGCCATCCCACAGCAGTGTGTGACCAGGCTGGTGACCAGCATGAGGAGGAGGTGCCAAGCTGTTGTGGCTGCGTATGGATCTTCCACACGCTACTGAGGTCCCTGACAGTGTAAAATGAATAAAGTGTAAAAATGGCCAATATGTGTTGTTTTTTCCTTATTACTGTGGGAGAGTGCAATCATCCAGTCCACCAAGCAACTCAAAACGAGAGTGAATACCAACAGAAGAATATTGCAGGGGATTTTGGCACATTTTTTTGGGCCGCTACCCACACGGTTAGCTGTGTTGCTCATTCCACGAATGCACGATCCTTACAAGTTGTACCTCGTTGTAAAGGTGACTAATCAGGCTTTCCAACGATATAAAATACAATACCAATTGGTATTATTAAAGGGGAGGAATAATCGACCGAAATAACGTTTCCGAACTTTTTTTGAGGAGTGTAGTTACACAGAATTGTTATGATGGCAAAGCATTTAAACAATCATATTTATCTGAAACAATATTATTTAATTTGCATGTACCATAATTTATGTATTGCTGCGCAAAATGTCCATTCAATTTAAGATGTTAAATAAACAAGTTTTTCAAATACAGCTGTGTGTACTTGCTTCTTTGCCTGTAAAAGCCCTTTATTGCATTCCTAATCAACAGTATTATATGCAATTATACAGTAGCAGTTTGCACGTACGCTTGCAGACATACACTTCCTGCTTGCACCACTCCTTTTGTCCAGGAGTTTGTCCAGGCAGTGATTGGCTGTTCAGAAGTTTGTCGATCCGTTCCCTGTCCCCTGTCCCCTGCCCACTCAGACCAGTCTACTATGTGCCCTGGCCCCTCACTTTGTGCGAAAGAAATCCCGCAAAACTCTTTCCAAACTAGTGAGGAAGTAGTTTGTAATATTTATTTATTTTTTTATTGGGAATATCAATCAGTTAACATATGACGATTGTTACAAAGTGTAGATTATGAATGAAGATTGAATAAAAAAATAAAAAAAGAGTAGAACCCATCTTGTACCATAGATATGCATATACGCTCTATGTCTTTTACATTTTTACTTTTACGGGTTACTTCCTGAAATTGTCAGATGAGTGCACCGTTCTGCAGATGAGTGTAATCCTAAATCCCCTCAACAAAACCCCAGAAATAATGGGTTCATCTTGGTATTTTAAGTGCCTCCATTTGTGAGAAAAGGTTGCCAACTCAAAAGCTTTTTGACAAAGTGGACTCAAATATGAGCCCTCAAAAGGGTGTAGGGGTCGTATTCAGACACAGTCCCTATCAACTATGTCCTGTGTACTAGCATACTGTGCACCGTTTACTGTAGCGACATGCAGAATGCGAAAAATATCCATACTATTTTCCAGCCGTACTGTGGGAGTGTCGTAACACGTCCCACCCTTGCGCAGCCATGTCACGTGTTTTTGTTGATGAAGGAAAATGTCAGTGAAGCTGCACCTCATTTTTAAAGCAAAGCTGCGTGTCATATTTATATGAGACCAAAATGTTTATTTCCTGAAAAGTATGCTCCCAAATATACTTCGTGAAACACCGGAAATAAGTATATCATCCGGGGATTTTTAGTGCACTATATTTAGAGAACATTTCACCTACTTAACTTTCTCATCCAGTGTACTCAACAAGCATACTCAATAGTATGGAAAGGCGCTGATTCGGACACAACCCTACTATACTCAACAGGTATACTCCAATAGTATGGAAAGGCACCGATTCAAATCGGCACTCTTCCATACTATTGAGTAGACTCGGTGAGTAGATTGGACGAGAAAGTCATTGAGTATGCGAGACTTTGTAAAATTGCAGTATACTTGAAACACCCGGATGACGCACTTACTTCCGGGGTTTCGCTGAGTATATTCGGGAGCACACTTTTCAAGAAGTACACAAACATTTTGGTCGCATAATAGAATAGAATAACTTTTATTTTCCCGCTGCAGTTGTAGCCCCAGCAACAACAAAAAAGACATAGAAAGTGGGGCAGACCTACAACACACAAACAAACATATCAAACAAAGACATTCAATATAACCATTGCATTAATCAAACTAATTAAGTGATTTAAAGGAATACAGCCATGATTAAAAATAGCCCCCGCTGTCCCGAGATGTCCAGTGTCATTATTAAGCAGTCCGACACACAAACTCCGCCTCCACGACTTTCCTCCATACACGCAGTGTTGCGGTCTCTGTACACTGTCGAAACGGAGCACCGAACTGCGTCAGCCTTCCCCAGTCGTCACCTCACTCCTCCCCCGCATTATCTTCTCCTTTCTCTTCCCTGATGGCCTTTTGAAGATTGCCTGCAGTCCTCGATCAGTCCAGAGTCTCGACATCTTCAAGTCTGGTGAAGAACAATGGTAAACTTTGTTGCTGCAGATTCAACGGACATTCCCGAGCATATGTTGTGAATGCGCCTCCATGGTGACGACCACAAACAAAATTATCCCGAATATACAATTCGTCAATATTATAAAAACAAGCAGCAGGAGTGCCCTGAACAATCTCCAGCCCGCTTCCCGGTCCCACAACAGACACACAGCGCATGAAAAAAACTAAAGACAAAAGCCAGACACATTCAAATGAACAAACAGGAACACGAGAGACAGCTGGACTACATGTCGCCATTACAGTGCCACGTGACGTCATAAATATGATGTTTTAAAAAATAAAAAATAAAATGAGGCACAGGTTCGCTGACGTTTTCCTTCAAATACAACATGTTGACATGGCCGCACAAGGGTGGGACGTCCAACAACACTTCCACAGTACGGTTGGAAACTAGTATAGCGGATAGTTTTTGCGTACTGCTAAAGAGTGCACATTAAACGGCACACTTCTGCCAGTGCACTGTACACAGGAGACAGGGCGCAGTAGATAGGGCTCTGATTCAGACACAGTGCACTGTACACAGGAGACAGGGCGCAGTAGATAGGGCTCTGATTCAGGCACAGTGCACTGTACACAGGAGACAGGGCGCAGTAGATAGGGCTCTGATTCAGGCACAGTGCACTGTACACGGGAGGCAGAGCGCAGTAGATAGGGCTCTGCTTCAGGCACAGTGCACTGTACACAGGAGACAGGGCGCAGTAGATAGGGCTCTGATTCAGACACAGTGCACTGTACACAGGAGACAGGGCGCAGTAGATAGGGCTCTGATTCAGGCACAGTGCACTGTACGCAGGAGACAGGGCGCAGTAGATAGGGCTCTGATTCAGGCACAATGCACTGTACACAGGAGACAGGGCGCAGTAGATAGGGCTCTGATTCAGGCACAGTGCACTGTACACAGGAGACAGGGCGCAGTAGATAGGGCTCTGATTCAGGCACAGTGCACTGTACACAGGAGACAGGGCGCAGTAGATAGGGCTCTGATTCAGACACAGTGCACTGTACACAGGAGACAGGGCGCAGTAGATAGGGCTCTGATTCAGGCACAGTGCACTGTACGCAGGAGACAGGGCGCAGTAGATAGGGCTCTGATTCAGGCACAATGCACTGTACACAGGAGACAGGGCGCAGTAGATAGGGCTCTGATTCAGGCACAGTGCACTGTACACAGGAGACAGGGCGCAGTAGATAGGGCTCTGCTTCAGGCACAGTGCACTGTACGCAGGAGACAGGGCGCAGTAGATAGGGCTCTGATTCAGGCACAATGCACTGTACACAGGAGACAGGGCGCAGTAGATAGGGCTCTGATTCAGGCACAGTGCACTGTACACAGGAGACAGGGCGCAGTAGATAGGGCTCTGATTCAGGCACAGTGCACTGTACACAGGAGACAGGGCGCAGTAGATAGGGCTCTGATTCAGGCACAGTGCACTGTACACAGGAGACAGGGCGCAGTAGATAGGGCTCTGATTCAGGCACAGTGCACTGTACACGGGAGGCAGAGCGCAGTAGATAGGGCTCTGCTTCAGGCACAGTGCACTGTATGCAGGAGACAGGGCGCAGTAGATAGGGCTCTGATTCAGGCACAGTGCACTGTATGCAGGAGACAGGGCGCATTAGATAGGGCTCTGATTCAGACACAGTGCACTGTACACAGGAGACAGGGCGCAGTAGATAGGGCTCTGATTCAGACACAGTGCACTGTACGCAGGAGACAGGGCACAGTAGATAGAGCTCTGATTCAGACACAGTGCACTGTACGCAGGAGACAGGGCGCAGTAGATAGGGCTCTGATTCAGACACAGTGCACTGTACGCAGGAGACAGGGCGCAGTAGATATGGCTCTGATTCAGGCACAGTGCACTGTATGCAGGAGACAGGGCTCAGTAGATGGGGCTCTGATTCAGGCACAGTGCACTGTACACAGGAGACAGGGCACAGTAGATAGGGCTCTGATTCAGACACAGTGCACTGTACGCAGGAGACAGGGCGCAGTAGATAGGGCTCTGATTCGGACACAGTGCTCTGTACGCAGGAGACAGGGCGCAGTAGATCGGGCTCTGATTCAGACACAGCCCTGGAGCCTCATTTATAAAAAGTATTTTAGATCAAATTTGATCTTACCCGTGGCGTATGTAGAAAATCACAACAAAGACGTGTGTCCGTCTTCACTTGACGTACACGCGTTACCTGCTGGTTATGCCGAAGTATTGCAGGCTTGAGAGCCACATGTGAACGCTTCTTGGTATTGAAAATTATCGGTGGTTATCAGCCTACAAAATTAGTTTCATTCAAAATTTTAAAGAAAAAATTCTATAATAAGCTTATTAGTCTTCCTTACATATTTGTATGACATGTAGAAACTCATTAAAAACAGGCTAATGTATCCCATAAATAGCCTACTGTAAGTAAACAAATAATACTCAACCATGGTTGTGCTAACTTTATTGATGGCCCAAGATGGCTGCTATCGGTTCCTCCCAGGGCACAATTGCAGAGCTCATTCAACTGCATTCAATTTGAGATTTATAGACGGAGGTACGTACGACAGACGTACACCGTTTTAAACAAGCGCAGACAATTTTATAAATAATGCTTATGTCCATTTAGTGTGCTTACGTGAAAGTTAAAGATGACGTCCAAGTACTTTTTTTTTTTATAAACGAGGCCCCTGGCAAGCAGAAAATAAATCATATTGTCCTTGTGACAAGCCAAACACATATTTATAAACATTCAAATATAAAATGATCAGTTTAAAGAACAAATATTACGTCAGTGAGCTGCTGCATTCATTCCTCTTATTTTAGCAGCATTTGTCAGGTGCCTCAGAAGTACATATTAAAATCCGGGTAACACTTTACCTGGACTCTTCAACTGTAAAGCCGACATTACACTGCCTCAGGTGTGGCATAACAACTGTTATAACTGCTTATAGCAGCCTTTTCCAGCCTGCAATAGATGTCATTACACTCACAATTTATACTGTTATCACTTCATAACATTTTGAAATCTTGTCATTAATATGGTTCATTAGCCAACACTTTATATCTTTCTCCTTCCCTCTCTCCTACAATCTACCCGCCCCATATCTCTCATCCCATCCAATCAGTGCTGATGTCCTTCAGCAGTTATGTCAAAGCTATGGCAGCGATATAGCGGCTTTATGGCGTAAAAATCTAATAAAGGGTGACCAGCATCTCTAGCTAAGATCAGAGCTTGCTTTGCACCGCCCCGCCTAAATTCTCCAGGAAGAACTCTCTGATTCGCTGCCAGTACTTCTCCTGGGCGGCGCTATGAGACTCTGGGTCACCCCCCCACTCCACGGAGGTCCCCACAAACTTGTGGTAGGAGGCAGGGCAGGAGGGAAAGTAGGGGGGCTCGAGGAGGTGTCCTGCTCCGGGGAGCAGCAGGATTTCGGGGCGCATCCTGCCGTGAGACACCAGCTGTTCCTCTGCCTGCCGCGCGTAAAGCTCGGCGTCCCACACCTGGTCGTCCTGGGCGATGACGAACAGGAAGCGGGCGGTGGCCCGCTCGATGGGCACCAGGCAGGCGGCGTTCTCTGGGGCGCGGGGGTCGTCATAGCAGCCGCGGACGTTGAGCACGCCGGAGTCGCGGATGACGATGCGCTCGCCACACAGGCCGAGCCCGGGCATGCTGGTGCCTCTATAGTGGAGCGGGCACTGCAGATTAGCGTTGCAGCCGTTCACACTCACCACCGCCGTCACGCCCTCCAGGAAACTGGCCATGGACAGGGAGAGGTCTGCCCCCTTGGAGATGCCCATGATCCCCACGCCCCCCTTCCTGACCTGCAGAGACAAGAACTGAGCCTGAGCTGGGAGCAAGGGGTGGGGGGAATGGGGGCGGGGCATGGGGGCGGGGCATGGAGGGGGAATGGGGGCAGGACATGGGGGGAATGGGGGCAGGACATGGGGGGAATGGGGGCGGGGCATGGGGGGTAATGGGGGCGGGGCATGGGGTCAGAGCAAAGAGAGGGGAGGGACACAGGGTACAGGGGGGAACTATTCTTATTTATTTCTTTATTTCTATGGCAACACACCTGCGGTAGCTTTTGGAAGTAGTGCAGCGCCTCCTCAAAGTACTCCAGGTGAAGTTCCAGAAGCTTTTTGGGCAAATCGTCGAAGGAGAAGTAAGCCAGAGACATGGTGGCAAAGCCATGGCTGGCCAGGAGACACCCCCGGTACTCCAGCAGACCCCCTGCTGTTCCCCCAAGATCCAAAACCCCCGGAAACGGGCCCTCTCCTAGAGACAAACCACCCACAAATATCAATGCACACACACCAGAGGTGGAACGTAACAAAGTACAAATACTCCGTTACTGCAAGTTTTTCACGTATCTGTACTTTACTTGAGTATTTATTTTGTCTGGGACTTTTCCACTTTTACCCACTACATTCCAAATCAAAAATCGGTACTTTCTACATTTCTAAAACAGTGTTGTTACTCTTTGCTTACAGCATTTTTGAAAAGAAACATTTTCGTCCATTCGTTTTCATTTATTTAAATTCAAAGAAAGCGGAACAGTCGACCAATACGCGCGCCTTCAAACAATATATCTTCCTTCTCGGACCGTTGCTTGGCTGCTCATAGCTGAAAAGAGTGCAGACAGGGACCATTATTTGTTGCAGTGCAGATAAATATTTAATCGTATAGGCTATGGTTGAAGCCATCCACTATCCATGGCCTTATTTAGGCAAACTGTTCGAAATTATTGGTACAAAAAACCGATTCCTACAGATTAGTCTCCTGTGCCTGCCAAAACAGCACAAGATCCTATCGTTCAAGAATTTGTCTTCGGAATCTTAAAACACGTCGAGGTCATTTGTTAACTAACATGAGGCATGCTAGCTCGCTACACCATGGATGTTTTTTTTTTTAGCCAGATAACCGAGATCAGTGGTTCTCAAACTCAGTCTTCGGGGACCACTGTGTACGCTGGTTTTCGTTGCAATCAAATCAATATTTATTTATTTATATAGCGCATTTCACAACTAGTCACAATTGCAATCCCAAAATTCTAACAAACTGTTAGTTTTAATTAGGTGCTTTTCATGTTGAGGGATTATTTACCCTCTAAAGACACATCATGTCAGAAATAGTTATGCATGCCATGAAGAATAAAATATCCATGTTCATACTGTGCTTATTGGGCTATATTGCAAATAGGTAACTTATTTTATGAAATTTTAAAAAACTGATCAAATTAAAGACTGGGGTGAATCAATTGGTCCTAATCAGTGGCGTAGCCAGACCTATTTTACTGTCGCCCCCCTAAATATTTTTTAAGCCACTCGTTTTAATCTTTATATTTTTTTTCAGATTGATCTGAGAAAATGCGCCATCGACACTCCAGAATCATAACGCACACGGAAAAGCCTGGCGCTAGGACCCTGGGGAGGCTTAATCTAGTGCAGCCATTGGTTAGAGTGCAGTGTGGTGCGCGCACTGAGCCGCGTGACCGCTCGATTCTAATGACCGCTCCAGAGACTGGGTTGTAAGGATGAACGTTCCAATGCTGCAGGAACAAGCACTAGTAGGCTAGACTACTTGAGCTCGATAACAACATAAACTGCTTAACGTTAACTGAATTTAAAATGAACAGAATTACGAAAGCGTTTGCTCCATAGGTCTGCTCTCAAGTGCTGCTGCTAGGCTGGATCCATACCATGTAGAAAAAATAAGTAAGTTCAAACTACTTATCAATTGTAGCCGACACTTTCCACTGTTTAGAGTCATATGTTGACCTGCCAGAGTCTACGCTGTGTAAAACAACTTGACTATGATGTTGTTTGTATCAAGTGAAATCATGCTTTGATTCTTATTCTTATATTGTATGTATTATGGGTATAACTGTGTTGAAAATATGACTGTAAACCCCTTAGTTTGGTAGAAAAAGGCAGGAGTTTCTTCATTATAGCCATATTAACTGTAAAGCATTGGAGTGAACACTCAGCGATTCCTTGCGTAGGATACGAAGCAAGCTTGACACCAGTACATCTTTAGCCTCTCTGGCTTATTTATTTGCATCTGCTTAAACATGCAGGAGATACAACAGAATGACTGCGACTGCGCAGCAGCGCCAAGATGTACACAATGTGACGTCATATCCTACCGTAATACCTTGAACTGAACAGAATAACAGAACAGTATATTCACAGTAGATATAAGGACGTAAATGACCTAATACTTTACATTAACGTTAGTTGCTGATACCCCTGGCTCCTATCGCCTCTCCAGTTCCTACAGCCTAACAGCTACTGGTTCAGGTTTTAGGTTTGAAAGTTTGTGAACCCTTTAGAATTTTCTGTATATCTGCATAAATTCGATCTAAAATGTGATCACATCTTCATCTAAGTCCTAAAACTTGATAGTGAACCATCACTCTGCGGCCAGATATGGAGTAGATGTGGATGGATCACTTTAAGGGTTTCTTCTCCTGACTTTCCCCCCCATAGAGTTCTATAGAAAAATGAGTCAGGAGAAATAACCCTTGCAGTGATCCATCCACATCTACTCCATATTTGGCAACAGAGTGATGGTTTGGGGCTCGTTTGATACCTTAGACCCTGGATGACTTACAGCCATTTAGCCAGTCATGTGTTCCATACTGTACCAGTGTAATTTACAGCTGAATCTAGTCTCACCCCTCAATTCCCACAGAGATCCATTCAAATGCAAAGAGGTTATAGAATCGCTTGTAAAAGTACCTGAAAATAAGATATTGAGAGTATTTTGATATTGATGGGTCACAGACTTCAGTAACAGCATGCAAAGGCTATGCGACCAAATATAAAATATGACACTTTAAAAATACGTATGATCCAAGGGTTCACATACTTTTGCCAACAACACATTTAATGTTGGATAATTTTGCTCAATAAATAAATTATAAAAAAATAATGTTTTTTGTTGAGCTGGGTTCACTTTATAAAGTTTTAGGACTTAGATGAAGATGTGATCACATTTTAAATCTAATTTATGCAGATTTACAGAAAATTCTAAAGGGTTCACATACTTTCGAGCAGCACTGTATATTACACACACACATACATACACATCTGCATACATACATACACACACACACACACCTACATACACATCTGCATACATACCTACATACACATCTGTATACATAAATACACACACACACCTAATAATAATTATATCTTTATTTGTATAGCACTTTTTGAGCATATACAGCAGAAAGTGCTTTACAGAGATAAAAACACAATTTAAAAATAAGCAACATTTAGGAAAAGAGTGAAAAATAAGATATATAAGTAGTAAAAAAATATATATAAGTAGTACAAAATAAATTAATATTTTAAAATAATACCGACAAACACACACACAAACACACACATCTGCATACAAACATACACAATTTCACAAACACACACACACATCTGAGTCCGACACAATTTTTGTTGATCTGGCTCTGTACTCCAGCACATTGTATTTGAAAGTCACTATGAAATTAAAGTGCAGTCTTTCAGCTTTAATTTGAGGGTTTTTACATGGTTAACAGCTTAATCTAGCCACCACCTCCCCAATTTCCATAGAGATCCATTAAAATGCAGAGAGGTTATAATATCGCTTGTAAGAGTACCTGAAAATAAGATATCAAAAGTATTTTGATGTTGTTGGGTCAGACATCAGGAGGTCATGGCATGCAAAGGATATGCAACCAAGTATTAAATATCATGACTTTATTTAAGTTTGTTAATTTGTCCAAATTTTGTCCCCTAAAATGGGGGGACTATGTATAAAAATGGCAACAACTGCTACACGGTTCACCCGATATGGACGTAAAAACTCAGTCACTGTTCCATTTGTGTCACTTCAATGTGTTGGAGTACAAATCCAAGACAACAAATATTGTGTCACTGTCCTAAGATTGCACCGTACATAAAGACACACGCACAGTGCCCTCCATAATGTTTGCGATAGACATATTTTTTCTTGATTTGGCTCTATACTACGCAATTTTAGATTTGTAATCAAACAATTCACATGTGGTTAAAGTGCAGATTCTCAGCTTTTATTAGCTAAATGGCATCTGTATGCATTTAGTTTTCACCATGTAGAAATTACAACAATTTTATACATAGCATTCCACGATCCCTGTGAACACTAGACTGCCACCTTTCGGGGCTTACTTTTGACTTAGATGTGTCCATTGCATCGATGTGTGTAGCCTATATATATTTTGATGTTCTCTTTTGTTTCTGTTAACAGAATTCTTATTTGTTTACAAACGTGTGCCTCCTACAACTAGTATATTGTTTGACGTCGCACGTGTGACGTAATTGATGTGCGACCCGCAACTTGGAGATTGCCAATGTCAAATTGCCAAAGTTATTTGCAACCATAAACGTACACATTTATGTTTTGCAACCTAACAAGTGTAAGTAGGCTACGTTTCTAAACTTAAGTAGAAAGCATTTCTAAAATGCCCCTATCACACACTTACCGGGCGGTAGAAATAATGTTCCGCGGATCCGTCCCTCTCTCACCGGGATCCTTTGCACCCCGTCCCCAAGGAACCTCCGCTCGTGAATGCAAGACGCCAGCACCGGCTCTTCTTTCTCGGAGGAGGCTTTCTCCTGCACGGAAAGATGCACTTTGAAGGGTGAAGTCACGTCTTTACTGAACAACCTTCCCATTTCCTTCTGAGGTTTCATCGCCCACATAAATCCCATCGGATGAATCCCGACGTAGTCTCCTCCGAGAGCCTCAGATTTAGTCAGATCGAGTACGCCTTCAGAGTCCGCCTCAAAGTGTGCGCTCGACACAAACTTAACTTGTTTCTCGTCGGTCAGAGTAGCTCGGAAAATCACTTCCTGTTTGGGACGCAAACCGTCCACTTTTATATGCACAGGAGTGTCAAATAAACACTTGTAGTCGGGTTTTATATGGAATTTCACCGGTGTAGAAGTGGGTCCATTTTCGGTGTTGACAAAGCGCCGTGCTGCGTGTTTAAAACACGCAGAACCGGGTTTCCTCACAACAAAAGCCATTTTAAATCGACTAAAGATGAGCATCGCCGAAAAGAAAAACTTGGACTAAGTTATCGAGCTCGTTATTCTGTAACCTACGTTCAGTATAACTGCGGCGTGTAGCCTATAAACTGTCTGCAATCAATAACTTCGCAGAATGAGATGACGCTTCCAGACAGCCAGGCTGTCACAATGAAGCTGACGATTGGAAGCCGAGCTGGTGACCTCTGTACACCCAAAGAAGCCAACCCGTCATGCTCCGCAAACAAAACGAGCCTAAATTACCTGGGGTGCATCCCAATACTCGAAAAATGCACCCTCCTTTCCTCCACAACCACCTCCTCCCCTCCGTGCCCAGGAAATTGATCTTTCTGTTTTCATCTAATGTTGCGTAATTACGTATTAATGATTACATATTGTGGCGAGCCATGGAGTTGGAGTCAGGTTTTCTGGTTGTAATAATTTATTAGTAAGAGCACAATCTTCTTGTTGCTTCCTTCACAGCTTACAGGCAGAACAGACAACGCGCGCTGAACTGTAGCCAGCTTTATAGCCTGGCTTATGCAAATGAGCTTGCTAACAAGGGCGACCTCTAATAGGTGCCCTGCAGCTCACCTTAACCAATCACACTTAATCACCTCGGTCATACTCAAAACAATCGTTGGCCCCGCTCTAACATTCTTAGAGCGGACCTAGTTGAGCTCATGCTGCCACATTTAGCGGGACTTTATACAACTTGTTTATCACAGCAGTCGCCGTTCTGGCGGGAGGTTATATTTGAATGCTAACCGCCAATGTTACTGTACACACGTCAGTGCATTTGAACACGCTCTGGTAATGCAGCTACATCACCCATCACTCGTGCACTTGGTCTGTACAGCATAAGCATACACACACAACAATTCTATGTACACAATTATTTACATCACTCGTAATCGCCCCGGATCGCCACACTGCCCCCACCTAAGGGGTCAGCAGTCCCCTGCGACCCCTTAAACTGTCCGCACTCACGTACAAAGTCCCGGAAACGGGCAGGGGTTCTCCGTTGGCGAGAAGGGCGATTCGGGCCCTCAGCCGCCGCTGGGTTTGCTGGTGAAGGAGGGGTGGGTGCACGTAAAGCGGGCTGATCCTCGCCGACGCCCATCCCCTCATCAACACCATCCAACAGCGGCCGGTAAGGAGCTAGACGATCCCGGTGAAGCACCACCAGTTTCCTTCGGCCGGGCATGCGCACTCGATAGACCACCTCGCTAAGTCGGCCCACCACTTCACCAGGGCCCCGCCAATGCGATTGCAATTTCGGGGACAGACCCTTCTTACGAATCGGACAGTAGATCCATACCTTGTCTCCGTTGGTGAAGGGCTGCCCCCGACAGCGCACATCATACGCTCGCTTCTGCTTGAAGCTCGCGGTGGATTGGGCCTGGCGGGTAAAGCTGTGGGCGGTCTCCAGACGCTCGATCAAGGCCCGTGCATACCCGGACTCTGACTGGTGGTGCTCCGTTGGTCCGGGCGGGGCTCCGAACACCAAGTCGACGGGCGTTCTCAGCTCGCGCCCGAACATGAGCGCAGCGGGGGAGCACTGACTGCTTTCTTGCACGGCGGAGCGGTATGCCCACAGGACCAGGGGCAAATGGCAGTCCCAGTCCCGCTGGTGCTGGCTGGCTAGAATGGCTAACTGGGTGGCCAGTGTTTTATTAAAGCGTTCAACAAGTCCATCGCTCTGGGGGTGCAACGCCGTAGTGCGGGTCTTGGCCACTCCCAGCCGCTTACACACAGCCGCCAGCACCCGCGACTCAAAATTTCGCCCCTGGTCGCTGTGTAGCTCCTCGGGGGCTCCGAACCGGGCGAACATCTCTGTCACGAGCCTTTCCGCCGTCGTGTCCGCCGATTGGTCCGGCACTGCGTACGCCTCGGGCCACTTGGTAAAGTAGTCCATGGCCACAAGCACGTAGCGGTTGCCGGACTCGGTGACGGGGAAAGGCCCTAAGATGTCTACCCCGACCCGTTCCATCGGAGCCCCCACGACGTACCGCTGGAGGGGGGCCTGCGACCGCTGCGTCGGCCCCTTCTTGGCCGTGCAGGCGTCGCAGCAATGGACGTGCAGCTCCACGTCCCGGCGGCAGGCAGGCCAGTAGAACCTCCTCCGCAGTCGGTGCAAAGTCTTGCTGATGCCAAAGTGCCCCGCCCCCACAGAGCCATGCATCAGTCCAAGTACCTGGGGGCGGAGCGCACGGGGCACCAGCAGCTGGAGGAGGTCCTGGTCGGACCCGGGGGCCTGCCACCGCCTGTAGAGCAGCCCACTCTGCGACGTCAGGCTCCCCCACTGACTCACGTAAGCCTTCACAGCTGGGCTACTGGCCGACACTTCCCCCCATGCAGGCCGTGTCCCCGCCGTGATCCAGCTCTGCACCTGCTGCAGCTCGCCGTCGCCCTCTTGCGCTAGGCGCAGGTCCTGCTGGCTAAAAGGCAACCATCCAACCTCACTCTCTACAGTCTGAACCGGGCATGCTATCTCCGTCACCTGCTCTCGCTGCTCGGCTTTAATGCAAGGTCTACAGTCCAGCTCTGCACAGGGCCTCCGGGAAAGCGCATCTGCATTACCATGCAGCTTTCCGGGCCTGTGCTGAATCTGGAAATCGTACTCCTGCAACAGCTCGAGCCAGCGGGCTACCTGGCCTTCCGGATCTTTAAAATTTAAAAGCCAGGTTAGTGACGCGTGATCTGTCCTAATGAGGAAATGGCTGCCTTGCAGGTAAGGGCGAAAATGGCGAACCGCTTTGACCACCGCTAACAGCTCGCGCCGAGTCACGCAATAGTTGCGCTCTGCCTTGCTCAGCGCGCTACTGTAGTAGGCTACCGCTCGTTCCCCGTCTGGTCCCACCTGGGAGAGCACGGCCCCGACTCCGACATTGCTAGCATCCGTGTCGACGATGAATGGTCGCGCGACGTCCGGATATGCTAGAATGGGAGCCGCCGTTAGGGCGTCTCTCAACTGGTCAAAAGCATTCTGGCAGTCCCCTGTCCACTCGAACGGTTGACCTT
The DNA here is from genome assembly GCA_022702515.1 of Ilyophis sp. 1 JC-2022. Taxonomy (NCBI): domain Eukaryota; kingdom Metazoa; phylum Chordata; class Actinopteri; order Anguilliformes; family Synaphobranchidae; genus Ilyophis; species Ilyophis sp. 1 JC-2022. The sequence goes on from CM040406.1 coordinate 59,805,845, forward strand.
TATTGGTCAAGCGATGAAGCGGACTAGCCAGGGTGGCGAAACTCAAGACAAAGCGTCTATAGTACGACACTAGCCCCAAGAAGCTCCGCAGCTCACCCACATTGCTAGGCGTCGGCCATTCCCGCACAGAAGCCACCTTAGCTGGGTCAGTGGCTACACCCTGCTCACTAACGACGTGCCCCAAGAAAGCTGTCTCCCTCCGGAGCAGCTGACACTTCTTGGGATTGAGCCGTAACCCAGCCCGGCCAATCTCAGTAAGCACGTCGTTTAGGTGAGCGAGGGCTTGCTCGAAGTCGTTGGCGTGCACTAGGAGGTCGTCCAAGTACACGACACAGGAACTCCGCGGGACGGACGACAGCACCCGCTCCATCAGTCGCTCAAAAGTGGCAGGGGCGTTACAGAGCCCGAACGGCATGACCCGGAACTGCCACAACCCTTGCCCTATGGTGAAAGCTGATTTTGCCCTCGCTTCCGGGGACAGCCTCACCTGCCAATAGCCACTGCGGAGGTCCAGCGAGCTGAACCAACTGGACCCCGCGATATGGTCTAAGGCCTCGTCAATGCGGGGAAGTGGATAGGCGTCTTTCTTTGTGATCTGATTGAGACGCCTATAATCTACACAAAAACGCCACTCCCCGTCCTTTTTTTTAACCAGGACAGCAGGGGCCGCCCATGGGCTTTCAGAAGGCTCGATAATGCCCGCAGCTGCCATCTCCCTTATCTTGTCCTCCGCCACCTCTCGCTTGGCTAGAGACAGCCTGTGCGGACGTAACCGAATGGGCACAGCCGAACCAGTATCAATCTGGTGTTGAACCAGTTCGGTCTGTGTGCATTCTTCGTCCCGCACAGCGAATAGGTGAGTGTAACGGACAAGCAGGGCTTTAAGCTGCTGGCTCTGCTGCGGTGTGAGCCCTTTGCTGCTGCGCGTCCATAATGCTAGGACGGCTTGCAGCACCTCCGCAGAGGGCTGGGTAGCTGAGGCTAGCCCGCCCGTCTGCGGTGGTACTGTAACCTGAGGTGGTACCACGGTAACAAGCGGCGAATCAGCGGTGGTCATAGTAAGCACAGAACTGGGGCGACAGTGTTTGGGGGGCACCCCAGGGCATTTAGTTTGGCGGGCTGCTTTTACTTCATGATTTGATCGGAGGCCCAGCGTTTCGGTACCAATAGTTATAGTTTCGGCTATCACATTTATGCTAGCTCCCCACAAGGCTAATACATCTAAACCGATAATGCATGCATCTTTTATATCTGCTAACCAAAACTCATGTTTCACTCGCTGGGCCCCTGCACACACTTGTAATTGTTTACTACCACGCATGCCCATCTTCTGCCCAGTGACGGAGGTTAGCTGGGTAGAGGTAGGGGTCCATGCACCCGAAAGCAGCCCGCTAGTACCCCGAAGTACCCCCGGCCTTACCAGGGAACTAGTGGCTCCGGTGTCGACCAGCGCCCAGCAGGCTTGTCCGTCCAAACTGCAAGGCAAGTACAGCCCGGTCTTCGTCCCCAGTCTGCCAATACGGGGCTCGGCCCCGTGGGCCTGTTCCTCTGCTCTTAAAAGAGCATCAAACGGAACTTTTGCTCTTGGAATTTTTGCTAGGATGGGCAGGCTGGGCGCGTGAACGCTGGTTTGGGGCCGGGCCTGGTTGAGGAGGAGTATGGCATGGGACGGTGGTCTCCTCATTGAGCCGTCCCGTCGTCGTTTCCCGTCGGCTGTGGGGCTCTCGCTTTTGGTGCAGGGGCGGTACAGTCGCGGGCGAAATGCCCCAGTTCGTCGCACCGGAAGCAGCGTCGCTCCCGTTCCGGTCGCTGCCGCGGTCGAGTTTGGTTCCGCTGGACCCATCTCACCTCCTCGCCGTCCTCGCAGTCGGCAGCTCGGACCCGGGGCTTGTTAGCCGGGGTCCCGTTGGGTGTGGTGCCCAGGATGAGCTCCAGTCGCTCGGCCTCGCGAAGCGCTGCGTCCAGGGACGCCGGTTTGGCGATGCGGACCTGTTGTTGTAGGCGCTCCGGAGTGAGGGCCTGCATGAAGGTCTGGCAGGCTAGCTCCTGCTGGCCTGCGTTGTCGAGTTGGGGGTAGCCGCGGCGAGCTAACAGCCTGATGTCGGCGGCGAGGACGCTGAGGCTCTCTGCTCCGGTCCGCCGTCGCGTAGTTAGCTTCTCCCGGCTCACCTCCAGAAATTGCCGCTGTCCGAACCGGCGCTCCAGCGCTGTCATCAGTGCCGGTAACGTCAGTGGTTCGGCGCTGTCCAGGTCTAGAAGCACCTGGCAGGCCTCGCCCTCCAGGGCTAACGCTAAGTGGGTGGCTGTCTGGCTCTCGTCCCAGCCGTTGTAGCTAGCCGCGAATCGTACCTGGCTTTGGTACGACTCTAGCTCACCCTTTCCCGTGTAACGGGGTAGCTTGATCACCGCCTTTAACGGTGTGGTCGGTCGCTGCACCAGCACCGCCGTCTGGCTCGGCCTGGAAGCAGGGGCGTCCTCGTTGGCTTCCAGCCGACCTACTTGCGCTCCGTTTCCGGCCGCGGGGTCAGCCACCAGCGCGGGCACCTCCGCCTGGTCTCCACTCGGCATCCCTCGCTCCGGTCTTGCTGCGCTGGCTCCTTCGGGGAGCCCCCCGGGTCTACTCTTGGGCCGCTTCGCAGACGCTCCTGCGATAACGTCCATCTGCTTGGTCACCTGACGTTCCAATTCGCGGATCTGTTCCCAGATCATCCCGCTTCTGACACCATTGTGGCGAGCCATGGAGTTGGAGTCAGGTTTTCTGGTTGTAATAATTTATTAGTAAGAGCACAATCTTCTTGTTGCTTCCTTCACAGCTTACAGGCAGAACAGACAACGCGCGCTGAACTGTAGCCAGCTTTATAGCCTGGCTTATGCAAATGAGCTTGCTAACAAGGGCGACCTCTAATAGGTGCCCTGCAGCTCACCTTAACCAATCACACTTAATCACCTCGGTCATACTCAAAACAATCGTTGGCCCCGCTCTAACATTCTTAGAGCGGACCTAGTTGAGCTCATGCTGCCACATTTAGCGGGACTTTATACAACTTGTTTATCACAGCAGTCGCCGTGCTGGCGGGAGGTTATATTTGAATGCTAACCGCCAATGTTACTGTACACACGTCAGTGCATTTGAACACGCTCTGGTAATGCAGCTACATCACCCATCACTCGTGCACTTGGTCTGTACAGCATAAGCATACACACACAACAATTCTATGTACACAATTATTTACATCACTCGTAATCGCCCCGGATCGCCACAATATTAATGTCTTGACGCAAACCGCAATCCCAGGTACATTGTATACTGTATGTAAATATGTACTCGAAACTAGGCAGTTTTGCATAGGCTACTTCCGGGTAGGAGAGGAGTGGTAGTCGGGGAGTGGAGGAGAGGAGGGCGAGTGTAGAATATTGGGACGCAGCCAGGACCTTCAACCCAGGGTTGCCAAATAGAGAGAGAAAGCGCGACAGAAAAGTTGTTTTCCCTCATACAGTTAAAATGTAAATATTGGTTTGTAGGCCACTTTAATATTTTAGAGACAGAATTTCCTGCCCTGTTCCGGGTCTTTCAGCTAAATCAAACCAAATGGATTTAGACCAGCAATGAAAGCCAATGCACACAGTGCTGGAGTTCAGCGTGTGTGTTTAAAAGTGCACTATGCAGGATTTTTTAGAAAGCCACTTGAGGCAGCGCAGCAAGCAAAATTGGAAAATTAACTGATAAACTTGCTATTCTAAAAGCGGCAGAAAGTCGAAGCTTATTGTTGGAGATGCCGGGGATTGGACCTAAGACTTCTACCACTGAGCTACATCCCCGACGTTCTTTATTGTCGCGAGCTGAGAACTTCAAAACAATTTAAAAAGTGTTTATTTCATCGTTATAACGTTGCCGTTACCATCCATCCATATAGAACGGCGCATGTTGCTAAAAATGTTATTTTCATTGAATCTTCGCTTGAATTATGCAACGTAAATTTGCGGCGCTGATTGATGATGGTGGATACAACATTTAGTGAAAATCTGACATACGGTGTGGGAGTTATTGCTGACGTAGGTGTGGGAGTTATTGCAATTTAAATGTCAAAACTTTGTTATTTAATTAAAGGGCCACCAGCATATGAATGTCTGAAAAGTTCAGTAAACTGTTTGTGAGAACACATTTTGCAACATCGTGCTTTCTACACTTTACAAAGAGAGAGACTCAGCTTTCTACACTTTACAAAAAGAGAGGCTTAGCTTTCTACACTTTACAAATAGAGAGACTCAACTTTCTACACTTTACAAATAGAGAGGCTCAGCTTTCTACACTTTACAAAGAGAGAGGCTCAGCTTTCTACACTTTACAAATAGAGAGACTCAACTTTCTACACTTTACAAAGAGAGAGGCTCAGCTTTCTACACTTTACAAAGAGAGAGGCTCAGCTTTCTACACTTTACAAAGAGAGAGACTCAGCTTTCTACACTTTACAAAGAGAGAGGCTCAGCTTTCTACACTTTACAAAGAGAGAGACTCAGCTTTCTACACTTTACAAAGAGAGAGGCTCAGCTTTCTACACTTTACAAAGAGAGAGGCTCAGCTTTCTACACTTTACAAAGAGAGAGGCTCAGCTTTCTACACTTTACAAAGAGAGAGGCTCAGCTTTCTACACTTTACAAAGAGAGAGGCTCAGCTTTCTACACTTTACAAAGAGAGAGGCTCAGCTTTCTACACTTTACAAAGAGAGAGGCTCAGCTTTCTACACTTTACAAAGAGAGAGGCTCAGCTTTCTACACTTTACAAAGAGAGAGGCTCAGCTTTCTACACTTTACAAAGAGAGAGACTCAGCTGTCTACACTTTACAAAGAGAGAGGCTCAGCTTTCTACACGTTACAAAGAGAGAGGCTCAGCTTTCTACACTTTACAAAGAGAGAGGCTCAGCTTTCTACACTTTACAAAGAGAGAGGCTCAGCTTTCTACACTTTACAAAGAGAGAGGCTCAGCTTTCTACACTTTACAAAGAGAGAGGCTCAGCTTTCTACACTTTACAAAGAGAGAGGCTCAGCTTTCTACACTTTACAAAGAGAGAGGCTCAGCTTTCTACACTTTACAAAGAGAGAGGCTCAGCTTTCTACACTTTACAAAGAGAGAGGCTCAGCTTTCTACACTTTACAAAGAGAGAGGCTCAGCTTTCTACACTTTACAAAGAGAGAGACTCAGCTGTCTACACTTTACAAAGAGAGAGGCTCAGCTTTCTACATGTTACAAAGAGAGAGGCTCAGCTTTCTACACTTTACAAAGAGAGAGGCTCAGCTTTCTACACTTTACAAAGAGAGAGGCTCAGCTTTCTACACTTTACAAAGAGAGAGGCTCAGCTTTCTACACTTTACAAAGAGAGAGGCTCAGCTTTCTACACTTTACAAAGAGAGAGACTCAGCTTTCTACACTTTACAAAGAGAGAGACTCAGCTTTCTACACTTTACAAAGAGAGAGACTCAGCTTTCTACACTTTACAAAGAGAGAGGCTCAGCTTTCTACACTTTACAAAGAGAGAGACTCAGCTTTCTACACTTTACAAAGAGAGAGACTCAGCTTTCTACACTTTACAAAGAGAGAGGCTCAGCTTTCTACACTTTACAAAGAGAGAGGCTCAGCTTTCTACACTTTACAAAGAGAGAGACTCAGCTTTCTACACTTTACAAAGAGAGAGGCTCAGGCTCTTTAGCTCATAGCTCATTTCAAGCAAGAAACTGTTGCAATGCATCTGGAGTGGAAGATCAATGCAGAAAAACAGAATTGGAGATGCAGGGGATCAAAGCCAAGACTTCATACATGCAAAGCATGTGATCTACTACAGAGCTACATGCCCTACAACACGTCTTTAGTCACACACACTCAGGTCAACGAAATTCAACCAGTAGGCTTATGTGGCGTTTTCTAAGGTGAGACGGAAGCCATATTTTGTGGTTGCAGGTGCTTTTTAACTAAATATTTATTGAATTACCAGGAACCTGTGCTGGTGTTAAACCCTAATGTTAAAGATTATTATTGTGTTTATCAAAACGCTCATAATGGTTAGTCCGAATGATATTGATCATACTATTGATCCATAGAGCCTATTCTTTGCTCGCACGCTTTAACTACACAAGCACAAGCATCTCTGTTTTTCCATCCTATAAGCAATCCGCCAAGGTGGAAAAGCAGGTTTTTAAAAGGAATGGAATAAGACATTTTGATTGGTGTATTGCATGTGACACCCAAGACACCTATAATTAATGAAGAGACTAAGTTCAGCCCATTTTCACGTTGCTTGGACACGCCCTGAATGCCCTTTGCGCCATGTGTCTGCAGATGAGTGTGCTCCTGAATTCCCTCAACAAAACCCCGGAAATAAGGGGTTCATCCTGGTATTTTAAGTGCCCCCATTTGTGTGAAAAAGTCTCCCACTCAAAAGCTTTTTGACGAAGTGGACTGAAATATGTGTCCTCAAAAGGGTGTAGGAGTCGTATTCGGACACGGCCCTTGTGGTGGAAGAGAGATATGCACCGGCACAATGGCTCCACCAGAGGGAGCCATAAAAGCTTTCAGACACAGAATTCACCTGGAAGGATACACACCTGTGGTAAATATTCACCAGGATCTCTATATAAGCCCTGCCACTCCACACCTATACCTACTGATTTATACCAGTACTCTGCTCCCTATATAAGCCCTGCCACTCCACCCCTGTGTGTGAAGTACCTGTGGGGAAAAGTGTGGAGGGAGAATTGGTGTAAATATGAGTTTTCTGGCGACATTGGAATTTGTGTACAACCTGTTTTGTTGGAGGAACTGTCTGGTGAACTGACCCTGCATGACTGAAGACCTGGCATGAACTTTTCTGAAACTGGAATGGATTAACAACTCTGAGAAAACCATTGCGCTTTTGTGTTTGTTTGATGCTGGTAAATCTCTTAGTGATCCAGGTGTAGGGCTGGTAAATCGCTTAGGGATCCAGGTGTAGGGCTGGTAAATCGCTTAGTGATCCAGGTGTAGGGAGGGAATCGGAGAAGAAGAAGTGAAGGTAGACTCCAAAATGGAGTTAGGTTTATTTTTCTGTTTTCTTCTTTTGTTTGTAGCAACTTTAATGTTGGTTTATTAAAGGCCCAGCGAAGCGATGGGTTGGATCTGAGTTGGTGTTGTTATCTCTATCATTGCACACATTCATCACAGCGCTGTTTTCTGCCCAAGCTCCCAACATGTAATGTCCAGAGGAGCATCTCTTTAAAGCGTATTAGCATGTGTGTGTATGTATGTCTGTACATGTGGATATGTGTCCTGTATTTGGTATAGTGTGTGTGTGGTCTCATCCTCCACTGTTGATTGGGTGAGTGCAGACCAGCGTACGCTCTTCTCTTAAATACACCATGTCAGCCACTGCTTCTTATCACACCGCGCTATTCACACGTTGGGCTCCAGGGACGTAACACACACACACACACATGAGTCAGAGGAAGAGACATTTCATGTGCAACTCTACACACCTCATCCCCCACACACGCACACACATGAACATATAAAATTATTAGCTATGACATATTTTTAAAGTAGCCTACACGGAGTCAAAAAAAATTATATCTCGCATGATCAGCCACGTTCTTAGTCGCAGTATTCCTGCAATCAAATGGCCAATCATAGTCAAGGCCGGTATTTAAAGTGACCAATCAAAGGAGTGGAGACATCAGCCACAATCCCATCCCCACCTCCAAAGTCTCCAAAATCAACTTTCCAAGCAACCGAGAGGAAACTCATCTCGAGCGCGAAGAAACCAAGTTCAGTCGTGTCGCAGCTCCGTGCTCACAGGACTGCATTTTTGCACGTAAAACATAAAAGCTCCCTCACACGGAGAGTTCTCTGCTCACTCGCGTGACTGCTCCACACGCGCGCACGGCTGGCGGGACGTGGAGCGGATTTTTCCGCTCGGGGCGGAATTTTCTGGGCGTCCGCATGCGCAATCTCATAGAAATACATTGTATATGCACAATATATGCGTCATATCACCACATCAATGTTTTTCAACCGACTAATAGTTTTACTATTGTTATTCATTATTGCAATACATATTATATTTTTATATAGGCTCTAATGAAAAAGGAAACAGAGACAATCACCATTGTGGGATGAATGAAGTTATATGAAGTCATACATATGACATATAACCAGTTATTCCCGTTTTTATAATGCTTTTTCTTTATTATAGGATACATATTTGTTCAATTAATTAAGACTATGCTTACTTCCCGAAAGGGAAATAAACGTTATTCTATTCTATTCTATTTTTATTGTACTGATATCACTGTATTGATTTAAGGTACTACAGAATAGCTGCTAATTCTGATATAATTAAATGTTTAGAACATGTTGATTACTGTCCCAAATAAATAAAAGTGAACTTTATAAAGGAGGTATTTGCTACATGTGGCTTTACATTGCTAAATGTAGCTTTTAAGCAGTAAGACATACGTAATAGCAGTATTTACTTAACCATTATTTAGCGAAACTCACAAATCCGGAATGTAGATTGTTTGTTTGTACAGCGCGTCTCTGTCGTTCACGGAATGCGCTCCGAAAAAGCTATAAAAGCGTCTGTGCTCTTGCGCGTCTGGTGGGTTCAGTTCTGCTCAAATCTGCACGCGCAATAAGCGTCTGTGCGCTTGCGCGTCTGGTGGGGAACAGGCGTAACGGGCGCAACACCACTCCTCCTACAGCTGTGGGCAGAACCAGGAAGTCACTCCCACTCGCTCTCTCACGCAGTTTCAGAGAAACGAAACTTAACTCTGTCTCTGTCAGTGTGAGCAGTACAATGGCTGAAGCTAGTATCTCAGTGGATCAGGACCAGTTCAGCTGTGCAATCTGTTTGGATCTACTGAAGGATCCGGTGACTATTCACTGTGGACACAGTTACTGTATGGGCTGTATTAAGGGCTGCTGGGATCAGGATGATCATATTGGTGTCTACAGCTGTCCCCAGTGCAGAGAGACATTCACTACAAGGCCTGTTCTAGGCAGAAACACGATGCTGGCTGAAGTGGTGGAGAAACTGAAGAATACAGGACTGCAAGCTGCTCCTCCTGCTCACTGTTATGCTGGACCTGGAGACGTGATGTGTGATGTCCGCACTGGGAGAAAGCACAAAGCCGTCAAGTCCTGTCTGGTGTGTCTGGCCTCTTACTGTGAAATTCACCTGAAACTTCACGATGACCTTAACCCAGGAAAGAGACACAAGCTGATCGATGCCTCTGGAAACCTGCAGGAGAAGATCTGTTCTCATCATGACAAACTGCTGGAAGTTTACTGTCGTACTGATCAGCAGTGTATCTGTTATCTGTGTGGGATGGATGAACACAGCGGCCATAAAACAGTCTTAGCTGCAGCAGAAAGGACTGAGAAACAGGTAAGGACTGAAACTTTTACACATAATACTCACGCTTTTTTACACTGATAACAGATATTATCTTGGCTTATGTATGCAATATGTAGACTTATGACCAGTGTTTTGTTGAATTTGTTTAATGTATTTATTAAATATATTTTATTTAAAAATGTTTTATACATTTGAAAAAGTACTAATAAATACAGCGACTTTGAGGTCCAAGTCCACAGTGATAAAGCAGTAAGAGCAGGAAGTGAACTCAAGTCAGCTCTCTGTACACACTGACCTGCTGTACATCAAACATGTCATGGTGTTTTATATAATTTGAAATGTGAAAATGTAGTTGAAAAGTTGAATATTGTTATATAATATTTAAAAATATCTATCCACAGAAGCAGCTGGGGGCGACACAGAGTAAATTCAAGCAGAGAATCCAGGAGAGAGAGAAGGAGCTGCAGGATCTGAGACAGGCTGTGCAGTCACTCAAGGTGAGTACTGACCAGAGGAGAAGACAACAGCTGGCTGCTGGAAGAGCCATTTCAGGGCTCAGTCAGGGCTCTCCTCCAGTCAGCCAGTGAGGAGCCCAGTGTTGGGCCACTTTCCAGCCCTGTGGGGCTCAATCCCACTGAGCTACACTGTGGGGAACAGGCTGTCTGGGGTCCCAGTAAGAGCTGAGTGAAAGGCCTAGTTAAAATATATAGTGTCACAAACGCAACACGAGTGTGGTCAGGTGAGGCCTGACGTGTGTCTGCAAAAAACAAACAGTCGGAATGGCAAAGTGGTCCCACCACTCAGTATTTACAATGATCCAACCAAAGTAAAAAACAAACTAATATATATATCCAACAAGAGAATTAAAAAATGAATAACAAATTATCACTTCTTATCCAACTCGCACAGTTCTGCCTCCTCCCTCTCTGAAGCAGTGATTTGTGATGGGCAGTTCGGCTCAGTTCAGACCTACCCCTCAGTGGTCTGTTCTTATACAGTTCTGAGGTCTGGATTTACCTGATGACTTACTCCAGCGTAAATAACCCCCACAAATCAATGACTATATATTTTACAGAAACAGTCATTAATACATTCACATATACCACACACGTCTTCATTAAAAACTTGTTTAAACATAATTTTATCATTTCCGTGGTCCATTTTGGTGTAACCGGAAAGGAAATGTGGTGTGTAAACTGCCGCGAATTCAAATTTAATTTGTTACGGCTGGACTCGGCTGTAGCACTAGTGCGAGATTGTCTGGTCTGGACAGAGCATTTGACTGAGCAGAAGATAAAACTAAGATTGGACTGGATAATTGCAGAAACGGGAGAAACAGTCACCGAATGAAGCGGTAAAAAGTAATGCGTTGTTTGCGATGTTTTAGTAGATTAGCAGAGCCGTGTTTAGCGTCCCGATCAGATGTGCGCCCCTGGTTAGATTAGACTGCTGCAACGGCGTAGATGAGAAGAGAATGGGGATCATATGTCGGAAAGAGAAAGAAGACGTTTAGAAAGGGGAGCTAGTGGAGAGGAAGGGAATATGGAGAGAAGAAGAAACCAACACACGGCTGCCTTTTTAGGCTATGGCCTAGTGGTGACAGCGCGCTCTGCACATACAGCCCTCCTCTCTCTGTGCTCCTAACAGCGCTCTGCACATACAGCCCTCCTCTCTGTGTGCCCCTAACAGCACTCTGCACATACAGCCCTCCTCTCTCTGTGCTCCTAACAGCGCTCTGCACATACAGCCCTCCTCTCTCTGTGCTCCTAACAGCGCTCTGCACATACAGCCCTCCTCTCTCTGTGTCTCCTAACAGCGCTCTGCACATACTGCCCTCCTCTCTCTGTGTCTCCTAACAGCGCTCTGCACATACAGCCCTCCTCTCTCTGTGCTCCTAACAGCGCTCTGCACATACAGCCCTCCTCTCTCTGTGCTCCTAACAGCGCTCTGCACATACAGCCCTCCTCTCTCTGTGTCTCCTAACAGCGCTCTGCACATACAGCCCTCCTCTCTCTGTGTCTCCTAACAGCACTCTGCACATACAGCCCTCCTCTCTCTGTGTCTCCTAACAGCGCTCTGCACATACAGCCCTCCTCTCTCTGTGCTCCTAACAGCACTCTGCACATACAGCCCTCCTCTCTCTGTGCTCCTAACAGCGCTCTGCACATACAGCCCTCCTCTCTCTGTGCTCCTAACAGCGCTCTGCACATACAGCCCTCCTCTCTCTGTGTCTCCTAACAGCACTCTGCACATACAGCCCTCCTCTCTCTGTGCTCCTAACAGCGCTCTGCACATACAGCCCTCCTCTCTCTGTGCTCCTAACAGCGCTCTGCACATACAGCCCTCCTCTCTCTGTGTCTCCTAACAGCGCTCTGCACATACAGCCCTCCTCTCTCTGTGTCTCCTAACAGCGCTCTGCACATACAGCCCTCCTCTCTCTGTGCTCCTAACAGCGCTCTGCACATACAGCCCTCCTCTCTCTGTGCTCCTAACAGCGCTCTGCACATACAGCCCTCCTCTCTCTGTGCTCCTAACAGCGCTCTGCACATGCAGCCCTCCTCTCTCTGTGTCTCCTAACAGCGCTCTGCACATACAGTCCTCCTCTCTCTGTGTCTCCTAACAGCGCTCTGCACATACAGCCCTCCTCTCTCTGTGCTCCTGACAGCGCTCTGCACATACAGCCCTCCTCTCTCTGTGTCCTAACAGCGCTCTGCACATACAGCCCTCCTCTCTCTGTGCTCCTAACAGCGCTCTGCACATACAGCCCTCCTCTCTCTGTGTCCTAACAGCGCTCTGCACATACAGCCCTCCTCTCTCTGTGTCTCCTAACAGCACTCTGCACATACAGCCCTCCTCTCTCTGTGTCTCCTAACAGCGCTCTGCACATACTGCCCTCCTCTCTCTGTGTCTCCTAACAGCGCTCTGCACATACAGCCCTCCTCTCTCTGTGCTCCTAACAGCGCTCTGCACATACAGCCCTCCTCTCTCTGTGCTCCTAACAGCGCTCTGCACATACAGCCCTCCTCTCTCTGTGTCTCCTAACAGCGCTCTGCACATACAGCCCTCCTCTCTCTGTGTCTCCTAACAGCACTCTGCACATACAGCCCTCCTCTCTCTGTGTCTCCTAACAGCGCTCTGCACATACAGCCCTCCTCTCTCTGTGCTCCTAACAGCACTCTGCACATACAGCCCTCCTCTCTCTGTGCTCCTAACAGCGCTCTGCACATACAGCCCTCCTCTCTCTGTGCTCCTAACAGCGCTCTGCACATACAGCCCTCCTCTCTCTGTGTCTCCTAACAGCACTCTGCACATACAGCCCTCCTCTCTCTGTGCTCCTAACAGCGCTCTGCACATACAGCCCTCCTCTCTCTGTGTCTCCTAACAGCGCTCTGCACATACAGCCCTCCTCTCTCTGTGTCTCCTAACAGCGCTCTGCACATACAGCCCTCCTCTCTCTGTGCTCCTAACAGCGCTCTGCACATACAGCCCTCCTCTCTCTGTGCTCCTAACAGCGCTCTGCACATACAGCCCTCCTCTCTCTGTGCTCCTGACAGCGCTCTGCACATACAGCCCTCCTCTCTCTGTGTCCTAACAGCGCTCTGCACATACAGCCCTCCTCTCTCTGTGCTCCTAACAGCGCTCTGCACATACAGCCCTCCTCTCTCTGTGTCCTAACAGCGCTCTGCACATACAGCCCTCCTCTCTCTGTGTCCTAACAGCGCTCTGCACATACAGCCCTCCTCTCTCTGTGCTCCTAACAGCGCTCTGCACATACAGCTCTCCTCTCTCTGTGTCTCCTAACAGCGCTCTGCACATACAGCCCTCCTCTCTCTGTGCTCCTAACAGCGCTCTGCACATACAGCCCTCCTCTCTCTGTGTCTCCTAACAGCGCTCTGCACATACAGCCCTCCTCTCTCTGTGTCTCCTAACAGCACTCTGCACATACAGCCCTCCTCTCTCTGTGTCCTAACAGCGCTCTGCACATACAGCCCTCCTCTCTCTGTGTCTCCTAACAGCCCTCCTCTCTCTGTGCTCCTAACAGCGCTCTGCACATAGAGCCCTCCTCTCTCTGTGTCTCCTAACAGCGCTCTGCACATACAGCCATCCTCTCTCTGTGTCTCCTAACAGCGCTCTGCACATACAGCCCTCCTCTCTCTGTGTCTCCAACAGCGCTCTGCACATACAGCCCTCCTCTCTCTGTGTCTCCTAACAGTGCTCTGCACATACAGCCCTCCTCTCTCTGTGTCTCTAACAGCGCTCTGCACATACAGCCCTCCTCTCTCTGTGTCTCCTAACAGCGCTCTGCACATACAGCCCTCCTCTCTCTGTGCTCCTAACAGCGCTCTGCACATACAGCCCTCCTCTCTCTGTGCTCCTAACAGCGCTCTGCACATAGAGCCCTCCTCTCTCTGTGCTCCTAACAGCGCTCTGCACATACTGCCCTCCTCTATCTGTGCTCCTAACAGCGCTCTGTCACATACAGCCCTCCTCTCTCTGTGCTCCTAACAGCGCTCTGCACATACAGCCCTCCTCTCTCTGTGCTCCTAACAGCGCTCTGCACATACAGCCCTCCTCCTCTCTGTGTGCTCCTAACAGCACTCTGCACATACAGCCCTCCTCTCTCTGTGCTCCTAACAGCGCTCTGCACATACAGCCCTCCTCTCTCTGTGTCTCCTAACAGTGCTCTGCACATACAGCCCTCCTCTCTCTGTGCTCCTAACAGCACTCTGCACATACAGCCCTCCTCTCTCTGTGCTCCTAACAGCGCTCTGCACATACAGCCCTCCTCTCTCTGTGTCTCCTAACAGTGCTCTGCACATACAGCCCTCCTCTCTCTGTGCTCCTAACAGCACTCTGCACATACAGCTCTCCTCTCTCTGTGCTCCTAACAGCGCTCTGCACATACAGCCCTCCTCTCTCTGTGCTCCTAACAGCGCTCTGCACATACAGCCCTCCTCTCTCTGTGTCTCCTAACAGCGCTCTGCACATACAGCCCTCCTCTCTCTGTGTCTCCTAACAGCACTCTGCACATACAGCTCTCCTCTCTCTGTGTCTCCTAACAGCGCTCTGCACATACAGCCCTCCTCTCTCTGTGTCTCCTAACAGTGCTCTGCACATACAGCCCTCCTCTTTCTGTGCTCCTAACAGCACTCTGCACATACAGCCCTCCTCTTTCTGTGCTCCTAACAGCACTCTGCACATACAGCCCTCCTCTCTCTGTGCTCCTAACAGCGCTCTGCACATACAGCCCTCCTCTCTCTGTGCTCCTAACAGCGCTCTGCACATACAGCCCTCCTCTCTCTGTGTCTCCTAACAGCGCTCTGCACATACAGCCCTCCTCTCTCTGTGCTCCTAACAGCGCTCTGCACATACAGCCCTCCTCTCTCTGTGCTCCTAACAGCACTCTGCACATACAGCTCTCCTTTCTCTGTGTCTCCTAACAGCGCTCTGCACATACAGCCCTCCTCTCTCTGTGCTCCTAACAGCGCTCTGCACATACAGACCTCCTCTCTATGTGTCTCCTAACAGCGCTCTGCACATACAGCCCTCCTCTATCTGTGCTCCTAACAGCACTCTGCACATACAGCCCTCCTCTCTCTGTGCTCCTAACAGTACTCTGCACATACAGCCCTCCTCTCTCTGTGTCTCCTAACAGCGCTCTGCACATACAGCCCTCCTCTCTCTGTGCTCCTAACAGCGCTCTGCACATACAGCCCTCCTCTCTCTGTGCTCCTAACAGCGCTCTGCACATACAGCCCTCCTCTCTCTGTGCTCCTAACAGCACTCTGCACATACAGCCCTCCTCTCTCTGTGCTCCTAACAGCGCTCTGCACAGACAGCAGTGGAGGACAGCGAGAGGATCTTTACTGAGTTGATCCGCTCCATTGAGAAAAGGCGCTCTGAGGTGAAAGAGCTGATCAGAGATCAGGAGAAGGCTGAAGTGAGTCGGGCTGAAGGACTCCTGGAGCGACTGGAGCAGGAGATTGCTGAGCTGAGGAGGAGAGACGCTGAGCTGGAGCAGCTTTCACACACCGAGGATCACATCCATTTCCTCCAGGTAACATCACTGGCTCTCTAACGGTCTGCACTATGTAGTGAAAATGTCAAATTTAAAACCATTTGATTATGAACCTGCGGGGAGCTAAAATTATGTTTTGCCATGGAAATATTCACCAAACTAGGGATGTGCGCGTTTAGTCGACTAGTCGATTAAACGTTGCTACCCTTGTTAGTCGGCACCAGAAATACTAGTCGGTTAAACTTATTATTTTATTAATGTACACATTTAAATTACATATTGACATAATTTGCACTGAAATGTCATGTTTTCCTGGTCAAATGTTGCTTTATAAAAAAACGAGCATCCGTTACTAATGTTAACTACGCCGGATTTAAAAAAAATAAAATAAAACGAAGGAAAAAAACAAAACGCATTAATAGCCTGTTCGCCCTGCAAGTTAAACCTGCGAGGTGGAAAGAGTAAGTAGGCCTATCGCGTTGTTGAATAGCCCAATAAAACTAATCTAATGTCACGTCGATCAGTAGGTCTAATTGTTATTTTTTTGTGGGCTTATTATTGGTAGTTTTTCTGATGACCGATTATTATTTTTTACTGTATTTGCTATGCGATCGCGTTCACCCAATGAAAATGCCGTTGTAATAATCAGGCACGTTTCCTAAAAATGTTTTGTTACGTTGAATATTGTTTTCAATAAATGTTATTTGTTAACTTTTATTTAGTGAGTTGTCATGTTTTGTAGGATAATGTGCAATGTTCATAATGCAAGGCGCAAAGTGCCACACATTTCAGCCGCATTTAAAATACGATTTGGTTATTGAAGAATGTGATTAACGGTTTCAAATGGCTCTTATAATATAATGTGGCGGCCTGGAGATTGCCAGCTGGCCGGCTAGGACCGGGTAGTGAGCCGCTACCCGGTCGATGTGTACATAAATGTAAATAGCGTGCTGTGTGTTCTAATTGTGTCGTTAGTTTGTTAGCCGCGGTTTGTGTCAACCGTTTTGTTTTAAACATAACTCATTTGTAACGGTTGTGCGGCTGTGATTGGCTAGAAATATGTAACTGCAAGCCGCTGTCTCCCTCCCTCATTCTCCGCGCTCGCTACAATACGCAATATTTTTTCAGACAATGTTTAACCTTATAGATTAAATTGCGCAAAATTTTGACTGTTTTCTGAGTGTTTTCTTACTTTTAGACTTGTCTAAGTTTAAACGTCAGGGAAATTAGTCGTTAGGAACATCCCTACACCAAACATTGTACATACATGGTGAGGTGTGTTCCTCATTTACAAATATATGCACAGAAATCTGTATTGAGACTGTTCTCTGTCCGTCTGTCTGTAGAGCTGTCCATCTCTCTGTACCCTGCCTGGGCCTGGTGACTTACCCAGCATCGCTGTCAGTCCACAAATCTCTTTTGAGGCTGTGAGGAAATCTGTCTCTGAACTGAAAGAGCGACTGGAGGACGTCTTCAAGAAGGAATTAGTCAAAATCTCTCAAACCGGTTAGAACTGCTGAAACAACTTTTTCCCAATGATTTCTTTAATTAAAAATAACAATTGTTGATGTTTTGTGAATAGAAGTACAGTGTTGTTGATACTTTGTGTCGCCGTGAGTCTGACAGGAGTGAGCAGAGACTGTTCCTCCATCACCCAACCGTAGCAACTTCCTTTATCCCTACAGGAACCCACCTGCCACAGTACAACACCAGACACGGTTATGATATGAAGGTTATCTTTAGGAACTCATCTTTCTTGTGGGCGGCAGTGTAGTATAATGGTTAAGGAACAGAGAATTGGGTTTGTAACCGAAAGGTTGCAGGTTCGATTCCCAGGTAGGACACTGCCGTTGTACCCTTGAGCAAGGTGCTTAATCTGAATCGCTCCGGTATATATCCAGCTGTATAAAGGTGCTTAATCTGAATCGCTCTGGTATATATCCAGCTGTATAAAGGTGCTTAATCTGAATCGCTCTGGTATATATCCAGCTGTATAAAGGTGCTTAATCTGAATCGCTCTGGTATATATCCAGCTGTATAAAGGTGCTTAATCTGAATCGCTCTGGTATATATCCAGCTGTATAAAGGTGCTTAATCTGAATCGCTCTGGTATATATTCAGCTGTATAAAGGTGCTTAATCTGAATCGCTCTGGTATATATCCAGCTGTATAAAGGTGCTTAATCTGAATCGCTCTGGTATATATCCAGCTGTATAAAGGTGCTTAATCTGAATCGCTCTGGTATATATCCAGCTGTATAAAGGTGCTTAATCTGAATCGCTCTGGTATATATCCAGCTGTATAAAGGTGCTTAACCTGAATCGCTCTGGTATATATCCAGCTGTATAAAGGTGCTTAATCTGAATCGCTCTGGTATATATCCAGCTGTATAAAGGTGCTTAATCTGAATCGCTCTGGTATATATCCAGCTGTATAAAGGTGCTTATCCTGAATCGCTCTGGTATATATCCAGCTGTATAAAGGTGCTTAACCTGAATCGCTCTGGTATATATCCAGCTGTATAAAGGTGCTTAATCTGAATCGCTCTGGTATATATCCAGCTGTATAAAGGTGCTTAATCTGAATCGCTCTGGTATATATCCAGCTGTATAAAGGTGCTTAATCTGAATCGCTCTGGTATATATCCAGCTGTATAAAGGTGCTTAATCTGAATCGCTCTGGTATATATCCAGCTGTATAAAGGTGCTTAATCTGAATCGCTCTGGTATATATCCAGCTGTATAAAGGTGCTTAATCTGAATCGCTCTGGTATATAACCAGCTGTATAAAGGTGCTTAACCTGAATCGCTCTGGTATATATCCAGCTGTATAAAGGTGCTTAACCTGAATCGCTCTGGTATATATCCAGCTGTATAAAGGTGCTTAACCTGAATCGCTCTGGTATATATCCAGCTGTATAAAGGTGCTTAATCTGAATCGCTCTGGTATATATCCAGCTGTATAAAGGTGCTTAATCTGAATCGCTCTGGTATATATCCAGCTGTATAAAGGTGCTTAACCTGAATCGCTCTGGTATATATCCAGCTGTATAAAGGTGCTTAATCTGAATCGCTCTGGTATATATCCAGCTGTATAAAGGTGCTTAATCTGAATCGCTCTGGTATATATCCAGCTGTATAAAGGTGCTTAACCTGAATCGCTCTGGTATATATCCAGCTGTATAAAGGTGCTTAACCTGAATCGCTCTGGTATATATCCAGCTGTATAAAGGTGCTTAACCTGAATCGCTCTGGTATATATCCAGCTGTATAAAGGTGCTTAACCTGAATCGCTCTGGTATATATCCAGCTGTATAAAGGTGCTTAACCTGAATCGCTCTGGTATATATCCAGCTGTATAAAGGTGCTTAACCTGAATCGCTCTGGTATATATCCAGCTGTATAAAGGTGCTTAATCTGAATCGCTCTGGTATATATCCAGCTGTATAAAGGTGCTTAACCTGAATCGCTCTGGTATATAACCAGCTGTATAAAGGTGCTTAACCTGAATCGCTCTGGTATATATCCAGCTGTATAAAGGTGCTTAATCTGAATCGCTCTGGTATATATCCAGCTGTATAAAGGTGCTTAATCTGAATCGCTCTGGTATATATCCAGCTGTATAAAGGTGCTTAATCTGAATCGCTCTGGTATATATCCAGCTGTATAAAGGTGCTTAATCTGAATCGCTCTGGTATATATCCAGCTGTATAAAGGTGCTTAATCTGAATCGCTCTGGTATATATCCAGCTGTATAAAGGTGCTTAACCTGAATCGCTCTGGTATATATCCAGCTGTATAAAGGTGCTTAATCTGAATCGCTCTGGTATATATCCAGCTGTATAAAGGTGCTTAATCTGAATCGCTCTGGTATATATCCAGCTGTATAAAGGTGCTTAATCTGAATCGCTCTGGTATATATCCAGCTGTATAAAGGTGCTTAATCTGAATCGCTCTGGTATATATCCAGCTGTATAAAGGTGCTTAACCTGAATCGCTCTGGTATATATCCAGCTGTATAAAGGTGCTTAACCTGAATCGCTCTGGTATATATCCAGCTGTATAAAGGTGCTTAATCTGAATCGCTCTGGTATATATCCAGCTGTATAAAGGTGCTTAACCTGAATCGCTCTGGTATATATCCAGCTGTATAAAGGTGCTTAACCTGAATCGCTCTGGTATATATCCAGCTGTATAAAGGTGCTTAATCTGAATCGCTCTGGTATATATCCAGCTGTATAAAGGTGCTTAATCTGAATCGCTCTGGTATATATCCAGCTGTATAAAGGTACTTAATCTGAATCGCTCTGGTATATATCCAGCTGTATAAAGGTGCTTAATCTGAATCGCTCTGGTATATATCCAGCTGTATAAAGGTGCTTAATCTGAATCGCTCTGGTATATATCCAGCTGTATAAAGGTGCTTAATCTGAATCGCTCTGGTATATATCCAGCTGTATAAAGGTGCTTAACCTGAATCGCTCTGGTATATATCCAGCTGTATAAAGGTGCTTAACCTGAATCGCTCTGGTATATATCCAGCTGTATAAAGGTGCTTAACCTGAATCGCTCTGGTATATATCCAGCTGTATAAAGGTGCTTAACCTGAATCGCTCTGGTATATATCCAGCTGTATAAAGGTGCTTAATCTGAATCGCTCTGGTATATATCCAGCTGTATAAAGGTGCTTAATCTGAATCGCTCTGGTATATATCCAGCTGTATAAAGGTGCTTAACCTGAATCGCTCTGGTATATATCCAGCTGTATAAAGGTGCTTAACCTGAATCGCTCTGGTATATATCCAGCTGTATAAAGGTGCTTAACCTGAATCGCTCTGGTATATATCCAGCTGTATAAAGGTGCTTAACCTGAATCGCTCTGGTATATATCCAGCTGTATAAAGGTGCTTAACCTGAATCGCTCTGGTATATATCCAGCTGTATAAAGGTGCTTAACCTGAATCGCTCTGGTATATATCCAGCTGTATAAAGGTGCTTAATCTTAATCGCTCTGGTATATATCCAGCTGTATAAAGGTGCTTAATCTGAATCGCTCTGGTATATATCCAGCTGTATAAAGGTGCTTAACCTGAATCGCTCTGGTATATATCCAGCTGTATAAAGGTGCTTAACCTGAATCGCTCTGGTATATATCCAGCTGTATAAAGGTGCTTAACCTGAATCGCTCTGGTATATATCCAGCTGTATAAAGGTGCTTAATCTGAATCGCTCTGGTATATATCCAGCTGTATAAAGGTGCTTAACCTGAATCGCTCTGGTATATATCCAGCTGTATAAAGGTACTTAATCTGAATCGCTCTGGTATATATCCAGCTGTATAAAGGTACTTAATCTGAATCGCTCTGGTATATATCCAGCTGTATAAAGGTGCTTAATCTGAATCGCTCTGGTATATATCCAGCTGTATAAAGGTGCTTAACCTGAATCGCTCTGGTATATATCCAGCTGTATAAAGGTGCTTAACCTGAATCGCTCTGGTATATATCCAGCTGTATAAAGGTGCTTAATCTGAATCGCTCTGGTATATATCCAGCTGTATAAAGGTGCTTAATCTGAATCGCTCTGGTATATATCCAGCTGTATAAAGGTGCTTAACCTGAATCGCTCTGGTATATATCCAGCTGTATAAAGGTGCTTAATCTGAATCGCTCTGGTATATATCCAGCTGTATAAAGGTGCTTAATCTGAATCGCTCTGGTATATATCCAGCTGTATAAAGGTGCTTAACCTGAATCGCTCTGGTATATATCCAGCTGTATAAAGGTGCTTAACCTGAATCGCTCTGGTATATATCCAGCTGTATAAAGGTGCTTAATCTGAATCGCTCTGGTATATATCCAGCTGTATAAAGGTGCTTAATCTGAATCGCTCTGGTATATATCCAGCTGTATAAAGGTGCTTAACCTGAATCGCTCTGGTATATATCCAGCTGTATAAAGGTGCTTAACCTGAATCGCTCTGGTATATATCCAGCTGTATAAAGGTGCTTAATCTGAATCGCTCTGGTATATATCCAGCTGTATAAAGGTGCTTAATCTGAATCGCTCTGGTATATATCCAGCTGTATAAAGGTGCTTAATCTGAATCGCTCTGGTATATATCCAGCTGTATAAAGGTGCTTAATCTGAATCGCTCTGGTATATATCCAGCTGTATAAAGGTGCTTAATCTGAATCGCTCTGGTATATATCCAGCTGTATAAAGGTGCTTAATCTGAATCGCTCTGGTATATATCCAGCTGTATAAAGGTGCTTAATCTGAATCGCTCTGGTATATATCCAGCTGTATAAAGGTGCTTAATCTGAATCGCTCTGGTATATATCCAGCTGTATAAAGGTACTTAATCTGAATCGCTCTGGTATATATCCAGCTGTATAAATGTGCTTAATCTGAATCGCTCTGGTATATATCCAGCTGTATAAAGGTGCTTAATCTGAATCGCTCTGGTATATATCCAGCTGTATAAAGGTGCTTAATCTTAATCGCTCTGGTATATATCCAGCTGTATAAAGGTGCTTAACCTGAATCGCTCTGGTATATATCCAGCTGTATAAAGGTGCTTAACCTGAATCGCTCTGGTATATATCCAGCTGTATAAAGGTGCTTAATCTGAATCGCTCTGGTATATATCCAGCTGTATAAAGGTGCTTAATCTGAATCGCTCTGGTATATATCCAGCTGTATAAAGGTGCTTAACCTGAATCGCTCTGGTATATATCCAGCTGTATAAAGGTGCTTAACCTGAATCGCTCTGGTATATATCCAGCTGTATAAAGGTGCTTAATCTGAATCGCTCTGGTATATATCCAGCTGTATAAAGGTGCTTAATCTGAATCGCTCTGGTATATATCCAGCTGTATAAAGGTGCTTAACCTGAATCGCTCTGGTATATATCCAGCTGTATAAAGGTGCTTAATCTGAATCGCTCTGGTATATATCCAGCTGTATAAAGGTGCTTAATCTGAATCGCTCTGGTATATATCCAGCTGTATAAAGGTGCTTAACCTGAATCGCTCTGGTATATATCCAGCTGTATAAAGGTGCTTAACCTGAATCGCTCTGGTATATATCCAGCTGTATAAAGGTGCTTAATCTGAATCACTCTGGTATATATCCAGCTGTATAAAGGTGCTTAACCTGAATCGCTCTGGTATATATCCAGCTGTATAAAGGTGCTTAACCTGAATCGCTCTGGTATATATCCAGCTGTATAAAGGTGCTTAATCTGAATCGCTCTGGTATATATCCAGCTGTATAAAGGTGCTTAACCTGAATCGCTCTGGTATATAACCAGCTGTATAAAGGTGCTTAACCTGAATCGCTCTGGTATATATCCAGCTGTATAAAGGTGCTTAACCTGAATCGCTCTGGTATATATCCAGCTGTATAAAGGTGCTTAACCTGAATCGCTCTGGTATATATCCAGCTGTATAAAGGTGCTTAACCTGAATCGCTCTGGTATATATCCAGCTGTATAAAGGTGCTTAACCTGAATCGCTCTGGTATATATCCAGCTGTATAAAGGTGCTTAACCTGAATCGCTCTGGTATATATCCAGCTGTATAAAGGTGCTTAATCTGAATCGCTCTGGTATATATCCAGCTGTATAAAGGTGCTTAACCTGAATCGCTCTGGTATATATCCAGCTGTATAAAGGTGCTTAACCTGAATCGCTCTGGTATATATCCAGCTGTATAAAGGTGCTTAATCTGAATCGCTCTGGTATATATCCAGCTGTATAAAGGTGCTTAACCTGAATCGCTCTGGTATATATCCAGCTGTATAAAGGTGCTTAACCTGAATCGCTCTGGTATATATCCAGCTGTATAAAGGTGCTTAATCTGAATCGCTCTGGTATATATCCAGCTGTATAAAGGTGCTTGTGGCGAAGTGTGCTACTTGTGCACGTTGAAAGAACAACCGGACTCGTATTTCAGGTAACTGTGTGTTTATTTCACCTTTTAAAACACACATTGGTTTCTTTCCCGTCTCTCTCTTCTGTCCCAGCCCTTTTGAAGACCTCAGGCTCACTGTTGAACAATCAAGGCAATTGGTTAATTGACAATAACAATCCTATAATCAATCGTCCCCAATTGCCCGATTGCCAACAGCTGTGCCGGTTCCCTAAACCACCCGCGTTCACTTTCTCTCTTGCTAGCTGCGCCTAAAACCACGCCCCCCTACCACATACCCCCACCGCCCGACTTAGGCCGGGAAGCCATCCGGCCAATGCTCAACTCCCCCCCCCCTCCTCCTCCTCCATCGGACGGGAGAGAAAATCAGCCACCACCATCTGCGCTCCCGGCCTATGAATCACCTTGAAATTAAAAGGCTGTAAAGCCAGATACCACCGAGTGATTCGGGCGTTGGTATCCTTCATGCGGTGAAGCCATTGGAGGGGCGCATGGTCCGAGCAGAGGGTGAATGAGCGACCCAGCAGATAATACCGGAGGGACCCGACCGCCCATCTGATGGCCAGGCACTCTTTCTCGACCGTGCTGTACTTCGCTTCCCGCTGTGATAGCTTTCGGCTAATGTACAGCACTGGTCGGTCGACCCCCTCCACCTGCTGAGTCAAAACGGCCCCCAGCCCTCTGTTCGATGCGTCAGTCTGCAAATTAAAGGGGAGAGAGAAATTAGGGGTGAACAAGAGCGGTTTCCCACACAAAGCTTCCTTTACCCTCTCAAACGCCTGCCGACACAGCTCCGTCCACTGAACCGGATCTGAGGCACCTTTCCGAGTCAAGTCGGTCAGGGGACTGGTCAGGTCCGAGAAAGCCGGGATGAACCTTCTGTAGTACCCAGCCAGTCCCAAAAACCTCCTCACCTCTTTTTTTGTCTTCGGTCGTGGACAGGTCGCGATCGCCGCTGTTTTGTCCACCAGAGGTCGCACCTGTCCACCTCCCAAGTGGTACCCCAAATACCGTACCTCCGCTCTGCCAATCGCACACTTCTTTGGGTTAGCCGTGAGTCCCGCCTGTCTCAGGGACTCCAGTACCGCCCCCACATGCCGCACATGCTGAGCCCAGTTGTCACTATGTATTATTATATCGTCCAGATATGCTGCAGCGAAAGCCGCATGCGGACGCAGTACCCTGTCCATGAGACATTGAAAAGTGGCAGGGGCTCCGAATAACCCAAACGGAAGTGTCCGGAATTGGTACAATCCGTCCGGAGCGGAGAAAGCCGTTTTTTCCTTGGACTCTGGAGACAAGGGAATCTGCCAGTAGCCCTTGGTCAAATCCAGTGTCGAAAAAAACCGAGCTGTGCCCAGCCGATCCAATAGGTCATCGACCCGAGGCATGGGATAGGCATCGAATCGTGACACTTCGTTTACCTTTCGATAGTCTACACAGAAGCGAACAGATCCATCCGGCTTACTCACCAGCACGATGGGGCTATTCCACGCACTGTTAGACTCTTCTATTACGCCCAACTCCAACATTGTCTTTATTTCTGCCTGAACCACTTTCTTTTTATGTTCAGGCAGTCGGTAGGGGCGCGAACGCACCGTCACCCCCGGGGTTGTCTCAATATGGTGACTTATCAGATTGGTGTGGCCTGGTAGGGGGGAAAACACATCAGCGAACTGCTTTTGCAACTTGGCAAGATCCGTTCTCTGATTCGGTAAGAGATGGCTATCACAAAGGGGAGAGGTTTGATCGTTCGAATTTGGCACCTCCGGTCCCAGCTCATCTCTCTCCTGATCTACCGAAACCAAGGAGACCGGTATCACCTCTTTCCACACTTTTAATAGATTGAGGTGATAAATCTGTTTCGCCCCCTCTCTATCAGACCGCTCCACCTCATAATCGACTTCCCCCACTCGTCGTGTGACCACAAAGGGTCCTTGCCACTTGGCGAGTAATTTTGTGCTGGAAGTCGGTAGTAATACCAAGACTTTCTCTCCCGGTGAAAATTGCCGTAGTTTTGTTCCTCTATTATAGTGTTTTTGCTGACGTTCCTGAGCCTCGAGCAAATTCTCCCGTGATACTCTCCCCAGTGTATGGAGTTTTGCTCGCAGGTCCATAACGTATTGAATTTCGTTTTTACTGGGGCTTGGACCCTCCTCCCAGCTTTCTTTAACCAGGTCCAAAATACCCCGTGGTTTTCTACCGAACAGCAATTCAAAAGGAGAAAATCCCGTGGAGGCCTGGGGAACCTCTCGCACTGCAAATAATAGAGGAACTAACCACTTATCCCAATTTCGGCTGTCATCGTGTACAAACTTCCGAATCATGGATTTCAAAGTCCTATTAAAACGTTCCACGAGCCCATCCGTTTGTGGATGGTACACGCTCGTTTTAATTGACTGAACACCCAAAAGTTCGTACAGTTCGCGTAGTGTGCGTGACATGAACGAAGTGCCTTGATCAGTCAGAATCTTTTTCGGGATTCCAACTCGGGAGATTATTTGAAACAATGCCTGCGCCACACTCTTAGCCGAGATATTGCGCAATGGCACTGCTTCGGGGTACCGGGTTGCATAATCCACCAGAACTAATACAAATCGGTATCCCTGAGTGCTCCGTTCAAATGGTCCGATGAGGTCCATGCCCACTCTATCAAACGGGACCTCAATTAATGGTAGGGGCCGCAATGGGGCTTTTGGGATGGCTGGGGAATTTACCAGCTGACAATCTGGACAGGATGCACACCACCTACGTATGTCCGCCCAGATGCCCGGCCAATAAAATCGGGCCATTATCCGGTTTAGTGTTTTTTCATACCCTAAGTGCCCAGCCATGGGGTTGAAATGAGCCGCCTGGAAAATCATTTCCCGGCGGCTTTTCGGTACCAACAACTGGGTCGTCTCCTCACCTGTCTGAGTGTCACGACTCACTCGATATAACCTATCCTTAATAATGCAAAAATACGGGTGAGAGCGTGCAGCGTCAGGGCGCACCAGCTGACCATCAACACATATCACCTGGTCGAAGGCAAAGCGTAGGGTATCGTCTCGAGACTGGGCGAGTGGAAAATCTTCCATGGGTTGGAACACCGGCACCTGGGGAGTCTCCACTGGAGGCTCTCCCGGAGCCGCCCCCCCCGTCAGTGTCGGACGACCCCGCGTCACCACTTTCCGCTGCACACACCTCACACTTCCCTACCAGTCGTGATCGTACCCCCATCAGTTTTTCCGCTATTAGTTTAAACCCCGCCCAATCTGTACCCAAAATCAGAGGGTGCGAGAGGTGGGAGCTAACCGCAGCCTCTATGATATGCTTTTTTTCTTTTATCCAAATTTCCACTGGTACTATTGGGTATTTGTGTCGATCCCCATGCACACACCTAATTACCACCCAACGTGCCGATCTCAAAGCCTCGGTTCGAACCAGGCTCTGGTGAATCATGGTCTGCATAGCCCCTGAATCCAACAGCGCCCGGTGTTCACTCCCTTGCACCCTTACCGGAATGCAGTACGCCCCTTCTGAATCGGGAGCGGAGGTGGGCGGTCCGACCACCCGGACCACCTGCCCCACCTCCATGAGCGGACAATTGCGGCGCAGGTGGCCCAGCCGTCCACACCGCCAACACTCCGGTCCAGGCGTTTGAGGCACTCCCTGTGGGCCGGACTGCACCGCCACTGAGCCTGAGGAGGGAAAAGAGGGCAGAGCATTACGTGGGCTGACAGCAGTGAAGGAGGGGTTCTGGGGACGGTAAACAGAAAGGGGGGCGGAGCGAGCGGCGAATTTCTTCCTGGGCGCCGGCTCCGGCTTCTGCTGCTGGGTGAAGGGGTGTTGTGTCAGGTGGTCCTCCGCCAGGGTGACGGCGCCATCCAGGTTGGTGGGTCTGTGACAGCGGACCCAGCTCGCGGTCTCCGCCGGCAACCCCACGATGAACCTCTCCAGGACCACCTGCTCCACGACCCCAGTAGCGGATCTTATTTCCGGCCGGAGCCAGCGCCTCGCCATGTCCGCCAGCCGCTGGGCGTAAGCAAACGGTCTGTCCTCTCCCGTCAGGTCCAACTCCCGGAATTGCTGCCGGTGCTCCTCCGGGGTACGACCCGTCTGGTCGAGGATCGCCTTCTTTAGGTTCCGGTACTCCGCCCTCACGGCTGTCGGTAGGCTATGTGCCGCTCGCTGCGCCTCCCCTGACAGGAGGGGTAAGAGCCGCACGGTCCACTGCTCCATCGGCCATCGGGAGGTTTCCGCCGCCAGCTCGAATGCCTCCAGGAAGGCTTGAGCGTCATCCTCCGCCGTCATCTTTGGGATATTAAATTTCGGGGAGGATACGCTCTGCCTTCCCGTGGCATCCCCTCCGACTATCATCTGTGCC
>CM040406.1:59838544-59926044 GCA_022702515.1 Ilyophis sp. 1 JC-2022
GCCCATTTGAGGAGGGTGGATGTGGAGAGCAGCAAAAGGGGGGTCCGTTCTGTGAGGGGGGGGGTGAGGGTGACAGCGCGTGTTTCTCAGGAGAACCGTGGATGTCTAAACTCCCCGCAGTTGGATTGGCGCATGAACGCGGCTGCGGTTACAGATGATTGGCCGTTCCAAATTGGGGAGGGAATTGGACATGCTCAGCCCCACATTGAGGGGGTTATAATAATAACATAAGAAAGGATTAAAATATGAAATTAAAATGTTTGTAAAATATGTAAGTTTATTATAATGATCACTGAGCTCTCTTCTCTTCTTCTCCTCTATCAGATTCCTGTCGGCTCACACTGGACCCCAACACAGCGTATAAACAACTCCGTCTGTCTGAGGGGAACAGAGAGGTGACCTGTGTGGGAAAGATCCAGTCATATTCTGATCATCCAGAGAGATTTGAGCACTATCCCCAAGTGCTGTGCAGAGAGGGTCTGTCTGGACACTGTTACTGGGAGGCTGAGTGGAGTGGGAAAGGGGTTGATATAGCAGTGTCATATAAAGAGATCAGCAAGAAAGGGCGGGGTCATGACTGTGCTCTGGGACGTAATGACAAGTCCTGGTGTTTGGACTGCTCTCCCTCCAGTTACTATTTCTGGCACAATAGTAAGAGCACTAATATCCCTGTTCCCTCCTCCTCCAGAATAGGAGTGTACCTGGATCACAGGGCAGGAACTCTGTCCTTCTACAGCGTCTCTGACACAATGACCCTCCTGCACAGAGTCCAGACCACATTCACTCAGCCCCTCTATCCTGGGTTTAGGGTTTATTATGGATCTTCTGTAAAACTGTGTGATCTGGGATGAGGCAGAGAGTGAAGGGAAGATCAGCTGTAATTAGAGCGAAAAACACTCAAATGAGACAGAAAAACAAAGGAAATTAAAGTAGATTGTGTTTCTCTCAGGTCAACAGCAATGAAAATCCCCTAAATGTAATTTTCTCAGCATTCAATTTGATGGCTTTTTCTGGAGTGACCCTACAATTAAAAAAAAGATAAACACTTTTGTACATTTTTATAAAAGCGGTACATCATACAAGATTGTTTTTTTTAAACCCTGCAGTTATGAAATCACATGTCATCATAATTAAGGGCCGCGCATCAGGATGCTTTTTTTCTAGTAAAAATGAGTGGTGTAGACTGAAGAAATACAGTCTGTCTGGACTGTAAAGTACACACAATTATTGACTGGTTTATTGAAGAATGACGGGTTATTTAATTATAATTCAGTGAAGAGGCTTATCACAGGGGGTCTGGTGAGGGGGGTCATTTTTTACCCTGTGGATATAATATGAAGACAACACAAGAGTTAAACAGCCACTCTTATGCATGTGTTATGTACGAGTATGTAGTATGTAGTATGTACGAGTATGTAGTATGTACGAGTATGTACGAGTGCACTAGTAGTCCAATAGTATGTACGAGTGCACAGTAAAATCTACATTTTCAAAAGTGTTCATTCAGTTCTAACAGGGATCAAATGTCCTCGAAGTTGATTTAACACTGAACATTTTATTGCAAAAAATATTTACAAACAGAATTTATGAATGGGAAATAAAATATGACTGTTTTAAAATGTATTTATTCACAAGTGGTATAATTACGCTGTTCTGAGTTTTTGGGGGGATCTGCTGCAGAAATTATAAATGTAAAGATTTGGATTTGAGACAGAAAATGAATAAATAAATGAAATAGGCATAAAATAAATTCTGGAATTTTTATTTTTTGGTCACAATATTAATCTCATGAGTTGTGAGTGATCCAGCAGAACCTCTGGTGCCAGTCCAGGTGTGTCCCTCATTAACTGTGTTTCCATGGCAACACATCCTAATAACAGTCTCCCTTAGGGAGGAGTGATCTGAAAATACAGGAATCTATGAACAAACCTGCTTTTAGCCGTGTGTAACTTTCACCCCGATTGCTCTTATTATTAGTGTTTGTGCTTTTGTTTTGGCCGGTGTGGGTTCAGACTTTTGTTCCATCCAAGCAGTTACACCTGATTCTACTAACTAACCACTAGAGTCTTTGCTAAGGGCCTTTATTAGTAGAATCAGGCGTGTATTCTTGGTTGGAACAAAAACCTGCACCCACACTGGCCCTTACTGGATAAGATTGAGGCCCCCTGGCCTAAGGGGAAATTGAGAGGTGCGGTGCACTGGACGGCATATTGTTTGCTGTAACTTCTCCAATAGAAGCAAGCGGTTACGTCTGTTTGATATCATAGAGTTCAGCGCTTTGTCCACTCACACGGGTGTCTGCATCTCTCTCAGTGCCATCATAGTTTAATTTACCTTCAGTTCTGGTCTGTGTCTGAATCAGAGCTCTATCTACTGTCTCCTGCGTACAGTACACTGTGTCTGAATCAGAGCTCTATCTACTGTCTCCTGCGTACAGTACACTGTGTCTGAATCAGAGCTCTATCTACTGTCTCCTGCGTACAGTACACTGTGTCTGAATCAGAGCTCTATCTACTGTCTCCTGCGTACAGTACACTGTGTCTGAATCAGAGCTCTATCTACTGTGTCCTGTCTCCTGCGTACAGTGCACTGTGTCTGAATCAGAGCCCTATCTACTGCGCCCTGTCTCCTGCGTACAGTGCACTGTGTCTGAATCAGAGCCCTATCTACTGCGCCCTGTCTCCTGCGTACAGCGCACTGTGTCTGAATCAGAGCTCTACTGTCTCCTGCGTACAGTACACTGTGTCTGAATCAGAGCTCTATCTACTGCGCCTGTACAGTACACTGTGTCTGAATCAGAGCTCTATCTACTGTCTCCTGCGTACAGTGCACTGTGTCTGAATCAGAGCTCTATCTACTGTGCCCTGTCTCCTGCGTACAGTGCACTGTGTCTGAATCAGAGCCCTATCTACTGCGCCATGTCTCCTGCGTACAGTGCACTGTGTCTGAATCAGAGCCCTATCTACTGCGCCTGGTACAGTGTGTCTGAATCAGAGCTCTATCTACTGTCTCCTGCGTACAGTGCACTGTGTCTGAATCAGAGCCCTATCTACTGCGCCCTGTCTCACGTGTACAGTGCACTGTGTCTGAATCAGAGCCCTATCTACTGCGCCCTGTCTCACGTGTACAGTACAGTGTGTCTGAATCAGAGCCCTATCTACTGCGCCCTGTCTCACGTGTACAATGCACTGTGTCTGAATCAGAGCCCTATCTACTGCGCCCTGTCTCACGTGTACAATGCACTGTGTCTGAATCAGAGCCCTATCTACTGCGCCCTGTCTCCCATGTACAGTGCACTGTGTCTGAATCAGAGCTCTGTCTACTGCACCCTGTCTCCTGTGTACAGTGCACTGTGTCTGAATCAGAGCTCTATCTACTGCACCCTGTCTCCTGTGTACAGTGCACTGTGTCTGAATCAGAGCACTATCTACTGCACCCTGTCTCACGTGTACAGTGCACTGTGTCTGAATCAGAGCTCTATCTACTGCACCCTGTCTCCTGTGTACAGTGCACTGTGTCTGAATCAGAGCACTATCTACTGCACCCTGTCTCCCGTGTACAGTGCACTGTGTCTGAATCAGAGCTCTATTTACTGCACCCTGTCTCCTGTGTACAGTGCACTGTGTCTGAATCAGAGCTCTATCTACTGCACCCTGTCTCCTGTGTCCGAATCAGTGCACTGTGTCTGAATCAGAGCCCTATCTACTGCACCCTGTCTCCTGTGTACAGTGCACTGTGTCTGAATCAGAGCCCTATCTACTGCACCCTGTCTCCTGTGTCCGAATCAGTGCACTGCCATGTCACGTGTTGTTTATGTTGTATTTGAAAGAAAACGGCAGTGAAGCTGCGCCTCATTTTTTGTTCGCCTACTCGACTTTCTTGTCATATCTACTCACCAAGGCTACTCAGAGTGCTGATTCGGACACGGCCCTGGGGTGCATCCCAATATTTTCACTCCTCATCTTTCCTCCACTCCCCCACTACCACTCCTCTCCTACCCGGAAGTATGCTAAACTGTCTGAACGTTTCGAGTACAAGTATTTGCATGTACCTGACATTGCGGTTTGTGTTGAAACATTCATTAATATGTAACCATTAATACGTTATTATGAGCAAAATTAGATTAAAACACACAGATCCGTTTCCGGGGCACAGAGGAGAGGAGGTGGTAGTGGAGGAAAGAAGGGTGCATTTTTCGAGTATTGGGACACACCCCTGGAGATTATTACTGGGCCTTCTGTCCCTTTTTTATGATGTCACACTTTGTATTTCTGAGACTAACACTGGTCTTCTGTGCATCACTCTGGATAAGATCATCTGCTCACTGATTGTAATGTCATTTAATGTGATTTTTAAGTAGTTTGGCTAACATTAGGTGTGCAAGAACAGGCAGTGCAGTAACTAGCTACCCCTTGCAATATACTACACTATACCAGCCTATGCAATAAGAGTACATGGGGGAGTTGCTGACAGTTACACAAAAACACAAAATACACACAAGGCATGAACGCTCATTCACTCCTGCAGGCATGAGGCTTTACACTTCTGCATTTTGTGTCTTAAAAAACATTTTATATTGTGTATTGTGATTGTTAAGGTATGTAAATGGCAACCAAATAAACTTTTCCTCAATCGGTAACTATAAACCATAAAGAAGTTATATGCAGATGTTGATATATTAGAAAGACACTTTTCCCTGATCATTGCTGAACGAGCGAGGTTGCCTACCATAATATGGTTAATAGCGACCTCATGTGGTCATGAAGAGAAGTGCAACACAACACAAGGTTTTTTATTTCTCTATTTGTAAGGAAGAATGCTTTGTCCCACTGGCAGCTAGAGGTTTATGAAGTTTAAAATACAGCTACGCCACAAATGACCCCATACAACACCGTTGTTTACCGAGTATTACAAGACCTTTGAAAACATAGCATTATGTTCATTACATATTTGCAATTTAATCCCAACACATTAGTGTCAAAATAAAAAAATAAGGTTAACTGGTTTTTAAGAGACATCAAACACTGAATTATGCCAAAGATAATATGAGGGTTAAAGGCATAGTTTCGCTATTTGTTTTTAGATTATTCAGTTTTAGTGTGTGTTTTTGATTGGCCCAGACAGGTTTACTGTGTGTTTCTGATTGGCCCAGACAGGTTTTATGTGTGATGAAGGATAGTTTCGATATTTACGGAAGTTATATCCAAAACTTGGTCCAGATCGGTGATCAAAAAACAGGCGAGACCATTGTTAGTACTGACAGGTTATTACAGACGCTTCATTCCTGACTTTGCCTCCCTAGCTGCCCCCTGGACAGAACTGACTCACAAGGCCCAGCCCCAGATGGTGAGGTGGACAGTGGACCCTGAACAGGCCTTCCAGAGTTTGAAGAGGGCCCTGTGCTCCAGCCCAGTATTGGTGACTCCTGACTTTAGCATACCCACAAAGTTATTGAAGTAGCAATTGGCTATGC
This sequence comes from Ilyophis sp. 1 JC-2022, assembly GCA_022702515.1. NCBI lineage: Eukaryota > Metazoa > Chordata > Actinopteri > Anguilliformes > Synaphobranchidae > Ilyophis > Ilyophis sp. 1 JC-2022. Next base: position 59,844,018 of record CM040406.1, read on the forward strand.
TCATCAAACCAATTCTTCACTTAATTAACTCATCGTTGCTATCGGGCCATGTTCCTATATCCTTTAAATTGACAGAAATCAAGCCACTACTTAAGAAACCAAATTTGGATCCCACTGTCCTGGCTAATTATAGACCCATTTCAAACGTCCAATTTTTATCAAACATTCTTGAGAAATGTGTAGCGCAACAGCTTTCTTAATTTTTACACACTAATAGCGTGTATGAGAGGTTTCAAGCAGGGTTTAGAAAACAACATAGCACTGAGACCGCCCTTGCCCGAGTAATGAATGACTTGTTCTCCTAAACTAAAGGTAGCGCTGTAATGGTGACATGTAGTCCAGCTGTCTCTCGTGTTTGTGTTTGTTAATTTGAATGTGTTTTGTTGTGTCTGGCTTTTGTCTTTGTTTTTTTTCATGCGCTGTGTGTCTGTAGTGGGACGGGGAAGCGGGCTGGAGATTTTTCAGGGCACTCCTGCTGCTCGTTTTGATAATAATTACGAATTGTCAAGTCGATATAATTTTGTTTGTGGTCGTCACCATGGAGACGCATTCGTAACATAGGCTCGGGAATGTCTGTTGGATCTGCAGATTGCAGCAACAAAGTTTACCCTCGCTCAGTTGAGAATTTCGGTGTTGAGGGATCTTCTCCGAATTGAGTAGAGCAGGGCCAGATCGGGAGTGCTGGAGGGAGAGGTGGGGGTGAGGGGAGGAGGGAGGAGGAGACGGAGTGAGGAGGTGGAGGGGAGAGAGAGTGGGAGGAGGGAGGAGGAATGAGAGGACGACTGAGGGATGGAGATTTCGGCGACTGGGAGATTGACGGATGTCGATTGCGGGATACAGAGGGATGTCAGAGATTTTAGTTCGATGGCTTGGTTCGAGGTGGTACATTGGGGACCTTGGGGACTATTTTGACATGGGGGATTATAATCATTTTAATAATGCACTATAATTCAATTGATCTGTTAAATTGTTTGATTGGATGTGTTTGTTTGTCTTTGTTTGATTGTGTTGTGTGGGTGTTGTTGTTTTTGTTGTTTGTTTTTGTTTTTGCTGTTTTTTTTGTGATTTGTTTAGTAGACAGAAATAAAATTTATTTATTATATTATATTTATATATATTCATGACGTAAATTGAATCGATTAATAAATAATCGTTCGTTTATTTTTTATTTTTCCGTATTTTTTATTTCATTTTGTTTTTTTTATTCATCAAAATTTAGTACCTCCGAACACAATTTGCACTCTGAACGAACAAAACTTTGCAAATGTATAAAACGCTTCATGAATGAGGCCCATTCAATGAATAGGTTTAGTTGTGTTGCAGGTTTTGATTGTGCTGTTTTTTTATTTTTTTTTTTTTTTTTTTTTTCATTGTTTTGTTTTTTTTTTTTTCTTTTTTTTTTTTCTGAATGATAGATTTCGAAAGATTAGTAGATTTAGAATGGAGCTGTCTCCATATTGATTGCACCACCCTGATTGATTCTGACATTTAAGCCATTGTGACATAGGCCACACCCACATAGCTTTCAGAGGCTCTTCATTTTGACCGAAAAACTGTTCCACTGCATTGAGAGCAGAAGACCAATGCAGAAGCAGAGGGCAGGGAGATGCAGGTGGGGGGAACCCCCTGGGCCATGCAAAGCATGCGATCTACCACTGACAGCCACACTGACTTTACACAACACACCTAACATCAGATTTGATACCAACAAAACTTCACACAAACAAACTCTTCATAGTAGCAGAACGAGGACTGACGCCCAGGATCATACACAACTGTACCATACTACTACATTCTACTATCCCCTACCTACAGGCAATCAAAAGAAAACAAAACAAAAGAGCTACATACCATACTACATTCTACAACTACCCTCAGCAAAAGAAAATCAAAACAAAAACTCTACATCTGAGCTATTTCGCCTTTCCCAAACATCACAAAAAAATCAAAAAAAACTGAGCTACATCGACTACATTCCCCTACTTTTTTCAACTTACCAAAGAAAAAAAAAAAACTCGTTTGATTAGAAATAGCCGTTTTTTCGTACTTGTTGTAATGGAAGGAAGTTACGTTTGCAAATTATTAAGACAAATTACAAATTATATAGATATTCTGCACCCTTCCTCTCACTCTCCATATAATTTAACATCTTTTAACATCATGTAATAGATAGAGGACAGTAGTGTTAGTATAATGGTTAAAGAACTTTGTAACGAAAAGTTTGCAGCTCACCGGATTCCAGGTAGTACATTTTTTGAGAGTTGAGCTGAGCACTTAACCTGAATTGCTTCAGTATATATCCAGATGTATAGGAATGGATAAATGTAAGACGTTGTGTAAGTCGCTCTGGATAAGAGCGTCTGCCAAATGCCTATAATGTAATGTCAACGGCTGTGTTTTTTTTTACACTGTAAGGCAGCAAGACTGTGCTCGCGATAGGTTTCAAAGGAGTCAATGACAATGTAAGTCAATTACAGTTCGTTGTGTATCTGGGTTTAATAAACATGCAGAGGCGCATTGGAGAAGCTAGGGACTGGACCTCAGCCCAGACCAATTTTTATTCTTTCTCATTTATCTCTGCTCAAAACATCCTCAACTTTCCAACAAATGGAAGAATGTCAAGAAAGCCGGAATGAAGTAAGCAAGACCGGGGTGAATATGACGAGGTCAATAATTACCGGGGTGAATATGGCGAGGTCTATAATTACCGGGGTGATGGGGGTGATATGAATCTATCTATATTTACCGGAATATGGTATGGCGAGGTATAATATTAACTGGGGGGATGATTACTATAATCTATAATTACCGGGGTAAATATGGCGAGGTCTATAATTACCGGGGTGAATATGGCGAGGTCTATAATTACCGGGGTGAATATGACGAGGTCTATAATTACCGGGGTGAATATGGCGAGGTCTATAATTACCGGGGTGAATATGGCGAGGTCTATAATTACCGGAGTGAATATGTGCTTAATTTATTTGTGTAAAAAACCCAGCCCCCACTTTCCCCTGTGTGTTTTTAGCCCGTCTATTTTCAGAATGTGTTTGATGGAATTTTTAAAGTTTTATTATAACATATTTGACTAACTTAAAATGGTTTGAGTTCAAAGATGTTTTTTTCTAATGATAGTCACACTTAGACGCTCAATACTGAGTTCTGCTACTAAACTTTCCGCACTAACTTCTCCATGTGACGCAATGCTCATGATGAAAACGTCACAGGCATACAGAAATAAAACTAAAAACATAAATACGTATATTTAAAACATGTAATAAATAATTAGAGATTAAGTGAAATAATGCACTGCAGTGACGTAAGCTCAGGGGTGACTCCCAGCATGCAGCGCGGCTGCCAGCCCCTAGCCGCCATGTTGTCGGAATGAAAGCTCCGGGAACCGCAGAGTTTTGGGGCTGAAATCTGTCACCATCCACCTCCTCTGCCTGTAAGTTGAGTGTCCGGCTTTGGTTGGATGTGCATTTTGATCCGTAGAAGGACGTGTGCTCTGAGTAATGTGACTATCTGTGGATTCCTTATGTTATTTAGAGTATTTTCTTGCATTGTTCTTGCGCTCTCGTCTCTTCCTGCTCTCTCCATCCCGTCTTCCTGTCCGACTGTTCGGGCCTCTATTGCGGCGGCTTCAGCTGCGCTGCGGAAGCGGTGGCCGTGTACAGCGCAGAGCGCCAGCGCCTAGCCCCGTTTCCCCTGTACCTGGCAGCGGGCATCCAGACCAGGCAGCCCGGCTCAGTGCGCATCCAGACCAGGCAGCCCGGCTCAGTGCGCTCGGCCGTGCATTGTTCAGACGGGCTTTGTGACTTTTTCCCAGCTGAGCGGAATGATGTTTTGTTGCGATGTTTGTGTTCAGCTCGTAGTTGCGCTGCCTGTCTTTCAGCACGTCTATCTGGCTCGCTAGCTTTATTGTCATTAAACTTTGATTTAGATTTGGGCTATGCAAGCCACAGCCTTGTGTTGTTGGTGACGTTAGGTCTGTATCGTGTGTGTGTGAAGCGAATGGAACAGGCGGTAGCTCGCTGGATAGTTGGGCTTTTTGGGGGACTTTGCAGTGAATAGGGTGAGGTGAATGGGGGCGTTATAGACCCCCCACACACACCGACTGTCATAACCAAGTGACACACGTAATGCATGCTTCACTTGAGAAGCCTAGCATTAACGTTTTATTAAAGATACTCAGTCGTGCTTGAGTTTACAGTGCATTTATAAGCCTGTGCCATGTCGACGATGTGGTTGACTATGTGGGGACCTGTCACGTGTCCTGCTTTTCTATCGTTACCTGCCTTTCGTTTCGCGTGCTGTACGTGCACTGGGGTCTTCTCTGTGTGATTATCACGCGTTTGTGTTTGCATACAGGGTGCAGTGTGTGTGTGCAGGTGTGCCTCGGCAGTGTCTGTGTGTGTGTCCCTTTATTAGACTGCATTTTTGTGTGTTAGGGTTATGTGTGGCCATTTTGACAGGTGGCAGAAGTTTGTTTACCTGTCCATAGCATGATTTTATTTTGTCTTTAAAGACTGCTCTCATAAAGCTCTAATTACAGTTAATCTGTAATTAGATTGATTGACTGGTGGCCATGTTGGTTTGGCTTCAAACTTCCCTTTAGAAAAACAACTTGAAAAACTGAAATTTGTAAATGGAAGGGTCCTTCAATGACCAGGCAAAGCATGCCAGTCATGTGGTTATTGGATGATTTCTTTATGTATTTCTAAACATTGCCAAACATGCATTTGTTTCTTTCACTTGTTGCAATGGGATAATTCTGAGTGGTCTGTAGTTCCAGCCTATCAGTACTGGGAAAGGCTTACTCATTGGTGGATGAGTCGTTGATTTGAAGGCTTACTCATTGGTGGATGACAGTCGTTGATTTGAAGGCTTACTCATTGGTGGATGACAGTCGTTGATTTGAAGGCTTACTCATTGGTGGATGACAGTCGTTGATTTGAAGGCTTACTCATTGGTGGATGACAGTCGTTGATTTGAAGGCTTACGCATTGGTGGATGACAGTCGTTGATTTGAAGGCTTACTCATTGGTGGATGACAGTCGTTGATTTGAATGTAGCTAATGCTGCAAACTGTGGTTAGCTTGTGGAAGCCAATTATTATTGTAATTAAAATATGATTTGAATGATTGTGATATTGTGAAGTCTGTAGGTGATGTGTTCTTAGTGTTGTACAGAATTGGATTGGTTCTGACTGAGCAGATGTTTGCGTCTGCTGTTATATCCACAGTATTTTGAGGCTAGGTAACATTCAGGTACATTTAGGGGCTTTTAGGTGCTTTTTACACCAGTGTCCCCACATACTCCCAGTGTTCTAATACCCCTGTACTGAATGATACCCCAGTGCCCCTGTACTGAATGATACTCCAGTGCCCCTGTACTGATGAATGATACCCCAGTGCCCCTGTACTGAATGATACCCCAGTGCCCCTGTACTGAATGATACCCCAGTGCCCCTGTACTGAATGATACCCCAGTGCCCCTGTACTGAATGATACCCCAGTGCCCCTGTACTGAATGATACCCCAGTGCTCCTGTACTGAATGATACCCCAGTGCCCCTGTACTGAATGATACTCCAGTGCCCCTGTACTGAATGATACCCCAGTGCCCCTGTACTGAATGATACCCCAGTGCCCCTGTACTGAATGATACCCCAGTGCCCCTGTACTGAATGATACCCCAGTGCCCCTGTACTGAATGATACCCCAGTGCCCCTGTACTGAATGATACCCCAGTGCGTGCGCACACACACACACACACACACACACACACACACACAGTCTCTGTCTCCAGGTCATTTTGTTTGTGTGAGGTCTGTTTGTCCTTATGCTAGGCAGAGTGAGGTGTAATTTTTTGCTTTTGTGTTTTAAAGCTGTAATATTGAAAGCGGACACATTTCTCTATGGCTACGGTAACACTGTAGGCAAAATTGGCCAAATATATATATTTTTTTAGTGAACGCTAGGGATGTTAACAGTTAATCGACTATCGATTAATTGCTAATAAGAATTTAATCGATAAGATTTCAAATGAAACAATTAACTGAATAATCTGCGGTCTTGTTTCAACGGCAGTTTTTGTGGGAAACGTAATCATGGTTTAAGGTCTCCACGCGAGGGCGCCAAATTCAGCCTAGTGTAAGCCGTGAAGTTGAGCCTACACGCGAAGTTAATGTAGCCTACCACCTGAAAAGCGAACTTTTCCTATAAACCTCGTATGAACTTTTTGTATTTTTTCCTTAGTTATATAGTTTTATGGATTAGGTTTATATGGCCGCTCCAGGTGAGTGTTTTAAATATGGATTAGAAACGATGGAAATATATGACAATTTGTGTGTTCTCAAGTTCTTACCATTTCGTGGTAAGTAACCTATTGTAAAACATTGCGTTTTCAAATGGTAAAGTTGTCAAAAGGGTGACAAGGGCCATACTTTTTTTAAAGCAGATGATTCTTTTCTCCCAAATTGAATGTCGATGTTCAGTCATCTATGGGGGGAGCCCTTATACAAAGGGTTGAGCTAGGTCCACTGATGTAGCATTAGTGCTATTAATCACCCAGTTCGTCAGTAGGCTACTTGATTAAAATAGCGGTTCAGATTAAAATAGCAATCATTCACGCAGGGTGGTACAGCGGTAAAGACCGCTGACTTTCAGTCAGCGAGTTGTACTCCGAGGATCGGGGTTCGCGCCCCGGTCCTGCCACAGCCGAGCGTGGCCGGTGGCCTGTGGAAGCGACAATTGGCAGTCGCTTCCGGGTGGGGGGAGGGGCTCGGAGAGAACCGCTGCGCACAGGGGGACCCAGGGCGTGTCACGGTCAGGAGCTGCGCCCTGTAGAGGACGTAGCGTCCTCCCTAATAAATACCGATTGACGGGGTCGTGCAGCGGCGGTTCTCTAGCGGTTGCTACACGGGGGGGAATTGAATTAGAATAGGGGTTCAATTGGCTACTAAATTGGGAGAAAAAGGGAAAAATCAGAAACAAAATTTTAAAGCAATCATTCACGCAGTGCGTGATCTAGACTCAAATTACTTGACAACAAATAAAGAAAATGGCTTTAGCTAAACTTCTTACTGAATTTCAAGTGTATAGAAGAAACAAACGTATAGCCACATATTGGTTATATTTGTGTAGCCTATAAAACATGGTTATAGCATATTATGCCTTCTTAAAATAGCCTACATTTATTGTGCTATTTCGATACAAAAGAAAACACGAATGTGCTTCATTTAATCAATATCATTATTACAGATTTGAAATGGTTTAATAACAGGCAGACTTTTATTAGCTCTTAGTTTGATAGTTACAGAATAGGCCTACATGGAAAATGTACAATATAGCCTACAGTAGCCTATGCGATTTTGATTAGAAATGCTTGAACTGTTTTACTTTCGGTAACGTTACGTTGGGTGGACGTCAGATGCCAGTAGGTAGGCTACAGGTTCCGATCAAGATTGCTGGCTATATTTTTTAAATGTGAAACTGTACCAAAAAACAGTTGACCGGGCTATATTATTTTACTAATACCCCCGCCATTTGTTGCAAACTAATTTATTAGGCTATTGAGTAGCCCGTAGCCTATGCAGAGAGTAACTGATTCGGTTGACAATTATGTAGGCTACTGCGGTGCGGTAGTCAGCAGTTCATATAGGCTAGTCAGTTCAGTAGACTCTCTGAGGTTGATGGTTGAAAAGGACATGATGCCAATAAGCACCATTGATGGTGAGAGATTTCGAGAGCTAATAAACGGGCTGCGCACACGACTCGCTCCCGACCACGTAGCTTAAATGTTCTTGAATAAAAATACGTAGGTCTATCTAGTATGCATATGAGAAGCCTATTCAAAACATAATAGCCTATGATTTAAATTGACTGTTCTAGGCTAGGTATACTAGTTTATCTGTCGCCTTTCCATTTCAAGAGAGATTATGTTAATGCTGCTAGCGGCTAGCGCAGCAACGGTTTCGCTTGCAACTGATGAGACGGAGCGCAATTTATTTTCTGTTAAAGTAGCCTATACACGCCTTCATATTCTATTTTTGTTACGCTGCAATAATGCCTGTTTCTCAAATGTTACAATAAATCTTTGATTGAGGAATATAACATGCATTTTGTATTCTGTATATCATAAGCTATATTTAGTATATTATGTTATCAATTAATCGACTATTGTTTGTTAAGGTTAACAACTATCGATTAAGGAAATTCCTTAAAATTTGCATCCCTAGTGAACGCCAAAAACCACATGGAATCTGATCTTTTCAAGTCTGATTTGGGTCACATTCATATGTGGTCCTAAATCCGATACATATCCGATTCCCTCAGTCTGAACAGTCATGTCGGAATTCATGTGACTCAGGTCATTTTTCATGTAGCTGGGCATTATAACATGGCACATAGCCTACTCTATACGTAAGTTAGTTAACTAGGCTATGTTAATCATATGCTGTGTTTACAGAAGTGATAAATGTGTAAAGCAGTGGATCTTTACCACAAACGACGCATCATAACTTTTAGAAGTAGTCTACATTTATAAACAATTCGCAGACAGCTGTGTTCTGAACAACTGTTTTGTGATTTAAAATAATGTTGAAACTGTCCATATTATTGTGATGGTTTGTTACACCATTTTATTTATTCATGGTTTTCTCAAATGTTGCTAGCTTACTGCTTACCTAATGTTAACAATTGTCGGATCAATAATGTTAGCTACTGTCAATGGTCCAAACTCTTGTTAAAGTTAAGGTGAACAGACGTGTCATGTGACGTGTCATGTGACGTGTCATAGTCGTGGTTTTTTGTGTATATTAGTACAGCTGGAACATTGTATTGACTGATCAGCATCCCGGAACTGTACGTTTTATAAATATTATATTGACTGGTCTCACTCACCAAACCGTCCACGTCACGCTCCCCCCCCCCCCCCCCCTCCTGGCGTTGGTCTCCCATCCCTGAGTCCCTCTGCACACACAGAAAGCTAAAGTTAAAACCTCGGCTCTTTTTCATCATCAGTAGCTGATGAATTTGCAGCCGGCCTCCACGGCACTTCAACTTCTGAGTTATACATGGAAATTGAGCACTAAGACCTGCCGTGTAAATGTAGCCTCTCTGATCCCTGTTCTGAGTAATACATGGTTCATTCCATGTCAAATCACCAAATATTTTGTGGGGCTCACGCTGTTCTGTCTGGGATTTTGCTGAAAGCCATATTAATGGACCGATCCGAAGTTTGAGCGCTGTGGTCCCAGACGTTTTTGAGATATGGCCATTTTACTGTGCATGGTATGCGTCACATTTTGCCCCACATTTGCGGCCGTCTTATTTTGGGCTATTACCCCATATCTTTGCTGATACAGTACATAGTACAATGGGATTTTCTGTGCTGATAATCAATGACATATATACTTGATATAAATCAAAATATCAATGATTAATGTTAATAGAAATCACCCAGATGAATTTGAAATGTCCCAAATATGTATGTAAATTCTGCGAGCAGCCATTGTTAAGGACCTAAATGAGATACTTATATAATATAGCCCCACAATCTTTTTTTACACTTAAAGGTGGTCCGACAGGCTGTGTAATTCCTGAATATTAGAACTCTGTATTCATTAGCTATCACATGACACCCTTCAGGAAAAATCATTTTGTCACACATTTTCAACAGACCAAAACCTCATGTGGGCATATTACAAAAAACTTCAAAAGTTTTATTTTTAAGGTATTTACATGAAGTTTAGAAGTTTCATATCCTTTATGAAAATTTTTCATGGTGAAATATTGCTTTCAATTATCCACTGTTTTGGTTTGAACGTCAGTAAGAACATGATGAGCAATGATGTCACATTTCATGCTGCTTTTGATAGGGTTTCCACATCTTCCTTCTCCCAATAGGATTGTCTCTCATTGGGAGTGCTAAGAGTGTTCACCAGACAGAGAATACACTGCCCAACAAGCGTCCTGCTCACCACACAGAGAATACACTGCCCAACAAGCGTCCTGCTCACCACACAGAGAATACACTGCCCAACAAGCGTCCTGCTCACCAGACAGAGAATACACTGCCCAACAAGCGTCCTGCTCACCACACAGAGAATACACTGCCCAACAAGCGTCCTGCTCACCAGACAGAGAATACACTGCCCAACAAACGTCCTGCTCACCACACAGAGAATACACTGCCCAACAAGCGTCCTGCTCACCACACAGAGAATACACTGCCCAACAAGCGTCCTGCTCACCAGACAGAGAATACACTGCCCAACAAACGTCCTGTTCACCACACAGAGAATACACTGCCCAACAAGCGTCCTGCTCACCACACAGATAATACACTGCCCAACAAGCGTCCTGTTCACCACACAGAGAATACACTGCCCAACAAGCGTCCTGCTCACCACACAGAGAATACACTGCCCAACAAGCGTCCTGCTCACCACACAGAGAATACACTGCCCAACAAGCGTCCTGCTCACCACACAGAGAATACGCTGCCCAACAAGCGTCCTGCTCACCACACAGAGAATACACTGCCCAACAAGCGTCCTGCTCACCACACAGAGAATACACTGCCCAACAAGCGTCCTGCTCACCACACAGAGAATACACTGCCCAACAAGCGTCCTGTTCACCACACAGAGAATACACTGCCCAACAAGCGTCCTGCTCACCACACAGAGAATACACTGCCCAACAAGCGTCCTGTTCACCACACAGAGAATACACTGCCCAACAAGCGTCCTGCTCACCACACAGAGAATACGCTGCCCAACAAGCGTCCTGCTCACCACACAGAGAATACACTGCCCAACAAGCGTCCTGCTCACCACACAGAGAATACACTGCCCAACAAGCGTCCTGCTCACCACACAGAGAATACACTGCCCAACAAGCGTCCTGCTCACCACACAGAGAATACACTGCCCAACAAGCGTCCTGCTCACCACACAGAGAATACACTGCCCGACAAGCGTCCTGCTCACCACACAGAGAATACACTGCCCAACAAGCGTCCTGCTCACCACACAGAGAATACACTGCCCAACAAGCGTCCTGCTCACCACACACAGAGAATACACTGCCCAACAAGCGTCCTGCTCACCACACAGAGAATACACTGCCCAACAAGCGTCCTGCTCACCACACAGAGAATACACTGCCCAACAAGCGTCCTGCTCACCACACAGAGAATACACTGCCCAACAAGCGTCCTGCTCACCACACAGAGAATACACTGCCCAACAAGCGTCCTGCTCACCACACAGAGAATACACTGCCCAAAAAGCGTCCTGCTCACCAGACAGAGAATACACTGCCCAACAAGCGTCCTGCTCACCACACACAGAGAATACACTGCCCAACAAGCGTCCTGCTCACCACACAGAGAATACACTGCCCAACAAGCGTCCTGCTCACCACACAGAGAGAATACACTGCCCAACAAGCGTCCTGTTCACCACACAGAGAATACACTGCCCAACAAGCGTCCTGTTCACCACACAGAGAATACACTGCCCAACAAACGTCCTGCTCACCACACAGAGAATACACTGCCCAACAAGCGTCCTGTTCACCACACAGAGAATACACTGCCCAACAAGCGTCCTGTTCACCACACAGAGAATACACTGCCCAACAAGCGTCCTGTTCACCACACAGAGAATACACTGCCCAACAAACGTCCTGCTCACCACACAGAGAATACGCTGCCCAACAAGCGTCCTGCTCACCACACAGAGAATACACTGCCCAACAAGCGTCCTGTTCACCACACAGAGAATACACTGCCCAACAAGCGTCCTGCTCACCACACAGAGAATACACTGCCCAACAAGCGTCCTGCTCACCACACAGAGAATACACTGCCCAACAAGCGTCCTGTTCACCACACAGAGAATACACTGCCCAACAAGCGTCCTGCTCACCACACAGAGAATACACTGCCCAACAAACGTCCTGTTCACCACACAGAGAATACACTGCCCAACAAACGTCCTGCTCACCAGACAGAGAATACACTGCCCAACAAACGTCCTGCTCACCCCACAGAGAATACACTGCCCAACAAACGTCCTGCTCACCAGACAGAGAATACACTGCCCAACAAGCGTCCTGTTCACCACACAGAGAATACACTGCCCAACAAGCGTCCTGCTCACCACACAGAGAATACACTGCCCAACAAGCGTCCTGCTCACCACACAGAGAATACACTGCCCAACAAACGTCCTGCTCACCACACAGAGAATACACTGCCCAACAAGCGTCCTGCTCACCACACAGAGAATACACTGCCCAACAAGCGTCCTGCTCACCACACAGAGAATACACTGCCCAACAAGCGTCCTGCTCACCACACAGAGAATACACTGCCCAACAAGCGTCCTGCTCACCACACAGAGAATACACTGCCCAACAAGCGTCCTGTTCACCATACAGAGAATACACTGCCCAACAAGCGTCCTGCTCACCACAGAGAGAATACACTGCCCAACAAGCGTCCTGCTCACCACACAGAGAATACACTGCCCAACAAGCGTCCTGCTCACCACACAGAGAATACACTGCCCAACAAGCGTCCTGCTCACCACACAGAGAATACACTGCCCAACAAACGTCCTGCTCACCACACAGAGAATACACTGCCCAACAAGCGTCCTGCTCACCATACAGAGAATACACTGCCCAACAAGCGTCCTGTTCACCACACAGAGAATACACTGCCCAACAAGCGTCCTGTTCACCAGACAGAGAATACACTGCCCAACAAGCGTCCTGTTCACCACACAGAGAATACACTGCCCAACAAGCATCCTGCTCACCAGACAGAGAATACACTGCCCAACAAGCGTCCTGCTCACCACACAGAGAATACACTGCCCAACAAACGTCCTGCTCACCACACAGAGAATACACTGCCCAACAAGCGTCCTGCTCACCACACAGAGAATACACTGCCCAACAAGCGTCCTGCTCACCACACAGAGAATACACTGCCCAACAAGCGTCCTGCTCACCACACAGAGAATACACTGCCCAACAAGCGTCCTGCTCACCACACAGAGAATACACTGCCCAACAAGCGTCCTGTTCACCATACAGAGAATACACTGCCCAACAAGCGTCCTGCTCACCACAGAGAGAATACACTGCCCAACAAGCGTCCTGCTCACCACACAGAGAATACACTGCCCAACAAGCGTCCTGCTCACCACACAGAGAATACACTGCCCAACAAGCGTCCTGCTCACCACACAGAGAATACACTGCCCAACAAACGTCCTGCTCACCACACAGAGAATACACTGCCCAACAAGCGTCCTGCTCACCATACAGAGAATACACTGCCCAACAAGCGTCCTGCTCACCACACAGAGAATACACTGCCCAACAAGCGTCCTGTTCACCAGACAGAGAATACACTGCCCAACAAGCGTCCTGTTCACCACACAGAGAATACACTGCCCAACAAGCATCCTGCTCACCAGACAGAGAATACACTGCCCAACAAGCGTCCTGCTCACCAGACAGAGAATACACTGCCCAACAAGCGTCCTGCTCACCAGACAGAGAATACACTGCCCAACAAGCATCCTGCTCACCACACAGAAAATACACTGCCCAACAAGCGTCCTGCTCACCAGCCAGAGAATACACTGCCCAACAAGCGTCCTGATCACCAGACAGAGAATACACTGCCCAACAAGCGTCCTGCTCACCAGACAGAGAATACACTGCCCAACAAACGTCCTGCTCACCAGACAGAGAATACACTGCCCAACAAACGTCCTCCCTCGTGAACTAGCCGGACCATGAGGGTGCATGACCTGGACATCAGCTTCTACGTCTGATTTCTCTCGTACAATCCAGCACTTTCCATCATACTGACAACTAACAAATGTGCCAATTTCACAGTCTCTCAATGTCACAGCTGTGAGCTGCAGCTTCTTTATCAGATTCATCATCCATCTCACTTTCTGTTTCTGTTAACAAGCTGTACCAGTCCTGGACTCCATTTTCTGTTCAACATGCCTGGTCCGTACATACTAGCATGCGAGACCCATTCACGAGTGTTAAAAGTAGTATTTAATTGAGCTAATTGTTCTCCAAGAAGAAGTTTCATAAAGAGAATGAAACTGGGCACACTAACACTACAGGAGCATACCTGCACAATAGAACTACATTGAAGTGTTTTGTAATATGACCAAATGAGGTTTTGGTCTGTTGGAAATGTGCTACAACAGAAAGTTTTTTCCTGACTTTAGGAGTGTGTCATGTGATAGCTAATGAACATAGAGTTCTAATATGCAGGAATTACACAGCCAGTCGGACCAGCTTTAAGAGTTAAAAGAATGGGGGGGGGGGGCTATATTAAGGACAAGTATCTAATTTAGGTCTTTAAACATGGCTGCTCACAGAATTAAATTACATATTTGGGACATTTAAAATGCATCTGGGCAATTTATCATTAGGCCTATTACCACCGCAAATCAGATAACGCTAGTCTCACGAAATCCGCTATTTCAATTCGTCTGTCCCTCGGCCCTCTGCGGAGCTTGCAGTGACATAAGCCGTAACTCTAGACTAGCATGTGTGGTGTAGCTGCTTGCGAGCTAGTATTCAATAATGGCATTTTTTTTTGTCAGTTATAAAAAGGCAGTTTTTCACTGTCAGTAGGAACTTAATAGGCTATAAGCTTGATATAATCAGAATTATTTTTCCTGTAAAATCAATAGCCGACACTGTTCTGGTCTGACTTTCCCGAAAGCGTTGTTCGTTAACGTTAGGTCGGATCCCAATTGTCACGTGTCGTTGCTGGCTCTTTTCCTTTTAGCATCTTCCGCAACTCTGCAATTTGCCTTGGAGTAAAGAAATGCTAAATGTGTTATTCAAAATTAGATTATTGCTCGTTATTCTGAATAAAAATGTGTTCTAATAAAAGACAGCTTCATCAAGACAGCTTAATTTGTTGAGAAAACATTACTCACGCAGTCACACACACCAAATGTGCGCTTTTAATGTAATTCATCCGCTTATGCAAGGCGAAGCAGTTATATTACATTTTTATATTATTTATTTATTTTCAAAGAGTTTTCAGTTGAAAATATAATACTATGCTGTAACATATGTTTTTAGGCTACGTCATTAAATGCACCTGCCTGTCGTTCATGCATTGAAAATAGATATGGTCGTTTTTTTAATCATATGTCTGACAAACTGTAATCATTCTGGACATTCTGGCCAGCAGTTTAAAATCCGAGGGCGACCTCGTGTGTGTGTGTGTGTGTGTGTGTGGAGATAGGGATGAATATGGAGAACTGTTATTAAACTGGTACCGGCTCCTGATTAGGGCTGCAACTAACGACTGTTTTGATAGTCCATTAATCTATCGATTATTGAAAGGAATAATCGACGAGTCTTCATCATCCAGAACGTGCCTCCTCTTCAGATGCTCCCTGATGTGCTCCCATGCCAGGCAAGGTCAGCTTTGCAAATGTTGCAGTTCACAGCCTTTTTGGTCGAGTTAAGAGTGAAATGCGCATGTGCACCTCTCGACAAAGATGAGAAGGAAGCAAGATGTCTCACTTTTGAGAGAGTTCCATCATCAGCTCCTCAGCGTCAAAAACGCACGCCATGGCGTCACCAACTAATCAACAATTAAATTAGTTGGCAACTAATTTGGTCATCGATTTTCATCGACTACGTTGATTATTAATTGCACCCCTACTCCTGATTGGTCAGGACCGAAATACCGATAAGACAAACGGACCTGCTATCGATATTTGATATATTTCACTTTAATTAATTCTAGCATAGCTGGCAGGGATTTTCAAATTACCATAAAATATATGTTTCTACGCGGGTCCTAACGATGACAAATATATATATTTTTCTAATGATGAGGAGTTGCACGCATCAGGCGATTACGTTCGACGTTGTCTGTTTACGTTCTGTGCACCCCGGTCATGTAGCACTGATGGCAGACAGGTTAAGACGTTCAAAAGTGTGGCCCACTTTACTAAAGCGAACGCAAACACAGCGAAGTGCAATTTATGTAAAAAAGCTGTTGTGTGTAAGAGGAGTAATACTAGCAATCTAATGAAACACTTATAAATACAACAGGCCATAAATCTGAAGCAGTGCAGTGTATTTGACTGCTTGAGCAAAGCGGCCGCTGCTCCGTTCCCCTCAATACAGCCCTCGATCCTAGTGTGTGTGTGTGTATGTGTGTGTGTGTGTTAGTAACAGGTACTCTGTATAACAGGTGCAGGTGGAATGAGCGTAGTGTGTGTGTGTGTATGTGTGTGTGTGTGTGTGTGTAAGTAACCGGTACTCTATCACAGGTGCAGGTGGAATGAGCGTAGTGTGTGTGTATGTGTGTGTGTGTGTGTGTGTGTGTGTATGTGTGTGTGTGTAAGTAACAGGTACTCTGTATCACAGGTGCAGGTGGAATGAGCGTAGTGTGTGTATGTGTATGTGTGTGTGTGTGTGTGTGTGTGTGTGTGTTAGTAACAGGTACTCTGTATAACAGGTGCAGGTGGAATGAGCGTAGTGTGTGTGTGTGTATGTGTGTGTGTATGTATGTGTGTGTGTGTGTAAGTAACAGGTACTCTGTATAACAGGTTCAGGTGGAATGAGCGTAGTGTATGTGTGTGTGTGTGTATGTGTATGTGTGTGTGTGTGTGTGTGTAAGTAACAGGTACTCTGTATAACAGGTTCAGGTGGAATGAGCGTAGTGTATGTGTATGTGTGTGTGTGTGTATGTGTGTGTGTGTGTGTGTGTGTGTTAGTAACAGGTACTCTGTATAACAGGTGCAGGTGGAATGAGCGTAGTGTGTGTGTATGTGTGTGTGTGTGTAAGTAACAGGTACTCTGTATAACAGGTTCAGGTGGAATGAGCGTAGTGTGTGTGTATGTGTGTGTGTGTGTGTGTGTGTAAGTAACAGGTACTCTGTATCACAGGTGCAGGTGGAATGAGCGTAGTGTGTGTGTGTGTGTGTGTATGTGTATGTGTATGTGTGTGTGTGTGTGTGTGTGTGTGTGTGTGTAAGTAACAGGTACTCTATCACAGGTGCAGGTGGAATGAGCGTAGTGTGTGTGTATGTGTGTGTGTGTGTGTGTGTGTGTATGTGTGTGTGTGTAAGTAACAGGTACTCTGTATCACAGGTGCAGGTGGAATGAGCGTAGTGTGTGTGTGTGTATGTGTGTGTGTGTGTGTGTATGTGTGTGTGTATGTATGTGTGTGTGTGTAAGTAACAGGTACTCTGTATAACAGGTTCAGGTGGAATGAGCGTAGTGTATGTGTGTGTGTGTGTATGTGTATGTGTGTGTGTGTGTGTGTAAGTAACAGGTACTCTGTATAACAGGTGCAGGTGGAATGAGCATAGTGTGTGTGTGTGTATGTGTATGTGTGTGTGTGTGTGTGTGTAAGTAACAGGTACTCTGTATAACAGGTTCAGGTGGAATGAGCGTAGTGTGTGTGTGTGTGTATGTGTGTGTGTGTGTGTGTGTAAGTAACAGGTACTCTGTATCACAGGTGCAGGTGGAATGAGCGTAGTGTGTGTGTGTGTATGTGTGTGTGTGTGTGTGTGTGTAAGTAACAGGTACTCTGTATCACAGGTTCAGGTGGAGTGTGTGTGTGTGTGTGTGTGTGTGTGTGTGTGTGTGTGTGTGTGTGTGTAAGTAACAGGTACTCTGTATAACAGGTGCAGGTGGAATGAGCGTAGCCTGTGTGTTGAAGAGGAAAGCAGTTCTCTGGCAAGACTCTTTCAGCCCCCACCTCAAACAGCCCCCCCTCGACGCCCCTCTTACCAGCATGCCCGTGGTGCTGACGGCAGGATCGGGCGCCCCTCAGACGGGCCACGCCCCTCAGTCCGCCCCTCCTGGCCAGGCGGGGGGGGCAGGACGGTCCCAGGACGACGCCATGGTGGATTACTTCTTCCAGCGTCAACAGGGCGAGCAGCTGTGTGGGAAACAGCGCTGGCCAACAAGCGACCACACCCACTCCGACAACCAGGTGAGTGTCTGACCACTCCCACTCCGACAACCAGGTGAGTGTCTGACCACTCCCACTCCGACAACCAGGTGAGTGTCTGACCACACCCACTCCGACAACCAGGTGAGTCTCTGACCACACCCACTCCGACAACCAGGTGAGTGTCTGACCACACCCACTCCGACAACCAGGTGAGTCTCTGACCACACCCACTCCGACAACCAGGTGAGTCTCTGACCACTCCCACTCCGACAACCAGGTGAGTCTCTGACCACACCCACTCCAGGGATGCATTCTGTCTTTGTTTATTAGGTTAATATCATTTATTTACATAGGCTAGGTTATTTTCTGCATGGTGCAAAGTGGCCTAAACAATATGCTATCGGCTGAGCCGCTGGGGCTACTGTCGGTGTTAAATTATTATTTTTTAAAATCTCATACATATTCTTAATGTAAGGGTACAGATGTTTAAAAAATATATTATTTAAAAAAAGATATAAGAATTTTACAATGGAGCACAAATTAAGTTTTTTGTTATGGAGCGAGTTCTCTCTCACTAGTCAGCGGGGAGCGGAAATTCTCCGCTCTGCTCACATACTCTGACTCAGAGCTCTACCTGCCGCTCCACTCTGCTCACATACTCTGACTCAGAGCTCTACCTGCCGCTCCGCTCTGCTCACATACTCTGCTCACATACTCTGCTCACATACTCTGCTCACATACTCTGACTCAGAGCTCTACCTGCCGCTCCACTCTGCTCACATACTCTGCTCACATACTCTGCTCACATACTCTGCTCACATACTCTGACTCAGAGCTCTACCTGCCGCTCCGCTCTGCTCACATACTCTGACCCAGAGCTCTACCTGCCGCTCCACTCTGCTCATATACTCTGACTCAGAGCTCTACCTGCCGCTCCACTCTGCTCACATACTCTGCTCACATACTCTGACTCAGAGCTCTACCTGCCGCTCCGCTCTGCTCACATACTCTGACTCAGAGCTCTACCTGCCGCTCCGCTCATATACTCTGACCCAGAGCTCTACCTGCCGCTCCACTCTGCTCACATACTCTGACTCAGAGCTCTACCTGCCGCTCCACTCTGCTCACATACTCTGACTCAGAGCTCTACCTGCCGCTCCGCTCTGCTCACATACTCTGACTCAGAGCTCTACCTGCCGCTCCACTCTGCTCACATACTCTGACTCAGAGCTCTACCTGCCGCTCCGCTCTGCTCACATACTCTGACTCAGAGCTCTACCTGCCGCTCCACTCTGCTCACATACTCTGACTCAGAGCTCTACCTGCCGCTCCACTCTGCTCACATACTCTGACTCAGAGCTCTACCTGCCGCTCCGCTCTGCTCACATACTCTGACTCAGAGCTCTACCTGCCGCTCTACTCTGCTCACATACTCTGACTCAGAGCTCTACCTGCCGCTCCGCTCTGCTCACATACTCTGCTCACATACTCTGACTCAGAGCTCTACCTGCCGCTCCACTCTGCTCACATACTCTGACTCAGAGCTCTACCTGCCGCTCCACTCTGCTCACATACTCTGACTCAGAGCTCTACCTGCCGCTCCACTCTGCTCATATACTCTGACTCAGAGCTCTACCTGCCGCTCCACTCTGCTCACATACTCTGACTCAGAGCTCTACCTGCCGCTCCACTCTGCTCACATACTCTGACTCAGAGCTCTACCTGCCGCTCCACTCTGCTCACATACTCTGACTCAGAGCTCTACCTGCCGCTCCACTCTGCTCACATACTCTGACTCAGAGCTCTACCTGCCGCTCCACTCTGCTCACATACTCTGACTCAGAGCTCTACCTGCCGCTCCACTCTGCTCACATACTCTGACTCAGAGCTCTACCTGCCGCTCCACTCTGCTCACATACTCTGACTCAGAGCTCTACCTGCCGCTCCACTCTGCTCACATACTCTGCTCACATACTCTGCTCACATACTCTGCTCACATACTCTGACTCAGAGCTCTACCTGTGGTCCTCAGGTGCGGTCAATGGATGAGCTGAACCACGACTTCCAGGCACTGGCCCTGGAGGGGCGAGCCATGGGAGAGGTGAGGAGTGTCCCTCTAGTAACTCGTGTAACTGTGTGTTTAGAGGGGCATAACTCTAGTGCAATTGTGTGTAAAGTTTATAGGGGTGTAACTAGCATAAATGTGTATCGTTTAGAGGGGGTGTAACTAGTGTAATTGTGTAAAGTTTAGAGGAGGTGTAACTAGTGTAATTGTGTGTAAATGTTAGAGGGGTGTAACTCGTGTAATTGTGTGTAAATGTTAGAGGGGCGTAACTCATGTAATTGTGTGTAAATGTTAGAGGGGTGTAACTTGCATAAATGTGTATAGACGGGGTGTAACTAGTGTAATTGTGTGTAAAGTTTAGAGGGGCATAACTAGTGTAATTGTGTGTAACGTTTAGAGGAGCATAACTAGTGTAATTGTGTGTAAAGTTTGGAGGGGGTGTAACTAGTGTAATTGTGTGTAAAGTTTAGAGGGGCGTAACTCGCTTAATTGTGTGAAAAATTGAGGGGGTGTAACTAGTGTAATTGTGTGTAAAGTTTGGAGGGGTGTAACTAGTGTAATTGTGTGTAAAGTTTGTAGGGGGTGTAATTGTGTGTAAAGTTTGGAGGGGTGTAACTAGTGTAATTGTGTGTAAAGTTTGTAGGGGGTGTAATTGTGTGTAAAGTTTGGAGGGGTGTAACTAGTGTAATTGTGTGTAAAGTTTGGAGGGGTGTAACTAGTGTAATTGTGTGTAAAGTTTGTAGGGGGTGTAATTGTGTGTAAAGTTTGTAGGGGGTGTAATTGTGTGTAAAGTTTGTAGGGGGTGTAATTGTGTGTAAAGTTTGTAGGGGGTGTAATTGTGTGTAAAGTTTGTAGGGGGTGTAATTGTGTGTAAAGTTTGGAGGGGGTGTAATTGTGTGTAAAGTTTGGAGGGGGTGTAATTGTGTGTAAAGTTTGTAGGGGGTGTAATTGTGTGTAAAGTTTGAAGGGGGTGTAACTAGTGTAATTGTGTGTAAAGTTTAGAGGGGCGTAACTCTAGTGTAATTGTGTGTAAAGTTTGAAGGGGGTGTAACTAGTGTAATTGTGTGTAAAGTTTAGAGGGGCGTAACTCTAGTGTAATTGTGTGTAAAGTTTGGATGGGGTGTAACTAGTGTAATTGTGTGTAAAGTTTAGAGGGGCGTAACTAGTGTAATTGTGTGTAAAGTTTAGAAGAGCGTAACTAGTGTAATTGTGTGTAAAGTTTGGAGGGGGTGTAACTCGTGTAATTGTGTGTAAAGTTTAGAGGGGCGTAACTCTAGTGTAATTGTGTGTAAATGTTAGAGGGGCGTAACTCTAGCTTGCTCGATGCTCTGTGTCATGCAGCAGCTCCTGCCTGGGAAGAAGTTCTGGGAGGCAGACGATTCGGGGAAAGATGGACCAAAGGGCATCTTCCTGGACCAATGGCGAGACAGCGCCTGGGGATCCTCAGGTAGCTCCGCCCTCCCGCCCTGGTTACTGACTTTGTGTCAATGTTCAGGTTGTGCTGTTATTCTATGTAAAGGCTGTTGTGACGTATAACTGTTGTATGTGCTAAGATAATTAATGTTATATTCATGTTATACTAACGTTATGTGAGGTTATTCCAGTGCTAATGTTATGCTAAAGTTATGTGAGGTTATCCCAGTGCTGATGTTATGCTAATGTTATGTGAGGTTATCCCAGTGCTAATGTTATGCTAACGTTATGTGAGGTTATCCCAGTGCTAATGTTATGCTAACGTTATGTGAGGTTATTCAAGTGCTCACGTTATGTGAGGTTATCCCAGTGCTAATGTTATACTAATGTTATATGAGGTTATCCCAGTGCTAATGTTATGCTCACGTTATGTGAGGTTATCCCAGTGCTAATGTTATACTAATGTTATATGAGGTTATCCCAGTGCTAATGTTATACTAATGTTATATGAGGTTATCCCAGTGCTAATGTTATACTAATGTTATATGAGGTTATCCCAGTGCTAATGTTATGCTAACGTTATATGAGGTTATCCCAGTGCTAATGTTATGTGAGGTTATTCCAGTGCTAATGTTATGTGAGGTTATTCCAGTGCTAATGTTATGCTAACGTTATGTGAGGTTATCCCAGTGCTGATGTTTTGCTAATGTTATGTGAGGTTATCCCAGTGCTGATGTTATGCTAATGTTATGTGAGGTTATCCCAGTGCTGATGTTATGTGAGGTTATTCCAGTGCTGATGTTATGCTCACGTTATGTGAGGTTATCCCAGTGCTAATGTTATGTGAGGTTATTCCAGTGCTAATGTTATGCTAACGTTGTGTGAGGTTATCCCAGTGCTAATGTTATGTGAGGTTATTCCAGTGCTAATGTTATGTGATGTTATCCCAGTGCTAATGTTATGCTCACGTTATGTGAGGTTATCCCAGTGCTAATGTTATGCTAACATTGTGAGGTTATCCCAGTGCAAACGTTTTGCTAAAGTTATGTGAGGTTATCCTAGTGCTAATGTTATGTGAGGTTATTCCAGTGCTAATGTTATGCTAACGTTATATGAGGTTATCCCAGTGCTAATGTTATGTGAGGTTATTCCAGTGCTAATGTTATGCTAACGTTGTGTGAGGTTATCCCAGTGCTAATTTTATGTGAGGTTATTCCAGTGCTAATGTTATGCTCACGTTATGTGAGGTTATCCCAGTGTTAATGTTATGTGAGGTTATTCCAGTGCTAATGTTATGCTAACGTTGTGTGAGGTTATCCCAGTGCTAATGTTATGTGAGGTTATTCCAGTGCTAATGTTATGTGAGGTTATCCCAGTGCTAATGTTATGTGAGGTTATCCCAGTGCTAATGTTATGTGAGGTTATTCCAGTGCTAATGTTATGCTAACGTTGTGTGAGGTTATCCCAGTGCTAATGTTATGCTAACATTGTGAGGTTATCCCAGTGCAAACGTTTTGCTAACGTTATGTGAGGTTATCCCAGTGCTAATGTTATGTGAGGTTATTCCAGTGCTAATGTTATGCTAACGTTATATGAGGTTATCCCAGTGCTAATGTTATGTGAGGTTATTCCAGTGCTAATGTTATGCTAACGTTGTGTGAGGTTATCCCAGTGCTAATTTTATGTGAGGTTATTCCAGTGCTAATGTTATGCTAACGTTATATGAGGTTATCCCAGTGCTAATGTTATGTGAGGTTATTCCAGTGCTAATGTTATGCTAACGTTGTGTGAGGTTATCCCAGTGCTAATTTTATGCTAACGTTATGTGAGGTTATCCCAGTGCTAATGTTATGCTAACATTGTGAGGTTATCCCAGTGCAAACGTTTTGCTAACGTTATGTGAGGTTATCCTAGTGCTAATGTTATACTAACGTTGTTGCAACGTTGTCTCCATCTCTCAGAACACTCGGTGTCGCAGCCCATCATGGTGCAGCGTAGGGCGGGGCAGGGTTTCCATGGCAGCAGTGAGGTGGGGGCGGTGCTGTCCCCACGCTCGGAGAGCGGTGGGCTGGGCGTTAGCATGGTGGAGTACGTCCTCAGCTCCTCCCCCGCAGAAAAACTCCCCCACTCCTGCCTGCGCAAGGGACCCTTCGTGAGTCTCACTCTCTCCCCCTTTCTCCCTCTATCTATCTATCCATCTATCTATCTCTCCCCCTCTATCCCCTCTTCTCTGTGTGTGCACGTGTGTGCGTTTGTGTTTGCGCGTGTGTGTGTATGTGTGTGTGTGTGTGTGTGTGTGTGTGTGTGTGTGTGTGTGTTTGCGTGTGTGTGTGTGCGTGCGCGTGTGTGTGTTTGCGCGTGTGTGTGTGTTTGCGCGTGTGTGTTTGCGCGTGTGTGTGTGTTTGCGCGTGTGTGCGTGTTTGCGTGTTTGCGCGTGTGCGCGTGTTTGCGCGTGTGTGTGTTTGCGCGTGTGCGTGCGCGTGTGTTTGCGCGTGTGTGTGTGTTTGCGCGTGTGTGTGTTTGTTTGCGTGTGTGTGTTTGCGCGTGTGTGTTTGCGTGTGTGTGTGTGTTTGCATGTGTGTGTGTGTTTGCGCATGTGTGTGTTTGTGTGTGTGTGTTTGCGCGTGTGTGTGCGTGTTTGCGCGTGTGTGTGCGTGTTTGC
The DNA here is from genome assembly GCA_022702515.1 of Ilyophis sp. 1 JC-2022. Taxonomy (NCBI): domain Eukaryota; kingdom Metazoa; phylum Chordata; class Actinopteri; order Anguilliformes; family Synaphobranchidae; genus Ilyophis; species Ilyophis sp. 1 JC-2022. Next base: position 59,868,151 of record CM040406.1, read on the forward strand.
GCGTGTGTGTGTGTTTGCGTGTGTGTGTTTGCATGTGTGTGTGTGTGTGTGTGTGCGCGTGTTTGCGCGTGTGTGTTTGCGTGTGTGTGTGTGTTTGCATGTGTGTGTGTGTTTGCGCATGTGTGTGTTTGTGTGTGTGTGTTTGCGCGTGTGTGTGCGTGTTTGCGCGTGTGTGTGTGTTTGCGTGTGTGTGTTTGCATGTGTGTGTGTGTGTGTGTGTGCGCGTGTTTGCGCGTGTGTGTTTGCGTGTGTGTGCGTGTTTGCATGTGTGTGTGTGTGTTTGCGTGTGTGTGTTTGCATGTGTGTGTGTGTGTGTGTGTGCGCGTGTTTGCGCGTGTGTGTTTGCGTGTGTGTGTGCGGGCTATGTTAGGGTGTGTCTGACTCTGCCCCTCTGTGCAGGGTTCTCGGGAGGGAGATGGGGAAGTGAAGGAGCAGTGCGTGCGGGCTATGTTAGGGTGTGTCTGACTCTGCCCCTCTGTGCAGGGTTCTCGGGAGGGAGATGGGGAAGGGGAGGAGCAGTGCGTGCGGGCTATGTTAGGGTGTGTCTGACTCTGCCCCTCTGTGCAGGGTTCTCGGGAGGGAGATGGGGAAGGGGAGGAGCAGTGCGTGCGGGCTATGTTAGGGTGTGTCTGACTCTGCCCCTCTGTGCAGGGTTCTCAGGTGGGAGATGGGGAAGTGGAGGAGCAGCGGGATATAAAGCCCAAATCCACCTTTGACTCTGATAAACTCAGCGAGCTGAAGGATGCTGAGAGTGATGTCATCGACAAACCCAACGGACTTCCTGTGCAGAATGGGATTGATGTGGATGTCAAAGACTTCAGGTAGCACACACACAGGCTAAACACACGTGCACACACACACAATGGTTTAACGCACACGCACACACACACACACACTGAAACAAGCAGGCTAAACACACACATGCAGACACACACACAGGTGAAATACACACACGCACTTACTCACTCATTCACACTCACACTCACACTCACACTCACACTCACACACACTCACACTCACACTCACACTCACACACACACACACACACACTCACACTCACACACATATTCTCACGTGTCTCTCCTGCATAGTCGTACCCCAGGAAACTGCCCCGTGCCGGGGGTAGAGGTGGAGCTGCTGGGGGCAGGGCAAGGCGGTGCAGATGGCCTATCCCAGCTGGTCAGCAGCAACGGGCCCAAGCTGGTAGAGGACTTTGGGGGGGTGGAGTCGCAGAGCCTGCCCCTGGCCCACATGGAGTCTGTGGGGATGGAACCCCTGCAGTTTGATTACTCTGGAAACCAGCTGCCCATGGACTCCACTGCCGCCGTCGGCCTTTTCGACTACAACACCCAGCAGCAGGTGAGCCCTCGAGGACTACAACTCCCTGAGGCCCTGTGTCTTAAGTACTCCCCATTGCAGGTTGTGACATGTCTAAATGTCTAAATGTCCTGTGTTACCATTCAGCGGGAATGGGAATAAAAGTGATGTGATATCCATGTGAATTTCAGAATAATAATGTCAACTAATTTATTTCGTGATGAACCATCGAAAATGTATCAAACACTGTCTGTTTTCCGTCCTGGTCTGAAGACTTTTTCAGACTCCACCTTGACTAAATGTTTTCTATTTTACTTGTGTGTGGTTTTTATTTTATAATTCAGAATGTATAGCTGACTGTACTATTCCATGTTCATTACGAGCGATGGCTCCTACGTGATGAGAAAGTTGTGCTCTGTCGGATCTGCTTTGCAGTTGTTTTATTGGTCTTCAGCACTTATTGTACGTCGCTTTGGATAAACGAGTCTGCCGAATTATTGTAATGTATAAAATTTTCAAATTGATTTATTTAGAATCCACTTTTCTCCGTCCTCTGATTAGTGAATCATTCAGTGAAATGTACTGTAAAAAATCAGTCCTGACCCCTGTGACCCCTGTGACCCCTGTGACCCCTGTGACCCCTGTGACCCCTGTGACCCCTGTGACCCCTCTGCAGTTGTTCCAGAGGCCCAGTGCACTGGCTCTACAGCAGCAGTATGCCCTGGCAGCTGCTCAGCAACAGCACATCGGTGCGTGTGCGTGTGCGTGTGCGTGAGCGTGTGCGTGTGCGTATATGTGGAGGTAGTAGAGGTATTGCAAGTAGGCTGTACTTTTGACTCCAGTCTAGAAGAAGCCTTCCTCACTAAGGTAATGAAGTATCAGCCTCTGGGTTCAGCTCTGGAACAACTCGGCTATAAATGTAGGTTACTAGTTTTTATATTTGGTATCCTTGGTAACATCCACAGACTAGTGGTGAGGGGCCTGCAACTGGCTGGAATGCTAAAATTCTGGGCAAAGCAGTTGGCGAGATATTGCTCCATGTCAGCAATTATAGGTAGCAACCATATCTGGATTACTGTACCTATACCCTTAATGCGCCTGTAAGTGTCCATAGCATTACTGTATACTGTTACCTATACCCTTAATGAGCCTGTAAGTGTCCATAGCATTACCGTGTACTGTTACCTATACCCTTAATGAGCCTGTAAGTGTCCACAGCATTACCGTGTACTGCTACCTATACCCTTAATGAGCCTGTAAGTGTCCACAGCATTACCGTGTACAGTGTGTCCCAATTGTTTATGTTCTTTGATGTTATTTTTGTATGTGGACATAAGTAAAATTTTTAAAATGTGTGTGCGAGCGTTGTGACCTCTGACCCTGTGTGTGTGTGTGTGTGTGTGTGTGTGCGCTCAGGCCTGGCCCCGGCTGCGTTTATGCCGAACCCTTACATCATCAGCGCAGCCCCCCCCGGCACTGACCCCTACGCTGCTGGCCTTGCTGCCGCCGCCACTCTGGGTGAGTCACAACGTTTCAGCAACGTTTCCACAACCTTTCAGCAACATCTCCATAGCTTTCCAGCAACGTTTCCACAACCTTTCAGCAACATCTCCATAGCTTTCCAGCAACGTTTCCACAACCTTTCAGCAACATCTCCATAGCTTTCCAGCAACGTTTCCACAACCTTTCAGCAACATCTCCATAGCTTTCCAGCAACGTTTCCACAACCTTTCTTCAGCGTTTGCGCTCCGTTCGCTGCTGTGCTCTTCAGTAATGTGCAGTCTTTGCGTCTCCAGGCCCAGCTGTGCTACCCCACCAGTACTACGGAGTGACCCCCTGGGGCGTGTACCCTGCAAACCTCTTCCAACAGCAAGCAGCCGCTGCAGCCGCCGCCTCCAGCTCAGCCAATCAGCAGGCGGCAGGCCAGAACCAGCAGAGCCAGCAGCAGGTGATTGGCTGGGCCCATCTGGTGTTCCCCTTACTCATTGGCTGGGCCATTACATTGAGTTTCCCTCCAGTTTTTACCTTGACCTTTGACCCCCCCTTCCCCTGTGTGGCTGCAGGTGCTGCGTGCAGGTAGTAACCAGCGACCTTTGACCCCGAACCAGAGCCAGCAGGGTCAGCAGACGGAACAGATGGTTGCCGCGGCAGCTGTGAACTCGGCGTTGGCATTCGGGCAGGGCCTCGCTGCTGGAGTGCCTGGTGAGTGACCTTTGACCCCTGGCCATAGACCGCCCCGGCAATGCGTCATCAAGTGCCAAGTGTCAAGGCCACGCCCCCTTTAGAGGGGAACCAAGGCTCAAAGAACAGTGACGTTAGCTAGAAGCAGAATGTCGTCTCCAACTACATCTCAGTTGGCTATTAACAGGTTGGTTATTTAAAGACAACACTTAGCCTAATGCTACTGTACCTGGTGACTCACTTAGCCTAATGCTACTGTACCTGGTGACTCACTTAGCCTAATGCTACTGTACCTGGTGACTCACTTAGCCTAATGCTACTGTATCTGGTGACTCACTTAGCCTAATGCTACTGTACCTGGTGACTCACTTAGCCTAATGCTACTGTACCTGGTGACTCACTTAGCCTAATGCTACTGTACCTGGTGACTCACTTAGCCTAATGCTACTGTACCTGGTGACTCACTTAGCCTAATGCTACTGTACCTGGTGACTCACTTAGCCTAATGCTACTGTACCTGGTGACTCACTTAGCCTAATGCTACTGTACCTGGTGACTCACTTAGCCTAATGCTACTGTACCTGGTGACTCACTTAGCCTAATGCTACTGTACCTGGTGACTCACTTAGCCTAATGCTACTGTACCTGGTGACTCTATCAAATATGTGCAGTGTCCGGCCACTGTCGGGTCATTGATCCACATGGACGGAGGGAGGCTGAATGCGCTGACCGATCAACCTTAATTTATTAAGGTATCGCGAACGCTCAGGTTCAGGCAAGGTAGCAAAATAATTACTGGACACGTCTATAAAACAAAGCAGGTTTTTGTTTAACACTAAATGCATACAAACTTGTCAAATTGCATTAATCTAATAGGATCTGTAGGTTTTCTATCCCCCAGAAGGTACCCGTATGTGCCGTTCTGGTCTAAGTACCCGTATGTGCCGTTCTGGTCTACGGAGCAGGATGAGCCCAGTCCTCACACGGCTCTCTCTCCTGCAGGATACCCAGTGCTGGCTCCCGCTGCGTACTACGACCAGACGGGGGCGCTAGTGGTGAACACGGGGGCGCGCAGCGGACCTGTACGACTCATGGCCCCCGCGCCTGTTCTCATCAGCCCGTCTGCTGCACAAGCAGGTGTGTGTGTGTGTGTGTGTGTGTGTGTGTGTGTGTGTGTGTGTGTGTGTGTGTGTGTGAGTGTGCGTGCGTGAGTGTGAGTGTGTGCGCAGTGTTTCCCACAGGTCTGAAATATATTTGTGTTGTTAGCCGGCGGAAATGCAAGACAAAAGGAACCAACAAAATGATGTCCAGTGGAAATCAAGTAGCCTAATTATTAAATATAGCTAATAGGCGGGAAAGGAAATCATAAAACAAATTGACGGTAGCGTCCCTGACTCATATCGTACCTGAAATATCGTACGTCTTTTTACAGAAGACAACATATTATAGTTTGTGTTTGTATGCAAATTACTTTACAGAGTTTCGCTAGAAATAAAAAAGTAGCATAACAATCATATTGGCTGTACGTTACAGGCAGACGATAATACTATAGCAACGTTTTAAAACATGAGTTTCATGAAACGGTCCATTGGGTATGGAAGACCAAATGTGACAAAATCTATAAAATTAAAATAAATAAATAAGCAATTAAATATATAATGAAATAAATATCCATTCATTATTTTCTTAAGTCTCTTATTTATTTCTATTTGTGTTTATTTCAAAACGTCTTGGCCTGTCAGTCAACATGATCATTGCTTTTCAGCTTATAGATGTAAAAACCTCGAGGCTGCTCAGATTTCTGCGCGGCCGCCATATTAGGCGGTGAAGATCGGTGTATTTTGGTAGTGTATTGACAGATGCAGACTTCCCCTGATGAAATATACTATAACTCGCTTCATCTCGACTCATTTTTGTGAAATTTGACTTGTTATTAACGTGATAAATAGGCTGTTTCCAAATTTCCAGGAACAGCTATCCTATTTGTAAAATGCTTTTGTAATAGCCTCCAGGAGTTGTCAAAATGTCTTTTAAAATTTTCTTAAGTAAATGAATTTATAATTTCAGAGAAATATGAATATGCTACTATAACTACCACTAGGGGGCATAATGAGCCCAAACACATGAGGCTACAATATGAGCTGGAATTCTTAAAGCAAGTTACGAGTATTCCACCTCGCTTTTCTGACCGACTCATAGCCTGTTTAAAAATAAGCAATTTTACTGGGGTTAGCCTCGTAGCTGAGGAAAAATAGCTTCCTTATCAGGAGATCAGCTTGACTGAGAATGTATGTGTGATCCACCGTTATAGAATTAGATGTGCATGTGACATAAGTCATATAGCTATTGCACTGCGGCAGGTTGTAGGCTATAATTCAATAAAAATTTATATTCTTAATAAAGTTTGGAGCAATAACTGCTCAGTTATTTATGAAGTACATGTGTATAGGCTATCATATGCCATGTAGTCTAGCATTATTAACCCTCCACTTAGAGATTTAATGCATTTGCCATAGCTTATATCATAATCAGCTCTGACAACATGTTGACCACTCCTCTAGGCTGAAGGGCGATTGACAAATAGCCTAGCTGTTCTGGGGAATTTGGAAATAAAGTAAGCCGAACCTGTGTTATGCAGAAATTTCCCACGCTTATAACAAGCCTAATAAAATGAAAATACAAACCTAAGTAAAATATAGGTTATTTGCTGCTCGAACTGAGAATGTGACTAGGCTACATTATAAGTAAATTAACTTACTATTATGGCATAACTACAATATCTCCATCAAGACACATCAGCACATATATAGCCTATGTACGCCGTTGTGAAATGAGGGACGTTTAGCTGTAGGCTACGTGTTGGTAAGAAAAGTGAAGGTATCTAAAAGTGTAAAAAGCAACGTAGAATAGGCTACTTGAAACTTTCTCAAATAATTGCAGCTCATTTTGTAATTATAGATGGGCTATATTTGTGCAGAATGCAATGTCCTGGAATAAGAAAATAGGTGTGGCTCGGTCCATTAAAGTGTGATACTCTAATACCTCTATCAGAGGAAGCGGAGGGAGAAGGCAAGGAGTCAGGGACGTTTCCTTCAATTTTATTTATGATTTCTCTTCTTGGCTATTATATTTAATAATTACTTGATTTCCACTGGACATCGTGAATTTTATCACCACAGATTTTACATGAATTTGCCTCTTAACATTTTGTCTAAACTGCTGTTTCATTATTCGTTATATTTTTATTTATATTTTAGTTTTTATATTTTTACTTTGAAATTAGCTGGTCGGGTCTCATCTGCTTGCGCGTCTTTTTGATACCTAACATCCTTAATAGATACTTTAATACTTTAAGTGACATGACACGCGTCTCCTTATGACAGAGACGTCTCTAAAGTTACTTAACGTGCGTCTCTTAAAGCCCCAGGGAACAAAGCCTAAAATCGTTAAAATGTATGTATGATATCAAACTTGAGTGTGTTAAGCATCCACCAAAGTTTGAATGAAAAAAAAATATAGAAATATAATAAAAACTATTCTCAAAAACAGCTGAATTAGCTGATCAGACCTGCATTAGGACGGTCGGGGCGTGGTTGTAATATTCTAATGAGCACGCTTGATTTCTGTCCAAGACACTCGGCATCACACACAACAAACACACACAATAGCGGAGAGAATCGGGGTTGTAGCCATATGTACGAATCTACTGACACTGAGTCTGAGAGTGTAGAATAACCCGCGTTCTCTGGAATCTACTGACACTGAGTCTGAGAGTGTAGAATAACCCGCGTTCTCTGGCTTTACCGGTGCTGACGGAAAAGGTGGGTTTCAACATAAGTTTCCATTTAATAATAAACCACACTTCTTAACTTTGTTATTGCAATTATTTCTTCCATTAAAGACGTGGGTATTGCTGCTAGTTAGCGAGCTAGTTGACGTTGGGTAGCTCGCATGTTGAATGCATTTTTATACAGTCTATGGTTGAATGCCATGGAATTGTTTGGTTGGTTACCCTGTCAACTAAATTAAAATAAAAAACTACTGCAACTATTTTTATATAGCGCGCCTACCAAAGCTACAACAACCCTCTCACACACGTTCACACCACACACACACACACAATGGCGGCAGCTGCCATGCAAAGGCAGGTGCCCCTGCTCATTGGGAGCAATTTGGGGTTCAGTGTCTTGCAAGGACACTTCTTCGACATGTGGGGGGGAGGAGCCGGGGAAACCGCGCCAACCCGCGCGATCAGCGGACGACCCGCTCTACCTCCTGAGCCACAGCCGCCCGCCTGAAAGCTCCACTTCAGCTCTGAGCCTTAAAAACAGGCATTAATAAGGCGTTAATGCAGGGATGCATTTGTTTTGACAAATGCTGGTGGGAGGGACAAGCGACTCAGTCTTGTGATTGGTCTGGGATTAGTGACGTCACAATGTGATCCATTTGGCGTTCCATAGTAGACCCTTCTGTAGACCCTTCTGTAGACCCTTCTCGCGATGGCAGAACGAGCAGGTACAGGAGGGGAAGTGCTAGGGGAGATTGTCCGCTAGTTAATCGATCGCGGATGGCGTAGTTCTCTCGGACGGATAAAAAGATTATAATAACAAATGCTAAAATGGCTTGCCAAATATACTTTGGCGGCCGTTAATATACCTGGGCGACCCGCCCAAGTAAAGTCTGTGTGGGAAACACTGTGAGAGAGAGAGTGTGAGAGAGGGAGTGAGAGAGGGAGTGAGAGAGGGAGTGAGAGAGAGAGTGAGAGTGAGAGAGAGAGAGTGAGAGAGTGAGTGAGAGTGAGAGAGAGAGTGAGAGAGAGTGAGAGAGAGCGTGAGAGAGAGCGTGAGAGAGAGTGAGAGAGAGAGTGAGAGAGAGAGTGAGAGAGAGAGTGAGAGAGAGAGTGAGAGAGAGAGTGAGAGAGAGTGAGAGTGTGAGGGAGAGAGAGCGATAGTGTGTGTGTGTGTGTGTCTGAGCCTATGCCTGATGGCAATGTTAGAATGATGGGGCTGTACTTATGTATGAATCTGTAACCCCCCCCCCCCCCTGCAGCAGCAGCAGCAGCTTCAGCGAGTGGCCCCGGTGGGGGGATGGGGGGGGGAGGCAGTGGGCCGTTTCGGACGCTGGGGTCCCAGCCGCCCCCCCAGCAGCAGCAGCCCAACAGTCTGGCCTCCAGCTCTTTCTATGGATCTCAGGCTCCGCCCCAGGCCCCGCCCAGCTCCCAAAGCAGCTCGCTGTTCTCCCAGGGCTCCGCCCAGCATGGGGGATCCTCTCTGGGCTTCGGAAGCTCCTCCTCCCTGGGGCCCAATCTGGGGGCCACGCTCGGAGCCGCGCTGGGGGGGTTCGGCACTGCGGGGGGCTTCCCCAGCCCCTCTCACCACTCCAACCAGCGCACAGGTACCACACCTGGGGCCGGGCCTTACTGGGGAAACCCACATACACACCCATACACGTAAATGCTCTCACACATGCACACACTCATGCGCACACAAACACACACTCATGCGCACACATGCACACACTCATGCGCACACAAACACACACTAGGGGCCGGATTCAGAGCTGAGATAAGCACGCGCAAATGGGACTTACTCCTGAAATTCCGCGTAGCTTAAGCTATTTGTGATTCAGACATTTGACTTATCCGCTGTTTTAAGCGTCTCTCCGGTATATACACGGCATTCCGCGCGCGGGGTGGAGATTTGATGAAAATGAGGCGTGTCTGCAAGATACGCAAATTCAGAGTTTACATTTTTTTCCGTGCAACTTTGTTCGGGGAAAAAAAGGTTGTTTATGTCTAGCGCCGCTAATAGATGATTATGAAAAATACACAATTTTTCACAAAAATGGATATTAGAATGAGTGCATGTTTTTTCTTATTTTCCTTTGCCTAGCCTACTTACAATTATCAGAGAGCTGTCATAAAAATAAAAATATGTAAAAGTAGGCTATGATTGACCATCTAGTATATATTCCAATATTAGATGGATTAATTGATAGACAGTGTCTGGATCATATTCACTTTGACAGAGAGGTGATTTGTCATGTTACGTTTGTTCCGCTCTGATCAAGCGCGCGCTTGGATTGGATGCTCTGGGCCACCATTAGGGGTGTGCGGGACGAGGCGGCGCTTGGATTGGATGCTCTAGGCCACCATTAGGGGTGTGCGGGACGAGGCGGCTCTCCCAATAAACGCTGCTGCTCCTGCTAGTCGTTAAACTATTTTTTTATTCAGACATTTACGTTTTGTTTTAAACACTTTGCTCATTTGCGCCATAATTTCTGTCATGTCTTCTTAATAAAATGTTGCTTTTAAAAAAAAGATAAAACTAGCCTAAATTGTTACCCTTCACTCAGGTAAGCGCAGAAAAATGTCGGCTATGCTCCATTATGCATAGGCTATAAAACACGGCAACCATTCACTAAATAAAAGTTAGCCAATAACAGTCGGCATATTTATTGAAACCATTTAATTACTGGCAGCTGGTAGGCAATAGCCTATGTTAAAAAGCAGTAGCTACTCAGACCGTACATTTTTGCTGAGCGAAATGAATAACATGCATGATGTGAAGGTGGTCGGGTCATAGACGAGACCAATAACAGTCCTAATATTGAAAATCATTTTCTAATAAACTGACTGGGCAGGATCAGTAATAGGCCTATTGGCATATTATGAAAAAACAAACACTGCTACACTTACTGAGACCATTTTTGTTGAATGACCAGAGATCATTGCGCAAAGCTGTAAAAAAACACGTAACACGCAACACGCAACAACCGCAGCTCATATACGAGCTCTTCTCGCAAGAGAGGGATTTATTCGCTCAATCAAAATGTGAAGCACCGCGAGCGAAATTGCTGCGACAACTACTGGCTCTGGAGTTAAATAAACAGACATTTCTCAGAGGAAACTGTAAAGTCAGCTTGTGACAGTATGACAGCATGACGTAGACAGTAGCCTATAAATATAATACGTCTGTATTATGTTTAAGGCATCTTACTATTCCGTTTTACTGGTAGCATGAGATGATCTGGCCTGATTCCGCTACTGTTTAGGTCGTGCTGACAGTAACTAAAAGACCTTAAGTCACGATTACCTCAATTTATTGTTCACACACAAAGTTATAAATAGCTTGCTTCACCATGGCAGTAATGTCTAAACAATGAAAATGGTAATTTGGCAAAATAGTATGTATTGTTAATAATGTCATGCACTGTACCATAACATTTGTAGTTAATTTCAAATACTTAATGATAGCCTACATACCTTATAGCTTTCGAGTCATTTCACTGAGATGATTCTATTGTTTTTCCTGTCAGATCAAAGGTATTCTGACATTATCATCAAGTGTGTTCTAAAATTGAAACGTAGGCTACTTGCGATCTTGCATACTATGAAGTACGTTCTAGCTGGTATAGGCCTATTGCAAGAACGTAGGCTACTATCTAGCATGCAAGTAGCTAGCTACGCAGAACGCAATAGGCTAGAGCCTGTCGTCTTATTTTTTTAATGATGTTAAACACGTGTCTATTGACGGGAGTTATTTTATTTGACGGGACTTAATTTATATTCGCGCCATAGCCTACTGTATTTGTGAAATCACCTTTAATTAAAAACTATTATAAATCTATTCCCCTGATAATGTCATTCTTTATAAAGCATAATAAACACCAGATAATATTTGACCAAAATTTCTCCCATTTGTCCGGCAAACTGCAATCTTGTCGTTCACGGTGGCCGGCACCAAATTTTTATATATATACACACACACACACACACACATAAACTTGCTCACACATACAAGTGTGTATTGTAGGGGTCACTACAGGTGTGTGTGTGTGCAGTACAGGTATAGGGTTCGCTCTGCAGGTGTGTATGTGTGTCGAGTTAACGCTCAGGTTGCTCTCTGTCTCCCCCCAGTGGCGAGCTCCAGTACAGGTGGGGGGTCTCGGCGGGATTCTCTGACGGGCGGGTCAGAGCTCTACAAGCGTGGCCCCAGCAACCTCACTCCCATTGGCCACAGCTTCTACAATGGGCTGGGGTTCTCCTCCCCCGGGCCTGTGGGCATGCCCCTCCCCAACCAGGCCCCCAGCCACTCCTTAACCCCGCCCCCCTCCCTCTCCAACCACGGGTCATCCTCCAGCATCAACCTGGGTCTGTGTGTGTGTGTGTGTTTCCTAACCGCATGAATTAGTGAAGTGAAGTTTTTCTGCAGTGGTAAGTTTTCTGCAATAAAACCGCAAAATAAAATTATAATAGGTTCCTATTAATAAATAAAGATAGCGAATGCATTAACATTAATTCTTATAATGTAGAATATTCTTTATAGATTCTAGTTCCAACTTTGTCTTTGTAGGATTTCTGGTCAGGATGGAAATCAATTCGCGATTAAAACACAGAGACAGTAAACAACTAACATTAACAGTAGAAATTTAAAATTGTAGGCTACAAATGTAGAAACAAAAACTGAAAAAATAGGCTTAATGAAAAATAGGCTACAACATGTCAGCCAAAATGAACTGGAACATAATTATCAATTAGGCTGTTTACCGGCAGCTTTGCATGTGCAATAGACCATAAAACAATTCAAACGTGCCGCTTTTTTCTCATTTTAATTCTTCTCTCCCTCGGTCTGACTAAAGGCCTTTGCCAAAGTGAGTCCTCCTGTGCGACTCACTTATTCCTCGCAAGAAAAACCAACATGTTTACCTCTGGTTTGAGAGATGCGCTCGATGGAGTGACGACAGCCCTGCTGTACCGAATACACCTTGCTATTTTATTGCCCTGCAGTGCTGGAGAGGCGGGGGTTTCCGCATCCTGCATGAGTCACAATTTACGGGGCTTTTTTAAAGCTGTAGCTTCGTTTATAATTTCAGACCAACATGAATAGCCTACTGTTATTGGGACAGATACAACTACCACTAGGGCCACCGTGGATAGGGATATTGCCATTTCATTTCCAAATTTGTAGACTACAGCATTCGGCGCAATTTCCTAATTGTTTAAAATGATGTGATGCCATGAAGACAATGGGCTCGCCTCGTAGACTATGATCATGAAGACAATGGGCTCGCCTCGTAGACTATGATCATGAAGACAATGGGCTCGCCTCATAGACTATGATCATGAAGACAATGGGCTCGCCTCATAGACTATGATCATGAAGACAATGGGCTCGCCTCGTAGACTATGATCATGAAGACAATGGGCTCGCCTCGTAGACTATGATCATGAAGACAATGGGCTCGCATGAAGACTATGATGATGATTAATTTAAGATCACAACTTTCAAAAGCAAAAATTGACAGACTGTTAAAAACCAGGCGGCAATGCGGTGACCAGCTGAGCATGACGTGACTGCAATACGGCGCTATTTCAGTAACCATCCCAGCCCTAATACGTGTTTGTGCGCGCATTATGTGTGGGGTATTGAACCTATGTATATAGAGAGGGTTCTGGTATCTGACTGTGCTCTGCTCTGATTGGACTGCTTTAGGAGGCCTTACCAATGGGAGCGGGCGGTACATCTCGGCGGCGCCGGGGGCGGAGGCGAAGTATCGAAGTGTGAGCAGCGGCTCCAGCCTGTTTAGTCCCAGCAGCCAGCTGTTCCCGTCGTCACGGCTACGCTACGGCATGTCGGACGTGATGCCGTCGGGCCGCAGCCGGCTGCTGGAGGACTTTCGGAACAATCGCTATCCCAACCTGCAGCTGCGCGAGATTGCCGGACACATCATGGAGTTCTCCCAGGATCAGCATGGGTCCAGGTACCAGCCCCTCCCCCACACCCCACATTCTAAAACCAGCCCCCCTCTCACTCTAAAACCAGCCCCCCTCTCACTCTAAAACCAGCCCCCCCAAACTCCCCGGCTCATACACACTGGCACTCAAACCCGTTTTGAAAACCCGTCCTGAAAACCGTCAAGTCCCCACTGTCAGGGGTTTCGAAAACATGTTCATTGAAACCCCTCGGAGCTGGGATCGGAACAGTTTCGAAAACCCTTCACTGGTTTTAGCCGTGAGTGTGTACAGGATCGGTTGTTGAAATCTACCTACAGAATCATTTTAGTTGATCCATATTGTTTATTTTGTCGATATGGATACCAAGGTACGCAAAATATCAAACCCGTTGTCAAGGAAATGTGCATCACGGAGAATTCTAAAACCATAAAATACCTGCGAGTAATGTGTATGAGCAGGTCAAAACTGAAACCCCAGTGTGTACGAGGCCTAAGACAACTGTCCCTCTCTCTCTCTCTCCCTCTCCCTTCCTCTCTCTCTCTCCCTCTCTCCCTCTCTCTCTCCCTCTCTCCCTCCCTCTCTCTCTCTCCCTCCCTCTCTCTCTCTCCCTCCCTCTCTCTCCCTCCCTCCCTCTCTCCCTCCCCTCCCTCCCTCTCTCTCCCCTCCCTCTCCTCTCTCTCCCTCCCTCCTCCCTCCCTCTCTCTCTCCCTCCCTCTCTCTCCCTCCCTCCCTCTCCTCCCTCCTCCCTCTCTCTCCCTCCTCCCTCCCTCTCTCTCCCTCCCTCCCTCTCTCTCCCTCCCTCCCTCCCTCTCCTCTCTCCTCCCTCCCTCCCTCTCTCCCTCTCCTCCCTCTCTCTCTCCCTCTCTCTCTCTCCCTCTCTTTCTCTCCCTCTCTCCCTCCCTCTCTCTCTCTCTCTCTCCCTCCCTCTCTCTCAGGTTTATTCAGCTGAAGTTGGAGCGAGCGACCCCAGCAGAGAGGCAGTTAGTATTCAGTGAGATCCTGCAGGCAGCGTACCAGCTCATGGTCGATGTCTTTGGAAACTACGTCATCCAGAAGTTCTTTGAGGTGCAGAAAAGTGCTAAAATCTGTGCGTGTGTGTTAGTAGTAATGTCCCGCCCTCTCTCTCTCTTTCTCTGTGCAGTGTTTAAGGGGTAGTTTACCCCAAAATTTTATTAAGCTGTTTTCACTTATCCATCCAGATAGACGCATCACATGATCACATCAAGCTGTACGACTTTGCTGCTGATTGGCTGTCTTATCAACATCCAATAGATGTCATGATGAAGCATTTCACATAGCATCTAATGTTAGGGGCTTTACTAGAATTACGACCACATCAGGTATAATTAAAGAGTAAGTACACCCACTGTCTCAGATCAGGTATAATTATAGAGTAAGTACACTCACTGTCTCAGATCAGGTATAATTATAGAGTAAGTACACCCACTGTCTCAGATCAGGTATAATTATAGAGTAAGTACACTCACTGTCTCAGATCAGGTATAATTATAGAGTAAGTACACCCACTGTCTCAGATCAGGTATAATTATAGAGTAAGTACACTCACTGTCTCAGATCAGGTATAATTATAGAGTAAGTACACTCACTGTCTCAGATCAGGTATAATTATAGAGTAAGTACACTCACTGTCTCAGATCAGGTATAATTATAGAGTAAGTACACTCACTGTCTCAGATCAGGTATAATTATAGAGTAAGTACACTCACTGTCTCAGATCAGGTATAATTATAGAGTAAGTACACCCACTGTCTCAGATCAGGTATAATTATAGAGTAAGTACACTCACTGTCTCAGATCAGGTATAATTATAGAGTAAGTACACTCACTGTCTCAGATCAGGTATAATTATAGAGTAAGTACACCCACTGTCTCAGATCAGGTATAATTATAGAGTAAGTACACCCACTGTCTCAGATCAGGTATAATTATAGAGTAAGTACACTCACTGTCTCAGATCAGGTATAATTATAGAGTAAGTACACTCACTGTCTCAGATCAGGTATAATTATAGAGTAAGTACACTCACTGTCTCAGATCAGGTATAATTATAGAGTAAGTACACCCACTGTCTCAGATCAGGTATAATTATAGAGTAAGTACACCCACTGTCTCAGATCAGGTATAATTATAGAGTAAGTACACTCACTGTCTCAGATCAGGTATAATTATAGAGTAAGTACACTCACTGTCTCAGATCAGGTATAATTATAGAGTAAGTACACTCACTGTCTCAGATCAGGTATAATTATAGAGTAAGTACACTCACTGTCTCAGATCAGGTATAATTATAGAGTAAGTACACTCACTGTCTCAGATCAGGTATAATTATAGAGTAAGTACACTCACTGTCTCAGATCAGGTATAATTATAGAGTAAGTACACTCACTGTCTCAGATCAGGTATAATTATAGAGTAAGTACACTCACTGTCTCAGATCAGGTATAATTATAGAGTAAGTACACCCACTGTCTCAGATCAGGTATAATTATAGAGTAAGTACACCCACTGTCTCAGATCAGGTATAATTATAGAGTAAGTACACTCACTGTCTCAGATCAGGTATAATTATAGAGTAAGTACACTCACTGTCTCAGATCAGGTATAATTATAGAGTAAGTACACTCACTGTCTCAGATCAGGTATAATTATAGAGTAAGTACACTCACTGTCTCAGATCAGGTATAATTATAGAGTAAGTACACCCACTGTCTCAGATCAGGTATAATTATAGAGTAAGTACACCCACTGTCTCAGATCAGGTATAATTATAGAGTAAGTACACCCACTGTCTCAGATCAGGTATAATTATAGAGTAAGTACACTCACTGTCTCAGATCAGGTATAATTATAGAGTAAGTACACCCACTGTCTCAGATCAGGTATAATTATAGAGTAAGTACACTCACTGTCTCAGATCAGGTATAATTATAGAGTAAGTACACTCACTGTCTCAGATCAGGTATAATTATAGAGTAAGTACACCCACTGTCTCAGATCAGGTATAATTATAGAGTAAGTACACTCACTGTCTCAGATCAGGTATAATTATAGAGTAAGTACACCCACTGTCTCAGATCAGGTATAATTATAGAGTAAGTACACCCACTGTCTCAGATCAGGTATAATTATAGAGTAAGTACACTCACTGTCTCAGATCAGGTATAATTATAGAGTAAGTACACTCACTGTCTCAGATCAGGTATAATTATAGAGTAAGTACACTCACTGTCTCAGATCAGGTATAATTATAGAGTAAGTACACTCACTGTCTCAGATCAGGTATAATTATAGAGTAAGTACACCCACTGTCTCAGATCAGGTATAATTATAGAGTAAGTACACCCACTGTCTCAGATCAGGTATAATTATAGAGTAAGTACACTCACTGTCTCAGATCAGGTATAATTATAGAGTAAGTACACTCACTGTCTCAGATCAGGTATAATTATAGAGTAAGTACACTCACTGTCTCAGATCAGGTATAATTATAGAGTAAGTACACCCACTGTCTCAGATCAGGTATAATTATAGAGTAAGTACACCCACTGTCTCAGATCAGGTATAATTATAGAGTAAGTACACTCACTGTCTCAGATCAGGTATAATTATAGAGTAAGTACACTCACTGTCTCAGATCAGGTATAATTATAGAGTAAGTACACTCACTGTCTCAGATCAGGTATAATTATAGAGTAAGTACACTCACTGTCTCAGATCAGGTATAATTATAGAGTAAGTACACTCACTGTCTCAGATCAGGTATAATTATAGAGTAAGTACACTCACTGTCTCAGATCAGGTATAATTATAGAGTAAGTACACTCACTGTCTCAGATCAGGTATAATTATAGAGTAAGTACACTCACTGTCTCAGATCAGGTATAATTATAGAGTAAGTACACTCACTGTCTCAGATCAGGTATAATTATAGAGTAAGTACACTCACTGTCTCAGATCAGGTATAATTATAGAGTAAGTACACTCACTGTCTCAGATCAGGTATAATTATAGAGTAAGTACACTCACTGTCTCAGATCAGGTATAATTATAGAGTAAGTACACTCACTGTCTCAGATCAGGTATAATTATAGAGTAAGTACACTCACTGTCTCAGATCAGGTATAATTATAGAGTAAGTACACTCACTGTCTCAGATCAGGTATAATTATAGAGTAAGTACACTCACTGTCTCAGATCAGGTATAATTATAGAGTAAGTACACTCACTGTCTCAGATCAGGTATAATTATAGAGTAAGTACACTCACTGTCTCAGATCAGGTATAATTATAGAGTAAGTACACTCACTGTCTCAGATCAGGTATAATTATAGAGTAAGTACACTCACTGTCTCAGATCAGGTATAATTATAGAGTAAGTACACTCACTGTCTCAGATCAGGTATAATTATAGAGTAAGTACACTCACTGTCTCAGATCAGGTATAATTATAGAGTAAGTACACTCACTGTCTCAGATCAGGTATAATTATAGAGTAAGTACACTCACTGTCTCAGATCAGGTATAATTATAGAGTAAGTACACTCACTGTCTCAGATCAGGTATAATTATAGAGTAAGTACACTCACTGTCTCAGATCAGGTATAATTATAGAGTAAGTACACTCACTGTCTCAGATCAGGTATAATTATAGAGTAAGTACACTCACTGTCTCAGATCAGGTATAATTATAGAGTAAGTACACTCACTGTCTCAGATCAGGTATAATTATAGAGTAAGTACACTCACTGTCTCAGATCAGGTATAATTATAGAGTAAGTACACTCACTGTCTCAGATCAGGTATAATTATAGAGTAAGTACACTCACTGTCTCAGATCAGGTATAATTATAGAGTAAGTACACTCACTGTCTCAGATCAGGTATAATTATAGAGTAAGTACACTCACTGTCTCAGATCAGGTATAATTATAGAGTAAGTACACCCACTGTCTCAGATCAGGTATAATTATAGAGTAAGTACACCCACTGTCTCAGATCAGGTATAATTATAGAGTAAGTACACTCACTGTCTCAGATCAGGTATAATTATAGAGTAAGTACACTCACTGTCTCAGATCAGGTATAATTATAGAGTAAGTACACCCACTGTCTCAGATCAGGTATAATTATAGAGTAAGTACACTCACTGTCTCAGATCAGGTATAATTATAGAGTAAGTACACTCACTGTCTCAGATCAGGTATAATTATAGAGTAAGTACACTCACTGTCTCAGATCAGGTATAATTATAGAGTAAGTACACCCACTGTCTCAGATCAGGTATAATTATAGAGTAAGTACACCCACTGTCTCAGATCAGGTATAATTATAGAGTAAGTACACTCACTGTCTCAGATCAGGTATAATTATAGAGTAAGTACACTCACTGTCTCAGATCAGGTATAATTATAGAGTAAGTACACTCACTGTCTCAGATCAGGTATAATTATAGAGTAAGTACACTCACTGTCTCAGATCAGGTATAATTATAGAGTAAGTACACTCACTGTCTCAGATCAGGTATAATTATAGAGTAAGTACACTCACTGTCTCAGATCAGGTATAATTATAGAGTAAGTACACTCACTGTCTCAGATCAGGTATAATTATAGAGTAAGTACACTCACTGTCTCAGATCAGGTATAATTATAGAGTAAGTACACTCACTGTCTCAGATCAGGTATAATTATAGAGTAAGTACACTCCACTGTCTCAGATCAGGTATAATTATAGAGTAAGTACACTCACTGTCTCAGATCAGGTATAATTATAGAGTAAGTACACTCACTGTCTCAGATCAGGTATAATTATAGAGTAAGTACACTCACTGTCTCAGATCAGGTATAATTATAGAGTAAGTACACTCACTGTCTCAGATCAGGTATAATTATAGAGTAAGTACACTCACTGTCTCAGATCAGGTATAATTATAGAGTAAGTACACTCACTGTCTCAGATCAGGTATAATTATAGAGTAAGTACACTCACTGTCTCAGATCAGGTATAATTATAGAGTAAGTACACTCACTGTCTCAGATCAGGTATAATTATAGAGTAAGTACACTCACTGTCTCAGATCAGGTATAATTATAGAGTAAGTACACTCACTGTCTCAGATCAGGTATAATTATAGAGTAAGTACACCCACTGTCTCAGATCAGGTATAATTATAGAGTAAGTACACTCACTGTCTCAGATCAGGTATAATTATAGAGTAAGTACACTCACTGTCTCAGATCAGGTATAATTATAGAGTAAGTACACTCACTGTCTCAGATCAGGTATAATTATAGAGTAAGTACACCCACTGTCTCAGATCAGGTATAATTATAGAGTAAGTACACTCACTGTCTCAGATCAGGTATAATTATAGAGTAAGTACACTCACTGTCTCAGATCAGGTATAATTATAGAGTAAGTACACTCACTGTCTCAGATCAGGTATAATTATAGAGTAAGTACACCCACTGTCTCAGATCAGGTATAATTATAGAGTAAGTACACTCACTGTCTCAGATCAGGTATAATTATAGAGTAAGTACACTCACTGTCTCAGATCAGGTATAATTATAGAGTAAGTACACTCACTGTCTCAGATCAGGTATAATTATAGAGTAAGTACACTCACTGTCTCAGATCAGGTATAATTATAGAGTAAGTACACTCACTGTCTCAGATCAGGTATAATTATAGAGTAAGTACACTCACTGTCTCAGATCAGGTATAATTATAGAGAGTAAGTACACCCACTGTCTCAGATCAGGTATAATTATAGAGTAAGTACACTCACTGTCTCAGATCAGGTATAATTATAGAGTAAGTACACTCACTGTCTCAGATCAGGTATAATTATAGAGTAAGTACACTCACTGTCTCAGATCAGGTATAATTATAGAGTAAGTACACCCACTGTCTCAGATCAGGTATAATTATAGAGTAAGTACACTCACTGTCTCAGATCAGGTATAATTATAGAGTAAGTACACTCACTGTCTCAGATCAGGTATAATTATAGAGTAAGTACACCCACTGTCTCAGATCAGGTATAATTATAGAGTAAGTACACTCACTGTCTCAGATCAGGTATAATTATAGAGTAAGTACACCCACTGTCTCAGATCAGGTATAATTATAGAGTAAGTACACTCACTGTCTCAGATCAGGTATAATTATAGAGTAAGTACACTCACTGTCTCAGATCAGGTATAATTATAGAGTAAGTACACTCACTGTCTCAGATCAGGTATAATTATAGAGTAAGTACACTCACTGTCTCAGATCAGGTATAATTATAGAGTAAGTACACCCACTGTCTCAGATCAGGTATAATTATAGAGTAAGTACACTCACTGTCTCAGATCAGGTATAATTATAGAGTAAGTACACTCACTGTCTCAGATCAGGTATAATTATAGAGTAAGTACACCCACTGTCTCAGATCAGGTATAATTATAGAGTAAGTACACCCACTGTCTCAGATCAGGTATAATTATAGAGTAAGTACACCCACTGTCTCAGATCAGGTATAATTATAGAGTAAGTACACTCACTGTCTCAGATCAGGTATAATTATAGAGTAAGTACACTCACTGTCTCAGATCAGGTATAATTATAGAGTAAGTACACTCACTGTCTCAGATCAGGTATAATTATAGAGTAAGTACACTCACTGTCTCAGATCAGGTATAATTATAGAGTAAGTACACACACTGTCTCAGATCAGGTATAATTATAGAGTAAGTACACCCACTGTCTCAGATCAGGTATAATTATAGAGTAAGTACACTCACTGTCTCAGATCAGGTATAATTATAGAGTAAGTACACTCACTGTCTCAGATCAGGTATAATTATAGAGTAAGTACACTCACTGTCTCAGATCAGGTATAATTATAGAGTAAGTACACTCACTGTCTCAGATCAGGTATAATTATAGAGTAAGTACACTCACTGTCTCAGATCAGGTATAATTATAGAGTAAGTACACTCACTGTCTCAGATCAGGTATAATTATAGAGTAAGTACACTCACTGTCTCAGATCAGGTATAATTATAGAGTAAGTACACTCACTGTCTCAGATCAGGTATAATTATAGAGTAAGTACACTCACTGTCTCAGATCAGGTATAATTATAGAGTAAGTACACTCACTGTCTCAGATCAGGTATAATTATAGAGTAAGTACACTCACTGTCTCAGATCAGGTATAATTATAGAGTAAGTACACCCACTGTCTCAGATCAGGTATAATTATAGAGTAAGTACACTCACTGTCTCAGATCAGGTATAATTATAGAGTAAGTACACTCACTGTCTCAGATCAGGTATAATTATAGAGTAAGTACACTCACTGTCTCAGATCAGGTATAAATATACAGTAAGTACACCAGCTGTCTCAGATAAGGTATAATTATAGAGTAAGTACACTCACTGTCTCAGATCAGGTATAATTATAGAGTAAGTACACTCACTGTCTCAGATCAGGTATAATTATAGAGTAAGTACACCCACTGTCTCAGATCAGGTATAATTATAGAGTAAGTACACTCACTGTCTCAGATCAGGTATAATTATAGAGTAAGTACACTCACTGTCTCAGATCAGGTATAATTATAGAGTAAGTACACTCACTGTCTCAGATCAGGTATAATTATAGAGTAAGTACACTCACTGTCTCAGATCAGGTATAATTATAGAGTAAGTACACTCACTGTCTCAGATCAGGTATAATTATAGAGTAAGTACACTCACTGTCTCAGATCAGGTATAATTATAGAGTAAGTACACTCACTGTCTCAGATCAGGTATAATTATAGAGTAAGTACACTCACTGTCTCAGATCAGGTATAATTATAGAGTAAGTACACTCACTGTCTCAGATCAGGTATAATTATAGAGTAAGTACACTCACTGTCTCAGATCAGGTATAATTATAGAGTAAGTACACTCACTGTCTCAGATCAGGTATAATTATAGAGTAAGTACACTCACTGTCTCAGATCAGGTATAATTATAGAGTAAGTACACTCACTGTCTCAGATCAGGTATAATTATAGAGTAAGTACACTCACTGTCTCAGATCAGGTATAATTATAGAGTAAGTACACTCACTGTCTCAGATCAGGTATAATTATAGAGTAAGTACACTCACTGTCTCAGATCAGGTATAATTATAGAGTAAGTACACTCACTGTCTCAGATCAGGTATAATTATAGAGTAAGTACACCCACTGTCTCAGATCAGGTATAATTATAGAGTAAGTACACTCACTGTCTCAGATCAGGTATAATTATAGAGTAAGTACACTCACTGTCTCAGATCAGGTATAATTATAGAGTAAGTACACTCACTGTCTCAGATCAGGTATAATTATAGAGTAAGTACACTCACTGTCTCAGATCAGGTATAATTATAGAGTAAGTACACTCACTGTCTCAGATCAGGTATAATTATAGAGTAAGTACACCCACTGTCTCAGATCAGGTATAATTATAGAGTAAGTACACTCACTGTCTCAGATCAGGTATAATTATAGAGTAAGTACACTCACTGTCTCAGATCAGGTATAATTATAGAGTAAGTACACTCACTGTCTCAGATCAGGTATAATTATAGAGTAAGTACACCCACTGTCTCAGATCAGGTATAATTATAGAGTAAGTACACCCACTGTCTCAGATCAGGTATAATTATAGAGTAAGTACACTCACTGTCTCAGATCAGGTATAATTATAGAGTAAGTACACTCACTGTCTCAGATCAGGTATAATTATAGAGTAAGTACACTCACTGTCTCAGATCAGGTATAATTATAGAGTAAGTACACTCACTGTCTCAGATCAGGTATAATTATAGAGTAAGTACACTCACTGTCTCAGATCAGGTATAATTATAGAGTAAGTACACTCACTGTCTCAGATCAGGTATAATTATAGAGTAAGTACACTCACTGTCTCAGATCAGGTATAATTATAGAGTAAGTACACTCACTGTCTCAGATCAGGTATAATTATAGAGTAAGTACACTCACTGTCTCAGATCAGGTATAATTATAGAGTAAGTACACTCACTGTCTCAGATCAGGTATAATTATAGAGTAAGTACACTCACTGTCTCAGATCAGGTATAATTATAGAGTAAGTACACTCACTGTCTCAGATCAGGTATAATTATAGAGTAAGTACACCCACTGTCTCAGATCAGGTATAATTATAGAGTAAGTACACTCACTGTCTCAGATCAGGTATAATTATAGAGTAAGTACACTCACTGTCTCAGATCAGGTATAATTATAGAGTAAGTACACTCACTGTCTCAGATCAGGTATAATTATAGAGTAAGTACACTCACTGTCTCAGATCAGGTATAATTATAGAGTAAGTACACTCACTGTCTCAGATCAGGTATAATTATAGAGTAAGTACACTCACTGTCTCAGATCAGGTATAATTATAGAGTAAGTACACTCACTGTCTCAGATCAGGTATAATTATAGAGTAAGTACACTCACTGTCTCAGATCAGGTATAATTATAGAGTAAGTACACCCACTGTCTCAGATCAGGTATAATTATAGAGTAAGTACACTCACTGTCTCAGATCAGGTATAATTATAGAGTAAGTACACTCACTGTCTCAGATCAGGTATAATTATAGAGTAAGTACACTCACTGTCTCAGATCAGGTATAATTATAGAGTAAGTACACCCACTGTCTCAGATCAGGTATAATTATAGAGTAAGTACACTCACTGTCTCAGATCAGGTATAATTATAGAGTAAGTACACTCACTGTCTCAGATCAGGTATAATTATAGAGTAAGTACACTCACTGTCTCAGATCAGGTATAATTATAGAGTAAGTACACTCACTGTCTCAGATCAGGTATAATTATAGAGTAAGTACACTCACTGTCTCAGATCAGGTATAATTATAGAGTAAGTACACTCACTGTCTCAGATCAGGTATAATTATAGAGTAAGTACACTCACTGTCTCAGATCAGGTATAATTATAGAGTAAGTACACTCACTGTCTCAGATCAGGTATAATTATAGAGTAAGTACACTCACTGTCTCAGATCAGGTATAATTATAGAGTAAGTACACTCACTGTCTCAGATCAGGTATAATTATAGAGTAAGTACACTCACTGTCTCAGATCAGGTATAATTATAGAGTAAGTACACACACTGTCTCAGATCAGGTATAATTATAGAGTAAGTACACTCACTGTCTCAGATCAGGTATAATTATAGAGTAAGTACACTCACTGTCTCAGATCAGGTATAATTATAGAGTAAGTACACCCACTGTCTCAGATCAGGTATAATTATAGAGTAAGTACACCCACTGTCTCAGATCAGGTATAATTATAGAGTAAGTACACTCACTGTCTCAGATCAGGTATAATTATAGAGTAAGTACACCTCACTGTCTCAGATCAGGTATAATTATAGAGTTAGTACACTCACTGTCTCAGATCAGGTATAATTATAGAGTAAGTACACTCACTGTCTCAGATCAGGTATAATTATAGAGTAAGTACACTCACTGTCTCAGATCAGGTATAATTATAGAGTAAGTACACTCACTGTCTCAGATCAGGTATAATTATAGAGTAAGTACACTCACTGTCTCAGATCAGGTATAATTATAGAGTAAGTACACTCACTGTCTCAGATCAGGTATAATTATAGAGTAAGTACACTCACTGTCTCAGATCAGGTATAATTATAGAGTAAGTACACTCACTGTCTCAGATCAGGTATAATTATAGAGTAAGTACACTCACTGTCTCAGATCAGGTATAATTATAGAGTAAGTACACTCACTGTCTCAGATCAGGTATAATTATAGAGTAAGTACACTGTCTCAGATCAGGTATAATTATAGAGTAAGTACACCACTGTCTCAGATCAGGTATAATTATAGAGTAAGTACACTCACTGTCTCAGATCAGGTATAATTATAGAGTAAGTACACTCACTGTCTCAGATCAGGTATAATTATAGAGTAAGTACACCCACTGTCTCAGATCAGGTATAATTATAGAGTAAGTACACTCACTGTCTCAGATCAGGTATAATTATAGAGTAAGTACACTCACTGTCTCAGATCAGGTATAATTATAGAGTAAGTACACTCACTGTCTCAGATCAGGTATAATTATAGAGTAAGTACACTCACTGTCTCAGATCAGGTATAATTATAGAGTAAGTACACCCACTGTCTCAGATCAGGTATAATTATAGAGTAAGTACACTCACTGTCTCAGATCAGGTATAATTATAGAGTAAGTACACTCACTGTCTCAGATCAGGTATAATTATAGAGTAAGTACACTCACTGTCTCAGATCAGGTATAATTATAGAGTAAGTACACTCACTGTCTCAGATCAGGTATAATTATAGAGTAAGTACACCCGCTGTCTCAGATCAGGTATAATTATAGAGTAAGTACACTCACTGTCTCAGATCAGGTATAATTATAGAGTAAGTACACTCACTGTCTCAGATCAGGTATAATTATAGAGTAAGTACACTCACTGTCTCAGATCAGGTATAATTATAGAGTAAGTACACTCACTGTCTCAGATCAGGTATAATTATAGAGTAAGTACACTCACTGTCTCAGATCAGGTATAATTATAGAGTAAGTACACACACTGTCTCAGATCAGGTATAATTATAGAGTAAGTACACTCACTGTCTCAGATCAGGTATAATTATAGAGTAAGTACACTCACTGTCTCAGATCAGGTATAATTATAGAGTAAGTACACTCACTGTCTCAGATCAGGTATAATTATAGAGTAAGTACACTCACTGTCTCAGATCAGGTATAATTATAGAGTAAGTACACTCACTGTCTCAGATCAGGTATAATTATAGAGTAAGTACACTCACTGTCTCAGATCAGGTATAATTATAGAGTAAGTACACTCACTGTCTCAGATCAGGTATAATTATAGAGTAAGTACACTCACTGTCTCAGATCAGGTATAATTATAGAGTAAGTACACCCACTGTCTCAGATCAGGTATAATTATAGAGTAAGTACACTCACTGTCTCAGATCAGGTATAATTATAGAGTAAGTACACTCACTGTCTCAGATCAGGTATAATTATAGAGTAAGTACACCCACTGTCTCAGATCAGGTATAATTATAGAGTAAGTACACTCACTGTCTCAGATCAGGTATAATTATAGAGTAAGTACACCCACTGTCTCAGATCAGGTATAATTATAGAGTAAGTACACTCACTGTCTCAGATCAGGTATAATTATAGAGTAAGTACACTCACTGTCTCAGATCAGGTATAATTATAGAGTAAGTACACTCACTGTCTCAGATCAGGTATAATTATAGAGTAAGTACACTCACTGTCTCAGATCAGGTATAATTATAGAGTAAGTACACTCACTGTCTCAGATCAGGTATAATTATAGAGTAAGTACACTCACTGTCTCAGATCAGGTATAATTATAGAGTAAGTACACCCACTGTCTCAGATCAGGTATAATTATAGAGTAAGTACACTCACTGTCTCAGATCAGGTATAATTATAGAGTAAGTACACTCACTGTCTCAGATCAGGTATAATTATAGAGTAAGTACACTCACTGTCTCAGATCAGGTATAATTATAGAGTAAGTACACCCACTGTCTCAGATCAGGTATAATTATAGAGTAAGTACACTCACTGTCTCAGATCAGGTATAATTATAGAGTAAGTACACTCACTGTCTCAGATCAGGTATAATTATAGAGTAAGTACACCCACTGTCTCAGATCAGGTATAATTATAGAGTAAGTACACTCACTGTCTCAGATCAGGTATAATTATAGAGTAAGTACACCCACTGTCTCAGATCAGGTATAATTATAGAGTAAGTACACTCACTGTCTCAGATCAGGTATAATTATAGAGTAAGTACACCCACTGTCTCAGATCAGGTATAATTATAGAGTAAGTACACTCACTGTCTCAGATCAGGTATAATTATAGAGTAAGTACACTCACTGTCTCAGATCAGGTATAATTATAGAGTAAGTACACCCACTGTCTCAGATCAGGTATAATTATAGAGTAAGTACACTCACTGTCTCAGATCAGGTATAATTATAGAGTAAGTACACTCACTGTCTCAGATCAGGTATAATTATAGAGTAAGTACACTCACTGTCTCAGATCAGGTATAATTATAGAGTAAGTACACCCACTGTCTCAGATCAGGTATAATTATAGAGTAAGTACACTCACTGTCTCAGATCAGGTATAATTATAGAGTAAGTACACTCACTGTCTCAGATCAGGTATAATTATAGAGTAAGTACACCCACTGTCTCAGATCAGGTATAATTATAGAGTAAGTACACCCACTGTCTCAGATCAGGTATAATTATAGAGTAAGTACACCCACTGTCTCAGATCAGGTATAATTATAGAGTAAGTACACTCACTGTCTCAGATCAGGTATAATTATAGAGTAAGTACACTCACTGTCTCAGATCAGGTATAATTATAGAGTAAGTACACTCACTGTCTCAGATCAGGTATAATTATAGAGTAAGTACACTCACTGTCTCAGATCAGGTATAATTATAGAGTAAGTACACTCACTGTCTCAGATCAGGTATAATTATAGAGTAAGTACACCCACTGTCTCAGATCAGGTATAATTATAGAGTAAGTACACTCACTGTCTCAGATCAGGTATAATTATAGAGTAAGTACACTCACTGTCTCAGATCAGGTATAATTATAGAGTAAGTACACTCACTGTCTCAGATCAGGTATAATTATAGAGTAAGTACACCCACTGTCTCAGATCAGGTATAATTATAGAGTAAGTACACTCACTGTCTCAGATCAGGTATAATTATAGAGTAAGTACACTCACTGTCTCAGATCAGGTATAATTATAGAGTAAGTACACTCACTGTCTCAGATCAGGTATAATTATAGAGTAAGTACACTCACTGTCTCAGATCAGGTATAATTATAGAGTAAGTACACCCACTGTCTCAGATCAGGTATAATTATAGAGTAAGTACACTCACTGTCTCAGATCAGGTATAATTATAGAGTAAGTACACCCACTGTCTCAGATCAGGTATAATTATAGAGTAAGTACACCCACTGTCTCAGATCAGGTATAATTATAGAGTAAGTACACTCACTGTCTCAGATCAGGTATAATTATAGAGTAAGTACACTCACTGTCTCAGATCAGGTATAATTATAGAGTAAGTACACTCACTGTCTCAGATCAGGTATAATTATAGAGTAAGTACACTCACTGTCTCAGATCAGGTATAATTATAGAGTAAGTACACTCACTGTCTCAGATCAGGTATAATTATAGAGTAAGTACACCCACTGTCTCAGATCAGGTATAATTATAGAGTAAGTACACTCACTGTCTCAGATCAGGTATAATTATAGAGTAAGTACACTCACTGTCTCAGATCAGGTATAATTATAGAGTAAGTACACTCACTGTCTCAGATCAGGTATAATTATAGAGTAAGTACACTCACTGTCTCAGATCAGGTATAATTATAGAGTAAGTACACTCACTGTCTCAGATCAGGTATAATTATAGAGTAAGTACACTCACTGTCTCAGATCAGGTATAATTATAGAGTAAGTACACCCACTGTCTCAGATCAGGTATAATTATAGAGTAAGTACACTCACTGTCTCAGATCAGGTATAATTATAGAGTAAGTACACTCACTGTCTCAGATCAGGTATAATTATAGAGTAAGTACACTCACTGTCTCAGATCAGGTATAATTATAGAGTAAGTACACTCACTGTCTCAGATCAGGTATAATTATAGAGTAAGTACACTCACTGTCTCAGATCAGGTATAATTATAGAGTAAGTACACTCACTGTCTCAGATCAGGTATAATTATAGAGTAAGTACACTCACTGTCTCAGATCAGGTATAATTATAGAGTAAGTACACTCACTGTCTCAGATCAGGTATAATTATAGAGTAAGTACACTCACTGTCTCAGATCAGGTATAATTATAGAGTAAGTACACTCACTGTCTCAGATCAGGTATAATTATAGAGTAAGTACACTCACTGTCTCAGATCAGGTATAATTATAGAGTAAGTACACTCACTGTCTCAGATCAGGTATAATTATAGAGTAAGTACACTCACTGTCTCAGATCAGGTATAATTATAGAGTAAGTACACTCACTGTCTCAGATCAGGTATAATTATAGAGTAAGTACACTCACTGTCTCAGATCAGGTATAATTATAGAGTAAGTACACTCACTGTCTCAGATCAGGTATAATTATAGAGTAAGTACACTCACTGTCTCAGATCAGGTATAATTATAGAGTAAGTACACTCACTGTCTCAGATCAGGTATAATTATAGAGTAAGTACACTCACTGTCTCAGATCAGGTATAATTATAGAGTAAGTACACTCACTGTCTCAGATCAGGTATAATTATAGAGTAAGTACACTCACTGTCTCAGATCAGGTATAATTATAGAGTAAGTACACTCACTGTCTCAGATCAGGTATAATTATAGAGTAAGTACACTCACTGTCTCAGATCAGGTATAATTATAGAGTAAGTACACTCACTGTCTCAGATCAGGTATAATTATAGAGTAAGTACACTCACTGTCTCAGATCAGGTATAATTATAGAGTAAGTACACTCACTGTCTCAGATCAGGTATAATTATAGAGTAAGTACACTCACTGTCTCAGATCAGGTATAATTATAGAGTAAGTACACTCACTGTCTCAGATCAGGTATAATTATAGAGTAAGTACACTCACTGTCTCAGATCAGGTATAATTATAGAGTAAGTACACTCACTGTCTCAGATCAGGTATAATTATAGAGTAAGTACACTCACTGTCTCAGATCAGGTATAATTATAGAGTAAGTACACTCACTGTCTCAGATCAGGTATAATTATAGAGTAAGTACACTCACTGTCTCAGATCAGGTATAATTATAGAGTAAGTACACTCACTGTCTCAGATCAGGTATAATTATAGAGTAAGTACACTCACTGTCTCAGATCAGGTATAATTATAGAGTAAGTACACTCACTGTCTCAGATCAGGTATAATTATAGAGTAAGTACACTCACTGTCTCAGATCAGGTATAATTATAGAGTAAGTACACTCACTGTCTCAGATCAGGTATAATTATAGAGTAAGTACACTCACTGTCTCAGATCAGGTATAATTATAGAGTAAGTACACTCACTGTCTCAGATCAGGTATAATTATAGAGTAAGTACACTCACTGTCTCAGATCAGGTATAATTATAGAGTAAGTACACTCACTGTCTCAGATCAGGTATAATTATAGAGTAAGTACACTCACTGTCTCAGATCAGGTATAATTATAGAGTAAGTACACTCACTGTCTCAGATCAGGTATAATTATAGAGTAAGTACACTCACTGTCTCAGATCAGGTATAATTATAGAGTAAGTACACTCACTGTCTCAGATCAGGTATAATTATAGAGTAAGTACACTCACTGTCTCAGATCAGGTATAATTATAGAGTAAGTACACTCACTGTCTCAGATCAGGTATAATTATAGAGTAAGTACACTCACTGTCTCAGATCAGGTATAATTATAGAGTAAGTACACCCACTGTCTCAGATCAGGTATAATTATAGAGTAAGTACACTCACTGTCTCAGATCAGGTATAATTATAGAGTAAGTACACTCACTGTCTCAGATCAGGTATAATTATAGAGTAAGTACACTCACTGTCTCAGATCAGGTATAATTATAGAGTAAGTACACTCACTGTCTCAGATCAGGTATAATTATAGAGTAAGTACACTCACTGTCTCAGATCAGGTATAATTATAGAGTAAGTACACTCACTGTCTCAGATCAGGTATAATTATAGAGTAAGTACACTCACTGTCTCAGATCAGGTATAATTATAGAGTAAGTACACCCACTGTCTCAGATCAGGTATAATTATAGAGTAAGTACACCCACTGTCTCAGATCAGGTATAATTATAGAGTAAGTACACTCACTGTCTCAGATCAGGTATAATTATAGAGTAAGTACACTCACTGTCTCAGATCAGGTATAATTATAGAGTAAGTACACTCACTGTCTCAGATCAGGTATAATTATAGAGTAAGTACACTCACTGTCTCAGATCAGGTATAATTATAGAGTAAATACACTCACTGTCTCAGATCAGGTATAATTATAGAGTAAGTACACCCACTGTCTCAGATCAGGTATAATTATAGAGTAAGTACACTCACTGTCTCAGATCAGGTATAATTATAGAGTAAGTACACACACTGCCTCAGATCAGGTATAATTATAGAGTAAGTACACTCACTGTCTCAGATCAGGTATAATTATAGAGTAAGTACACTCACTGTCTCAGATCAGGTATAATTATAGAGTAAGTACACCCACTGTCTCAGATCAGGTATAATTATAGAGTAAGTACACTCACTGTCTCAGATCAGGTATAATTATAGAGTAAGTACACCCACTGTCTCAGATCAGGTATAATTATAGAGTAATATTTTGGTTGCTACTAGTATTGTAATAATAAAAACAATGCTTTAAAAAAAAGTTTTTAATACCATATTCACATATAGGCTACGAAAATCCATTAGGCAAATTTTTTTCATTAACTCCCGAAAGAGCGGAGGCTCTACACATTAACAATTTGGGCATTATCAGGCTTTAACGATTTCAGGGAGAGACACGCCAGGCTGATCTTGAACACGTAATTGTAGTTTATTTGAAGCTCAGAGTTCAGCCTGAGAGAACAATTTAACGGACTGCAAGCCCATATTGTTCTTGGCTCTGTAGGCTAGACTATGCAAATCACACTCGCACAATCACTCACTCACATAGACACGATCTAGCTAGCAGCTGTGGCTAGCTAGCTACTCTCCAACACACTGACATATAGGCAACTCCCCGGTTAACTAACCTGCTACCCACCGTTACAATATCATATAAAAAAGCAGTAGCCTGGCTCTCTTCACGCTTTTGGCGTGAGATACTTTCAGGCTGTTTTAGTCGCTCGCACGCCAACCAAACACATCTCACACCAAATAAAAAGACTGCACACAGACACACTACCCGGGTGCGACCGCGTCCCAATAGGCTATTCCTCCCTCCTCACCTCCTTTCCTCCACTGGCCTCGTACCTGCAAGTATGCAAAACTGCCTGGACGGAGGAGAGGAGGGGAGACATGGGGCACGGAGGAGAGGAGGTGGGGCACGGAGGAGAGGAGGTGGGGCACGGAGGAGAGGAGGTGGGGCACGGAGGAGAGGAGGTGGGGCACGGAGGAGAGGAGGTGAGACATGGGGCACGGAGGAGAGGAGGGGAGACATGGGGCACGGAGGAGAGGAGGTGGGGCAAGGAGGAGAGGAGGTGAGACATGGGGCACGGAGGAGAGGAGGGGAGACATGGGGCACGGAGGAGAGGAGGTGGGGCACGGAGGAGAGGAGGTGAGACATGGGGCACGGAGGAGAGGAGGTGAGACATGGGGCACGGAGGAGAGGAGGTGAGACATGGGGCACGGAGGAGAGGAGGGGAGACATGGGGCACGGAGGAGAGGAGGTGGGGCACGGAGGAGAGGAGGTGAGACATGGGGCACGGAGGAGAGGAGGGGAGACATGGGGCACGGAGGAGAGGAGGTGGGGCACGGAGGAGAGGAGGTGAGACATGGGGCACGGAGGAGAGGAGGGAGACATGGGGCACGGAGGAGAGGAGGTGGGGCACGGAGGAGAGGAGGTGAGACATGGGGCACGGAGGAGAGGAGGTGAGACATGGGGCACGGAGGAGAGGAGGTGAGACATGGGGCACGGAGGAGAGGAGGTGAGACATGGGGCACGGAGGAGAGGAGGTGAGACATGGGGCACGGAGGAGAGGAGGTGGGGCACGGAGGAGAGGAGGTGAGACATGGGGCACGGAGGAGAGGAGGTGAGACATGGGGCACGGAGGAGAGGAGGTGGGGCACGGAGGAGAGGAGGTGAGACATGGGGCACGGAGGAGAGGAGGTGAGACATGGAGGAGAGGAGGTGAGACATGGGGCACGGAGGAGAGGAGGTGAGACATGGGGCACGGAGGAGAGGAGGTGGGGCACGGAGGAGAGGAGGTGAGACATGGGGCACGGAGGAGAGGAGGTGAGACATGGGGCACGGAGGAGAGGAGGTGAGACATGGGGCACGGAGGAGAGGAGGTGAGACATGGGGCACGGAGGAGAGGAGGTGAGACTTGGGGCACGGAGGAGAGGAGGTGAGACATGGGGCACGGAGGAGAGGAGGTGAGACATGGGGCACGGAGGAGAGGAGGTGAGACATGGGGCA
The DNA here is from genome assembly GCA_022702515.1 of Ilyophis sp. 1 JC-2022. Classification (NCBI taxonomy): domain Eukaryota; kingdom Metazoa; phylum Chordata; class Actinopteri; order Anguilliformes; family Synaphobranchidae; genus Ilyophis; species Ilyophis sp. 1 JC-2022. Next base: position 59,901,785 of record CM040406.1, read on the forward strand.
CGGAGGAGAGGAGGTGGGGCACGGAGGAGAGGAGGTGAGACATGGGGCACGGAGGAGAGGAGGTGAGACATGGGGCATGGAGGAGAGGAGGTGGGGCACGGAGGAGAGGAGGTGAGACATGGGGCACGGAGGAGAGGAGGTGAGACATGGAGGAGAGGAGGTGAGACATGGGGCACGGAGGAGAGGAGGTGAGACATGGGGCACGGAGGAGAGGAGGTGGGGCACGGAGGAGAGGAGGTGAGACATGGGGCACGGAGGAGAGGAGGTGAGACATGGGGCACGGAGGAGAGGAGGTGAGACATGGGGCACGGAGGAGAGGAGGTGGGGCACGGAGGAGAGGTGAGACATGGGGCACGGAGGAGAGGAGGTGAGACATGGAGGAGAGGAGGTGAGACATGGGGCACGGAGGAGAGGAGGTGAGACATGGGGCACGGAGGAGAGGAGGTGGGGCACGGAGGAGAGGAGGTGAGACATGGGGCACGGAGGAGAGGAGGTGAGACATGGGGCACGGAGGAGAGGAGGTGAGACATGGGGCACGGAGGAGAGGAGGTGGGGCACGGAGGAGAGGAGGTGAGAGCTGGGGCAGGGTGGAGTGGTGGTGAGACATGGGGCACGGAGGAGAGGAGGTGGGGCACGGAGGAGAGGAGGTGGGGCACGGAGGAGAGGAGGTGAGACATGGGGCACGGAGGAGAGGAGGGGAGACATGGGGCACGGAGGAGAGGAGGTGGGGCATGGAGGGAGGAGAGGAGGTGAGACATGGGGCACGGAGGAGAGGAGGGGAGACATGGGCACGGAGGAGAGGAGGTGGGGCACGGAGGAGAGGAGGTGAGACATGGGGCACGGAGGAGAGGAGGTGAGACATGGGGCACGGAGGAGAGGAGGTGAGACATGGGGCACGGAGGAGAGGAGGTGAGACATGGGGCACGGAGGAGAGGAGGGGAGACATGGGCACGGAGGTGAGGTGGTGGGGCACGGAGGAGAGGAGGTGAGACATGGGGCACGGAGGAGAGGAGGGGAGACATGGGGCACGGAGGAGAGGAGGTGGGGCACGGAGGAGAGGAGGTGAGACATGGGGCACGGAGGAGAGGAGGGGAGACATGGGGCACGGAGGAGAGGAGGTGGGACATGGGGCACGGAGGAGAGGAGGTGACATGGGGCACGGAGGAGAGGAGGTGAGACATGGGGCACGGAGGAGAGGAGGTGAGACATGGGGCACGGAGGAGAGGAGGTGAGACATGGGGCACGGAGGAGAGGGAGTGGAGGGGGGGAGGAGAGGAGGTGGGGCACGGAGGAGAGGAGGTGAGACATGGGGCACGGAGGAGAGGAGGTGAGACATGGGGCACGGAGGAGAGGAGGTGGGGCACGGAGGAGAGGAGGTGAGACATGGGGCACGGAGGAGAGGAGGTGAGACATGGAGGAGAGGAGGTGAGACATGGGGCACGGAGGAGAGGAGGTGAGACATGGGGCACGGAGGAGAGGAGGTGGGGCACGGAGGAGAGGAGGTGAGACATGGGGCACGGAGGAGAGGAGGTGAGACATGGGGCACGGAGGAGAGGAGGTGAGACATGGGGCACGGAGGAGAGGAGGTGAGACATGGGGCACGGAGGAGAGGAGGTGAGACATGGGGCACGGAGGAGAGGAGGTGAGACATGGGGCACGGAGGAGAGGAGGTGAGACATGGGGCACGGAGGAGAGGAGGTGAGACATGGGGCACGGAGGAGAGGAGGTGGGGCACGGAGGAGAGGAGGTGAGACATGGGGCACGGAGGAGAGGAGGTGAGACATGGGGCACGGAGGAGAGGAGGTGGGGCACGGAGGAGAGGAGGTGAGACATGGGGCACGGAGGAGAGGAGGTGAGACATGGAGGAGAGGAGGTGAGACATGGGGCACGGAGGAGAGGAGGTGAGACATGGGGCACGGAGGAGAGGAGGTGGGGCACGGAGGAGAGGAGGTGAGACATGGGGCACGGAGGAGAGGAGGTGAGACATGGGGCACGGAGGAGAGGAGGTGAGACATGGGGCACGGAGGAGAGGAGGTGGGGCACGGAGGAGAGGTGAGACATGGGGCACGGAGGAGAGGAGGTGAGACATGGAGGAGAGGAGGTGAGACATGGGGCACGGAGGAGAGGAGGTGAGACATGGGGCACGGAGGAGAGGAGGTGGGGCACGGAGGAGAGGAGGTGAGACATGGGGCACGGAGGAGAGGAGGTGGGGCACGGAGGAGAGGAGGTGAGACATGGGGCACGGAGGAGAGGAGGTGAGACATGGGGCACGGAGGAGAGGAGGTGAGACATGGGGCACGGAGGAGAGGAGGTGGGGCACGGAGGAGAGGAGGTGAGACATGGGGCACGGAGGAGAGGAGGTGAGACATGGGGCACGGAGGAGAGGAGGTGGGGCACGGAGGAGAGGAGGTGAGACATGGGGCACGGAGGAGAGGAGGGGAGACATGGGGCACGGAGGAGAGGAGGTGAGACATGGGGCACGGAGGAGAGGAGGTGGGGCACGGAGGAGAGGAGGTGAGACATGGGGCACGGAGGAGAGGAGGGGAGACATGGGGCACGGAGGAGAGGAGGTGGTAGTGGAGAAAAGGAGGATGCATTTTTCAAGTATTGGGACGCACCGCCTGTCCAGGATTTATAACCATTTGGCAAATGGTTATAAATTAATGCCAACTGCAACACTCATGTGTCACTCATATCACAAAACAGGTTTTTTCTCGTAACTTCGTAGCTAAACACTTCATAGATCGCTTTGAAAACAAAGGATGAAAGCTAGCTAACCGCTATATGTGATATTGTTCCGTGGATATTTGCCGTAGTAATTGTGGGCTATAGGCTAACCGAAGGAGAAAGACGACACGTAGTCTAGCTACCGGGTCTGGCCAGGGGCAGCCACTGTGGTGGAGGGAGAGAAAGGGGGAGGAGGAGAAGGGCAGGGGCAGCCACTGTGGTGCAGGGAGAGAAAGGGGGAGGAGAAGGGCAGGGGCAGCCACTGTGGTGGAGGGAGAGAAAGGGGGAGGAGGGCAGGGGCAGCCAGTGTGGTGCAGGGTGAGAAAGGGGGAGGTGAAGGGCAGGGGCAGCCACTGTGGTGGAGGGAGAGAAAGGGGGAGGAGGGCAGGGGGCAGCCAGTGTGGTGGTGGGAGAGAATGGGGGAGGAGGGCAGGGGCAGCCACTGTGGTGGAGGGAGAGAAAGGGGGAGGAGGGCAGGGGCAGCCACTGTGGTGGAGGGAGAGAAAGGGGGAGGAGGGCAGGGGCAGCCACTGGTGGAGGCAGAGAAAGGGGGAGGAGGGCAGGGGCAGCCACTGTGGTGGAGGGAGAGAAAGGGGGAGGAGGGCTGGGGCAGCCACTGTGGTGGAGGCAGAGAAAGGGGGAGGAGGGCAGGGAGGGAGAGAATGGGGGAGGAGGGCAGGGGCAGCCACTGTGGTGGAGGGAGAGAAAGGGGGAGGAGGGCAGGGGCAGCCACTGGTGGAGGCAGAGAAAGGGGGAGGAGGGCAGGGGCAGCCACTGTGGTGGAGGGAGAGAAAGGGGGAGGAGGGCAGGGGCAGCCACTGTGGTGGAGGGAGAGAAAGGGGGAGGAGGGCAGGGGCAGCCACTGTGGTGGTGGGATAGAATGGGGGAGGAGGGCCGGGGCAGCCACTGGTGGAGGCAGAGAAAGGGGGAGGAGGGCAGGGGCAGCCACTGTGGTGGAGGGAGAGAAAGGGGGAGGAGGGCAGGGGCAGCCACTGTGGTGGAGGCAGAGAAAGGGGGAGGAGGGCAGGGGCAGCCACTGTGGTGGAGGGAGAGAAAGGGGGAGGAGGAGAAGGGCAGGGGCAGCCACTGTGGTGGAGGGAGAGAAAGGGGGAGGAGGCCAGGGGCAGCCACTGCAGTGGAGGGAGAGAAAGGGGGAGGAGGAGAAGGGCAGGGTAGAGGAGCGTATATGAAATGTTTTAGCTGTCACACTGTTGTCTGTGTGCGTGGCAAATAAAGTCTATAAAGTTCCCCAAAAATCTTATTCCGACTCCTGTGTGGATTTCCTGATTACTGAGCCAAGTTATATAAATAACGAGGAAAACAGACGAGGTCTGCCTGTAGCGATCATTTTGGAGAGAACTCTTCAGACTTCATGAGTTGCTACACTGTATAGACTACGACAAATTTATTTTAAAGATATTTGTTTGCATTTTCGCCCCGCTTATTCGTTACGTCCCCGATGTGTAACGGCCTTTAGTTGTGACAACGTTTTAATGCATTTACGGCATGTTACCTCGTCGACATTCGCCGGTTCTCCGTTATAATTGGGTTTGTAGCCGAAAAATTCCCAGATTGGCGAAGTGGTGTTTTAAAAAAATTGGAGAATCGATGTACTAACCATCCTCACTCTGCTGTTAACATTGCGCATCAGATAATTAATTAGTACCAGTATACGAATAGGCTAATGCTAACAAAATAATAAATACAGAGCAAATAATAACAACCAAATATATTTTTTTTAAATGAAGCGTACAGAATTTCTTGCGAGGCGTCAGAACTAAAATACTATTATTAGCTAGTATTTTAGAAGCCAAATGTAAGTGTTAAGCCCACATCATATGGCCGTAACACTCAATAATTTCTTTAAAATTTATATTATGGTTTGTTGAAACGACACCGGCTTTCCTTTTTGAACTGGGAACGGCAGGAACGCGAAGTTTTGAATGTGTCATTCAAAGGTATACAGCAATCAAAATACGACACGTCATTATCCCACGAGTTACGCAAGGACCCCGAGCACATCGTTGAGCCGAGCAGATCATTGACCGACACCGTTTTAAAAACGTGGAGCCGAAACTAAAGGAACTTAGTGGGTCTAACCAATCAGGTGCCGGCTGTTTCCGTTGTGGGCGACAACAATTATCCATATGACGTAGAGGTACCTCCAAAGAGGTACTCTGACATCACGATTGGGGCGGGGCAGTGTGGGGAGCAGAAAGGAAATTTCAACCGTTAGAGGCAGCACAAAAACGCCTTTCTACCTGTTTCTTATGATATACAATATTATTTCAGAATTGTTGAAATAACAGAATGGATGAATACGTTTCATTATAAGGTAGGCATACAAACACGTTACAGCAAAAAAAAAAAGGAAAAAAAGAAGTGATCTCGGGTGTACTTTTCAAAGAAAAAAAAGTCAATATACCACATGGTTGTGATGAATATTATTGTACTAAAAGATTTTTGATAATTGTCAAATGAGCATCCCCAATCCAAAGCCAGTATTTTGGGGTGAACTGCCCGTTTAAAGTGTCTCTCTCTCTGTTCAGTGTTAATGTCTCTCGCCGTCTCTGTAGTTTGGCAGTCTGGATCAGAAGCTAGCGTTAGCGGAGCGGATCAGGGGACGTGCTCTCTCTCTCTGTTCAGTGTTAATGTCTCTCTCTCTCTCTCTGTCTCTCTCTCTGTCTCTCTCTCTCGCTGTATACAGTTTGGCAGTCTGGATCAGAAGCTAGCGTTAGCGGAGCGGATCAGGGGACATGTGCTCTCTCTCTCTGTTCAGTGTTAATGTCTCTCTCTCTCTCTCTCTCTCTCTCTCTCTGTATACAGTTTGGCAGTCTGGATCAGAAGCTAGCGTTAGCGGAGCGGATCAGGGGACGTGCTCTCTCTCTCTGTTCAGTGTTAATGTCTCTCTCTCTCTCTCTCTCTCTGTATACAGTTTGGCAGTCTGGATCAGAAGCTAGCGTTAGCGGAGCGGATCAGGGGACATGTGCTCTCTCTCCAGTGTTAATGTCTCTCTCTCTCTCTCTCTCTCTCTGTCTCTCTCTCTGTAGTTTGGCAGTCTGGATCAGAAGCTAGCGTTAGCGGAGCGGATCAGGGGACATGTGCTCTCTCTCGCGCTACAGATGTATGGCTGTAGGGTCATTCAGAAAGCTCTGGAGTTCATCCCTTCTGAACAGCTGGTCATCGTGAGTATTCCCCCTGCCGGTGTGTGTGTGTGTGTGTGTGTGTGTGTAATGGTCTCTCTCTGTAGAGTGAGATGGTGTATGTGTGTGTATGTGTAATGGTCTCTCTCTGTAGAGTGAGATGGTGTATGTGTGTGTATGTGTAATGGTCTCTCTCTCTGTAGAGTGAGATGGTGTATGTGTGTGTATGTGTAATGGTCTCTCTGTAGAGTGAGATGGTGTATGTGTGTGTATGTGTAATGGTCTCTCTCTGTAGAGTGAGATGGTGTATGTGTGTGTATGTGTAATGGTCTCTCTCTCTGTAGAGTGAGATGGTGTATGTGTAATGGTCTCTCTCTCTGTAGAGTGAGATGGTGTGTGTGTGTGTGTGTATGTGTAATGGTCTCACTCTCTGTAGAGTGAGATGGTGTATGTGTGTGTATGTGTAATGGTCTCTCTGTAGAGTGATATGGTGTGTGTGTGTGTGTGTATGTGTAATGGTCTCTCTCTCTGTAGAGTGAGATGGTGTATGTGTGTGTATGTGTAATGGTCTCTCTGTAGAGTGAGATGGTGTATGTGTGTGTATGTGTAATGGTCTCTCTCTGTAGAGTGAGATGGTGTATGTGTGTGTAATGGTCTCTCTCTCTGTAGAGTGAGATGGTGTATGTGTGTGTATGTGTAATGGTCTCTCTCTCTGTAGAGTGAGATGGTGTATGTGTGTGTATGTGTAATGGTCTCTCTCTGTAGAGTGAGATGGTGTATATGTGTGTGTAATGGTCTCTCTCTCTGGAGAGTGAGATGGTGTATGTGTGTGTATGTGTAATGGTCTCTCTCTTTGAAGAGTGAGATGGTGTATGTGTGTGTATGTGTAATGGTCTCTCTCTCTGTAGAGTGAGATGGTGTATGTGTGTGTATGTGTAATGGTCTCTCTCTGTAGAGTGAGATGGTGTATGTGTGTGTGTGTGTAATGGTCTCTCTCTGTAGAGTGAGATGGTGTATGTGTGTGTATGTGTAATGGTCTCTCTCTTTGAAGAGTGAGATGGTGTATGTGTGTGTATGTGTAATGGTCTCTCTCTCTGTAGAGTGAGATGGTATGTGTATGTGTAATGGTCTCTCTCTCTGTAGAGTGAGATGGTGTATGTGTGTGTATGTGTAATGGTCTCTCTGTAGAGTGAGATGGTGTATGTGTGTGTATGTGTAATGGTCTCTCTCTCTGTAGAGTGAGATGGTGTATGTGTGTGTATGTGTAATGGTCTCTCTCTGTAGAGTGAGATGGTGTATGTGTGTGTGTGTAATGGTCTCTCTCTGTAGAGTGAGATGGTGTATGTGTGTGTATGTGTAATGGTCTCTCTCTCTCTGTAGAGTGAGATGGTGTATGTGTGTGTATGTGTAATGGTCTCTCTCTCTCTGGAGAGTGAGATGGTGTATGTGTGTGTATGTGTAATGGTCTCTCTCTTTGAAGAGTGAGATGGTGTATGTGTGTGTATGTGTAATGGTCTCTCTGTAGAGTGAGATGGTGTATGTGTGTGTATGTGTAATGGTCTCTCTCTCTGAAGAGTGAGATGGTGTATGTGTGTGTATGTGTAATGGTCTCTCTCTGGAGAGTGAGATGGTGTATATGTGTGTATGTGTAATGGTCTCTCTCTTTGAAGAGTGAGATGGTGTATGTGTGTGTATGTGTAATGGTCTCTCTGTAGAGTGAGATGGTGTGTGTATGTGTAATGGTCTCTCTCTCTGGAGAGTGAGATGGTGTATGTGTGTGTATGTGTAATGGTCTCTCTCTTTGAAGAGTGAGATGGTGTATGTGTGTGTATGTGTAATGGTCTCTCTCTCTCTGTAGAGTGAGATGGTGTATGTATGTGTATGTGTAATGGTCTCTCTCTCTGAAGAGTGAGATGGTGTATGTGTGTGTATGTGTAATGGTCTCTCTCTCTGTAGAGTGAGGTGGTGTATGTGTGTGTATGTGTAATGGTCTCTCTCTCTGAAGAGTGAGATGGTGTATGTGTGTGTATGTGTAATGGTCTCTCTCTGTAGAGTGAGATGGTGTATGTGTGTGTGTGTAATGGTCTCTCTCTGTAGAGTGAGATGGTGTATGTGTGTGTATGTGTAATGGTCTCTCTGTAGAGTGAGATGGTGTATGTGTAATGGTCTCTCTCTGTAGAGTGAGATGGTGTATGTGTGTGTATGTGTAATGGTCTCTCTCTCTGTAGAGTGAGATGGTGTATGTGTAATGGTCTCTCTCTCTGTAGAGTGAGATGGTGTATGTGTGTGTGTATGTGTAATGGTCTCTCTCTCTGTAGAGTGAGATGGTGTATGTGTAATGGTCTCTCTCTCTGTAGAGTGAGATGGTGTATGTGTGTGTGTGTGTAATGGTCTCTCTGTAGAGTGAGATGGTGTATGTGTGTGTATGTGTAATGGTCTCTCTGTAGAGTGAGATGGTGTGTGTGTATGTGTAATGGTCTCTCTGAAGAGTGAGATGGTGTATGTGTGTGTATGTGTAATGGTCTCTCTCTCTGAAGAGTGAGATGGTGTATGTGTGTGTATGTGTAATGGTCTCTCTCTCTCTGAAGAGTGAGATGGTGTATGTGTGTGTATGTGTAATGGTCTCTCTCTCTGAAGAGTGAGATGGTGTATGTGTGTGTATGTGTAATGGTCTCTCTCTCTGTAGAGTGAGATGGTGTATGTGTGTGTATGTGTAATGGTCTCTCTGTAGAGTGAGATGGTGTATGTGTGTGTATGTGTAATGGTCTCTCTCTGTAGAGTGAGATGGTGTATGTATGTGTGTGTATGTGTAATGGTCTCTCTCTCTGTAGAGTGAGATGGTGTATGTGTGTGTATGTGTAATGGTCTCTCTCTCTGAAGAGTGAGATGGTGTATGTGTGTGTATGTGTAATGGTCTCTCTCTCTGTAGAGTGAGATGGTGTATGTGTGTGTATGTGTAATGGTCTCTCTCTGTAGAGTGAGATGGTGTATGTGTGTGTATGTGTAATGGTCTCTCTCTGTAGAGTGATATGGTGTATGTGTGTGTGTAATGGTCTCTCTCTGTAGAGTGAGATGGTGTATGTGTGTGTATGTGTAATGGTCTCTCTGTAGAGTGAGATGGTGTATGTGTGTGTAATGTGTAATGGTCTCTCTGTAGAGTGAGATGGTGTATGTGTGTGTATGTGTAATGGTCTCTCTCTGTAGAGTGAGATGGTGTATGTGTGTGTGTAATGGTCTCTCTGTAGAGTGAGATGGTGTATGTATGTGTATGTGTAATGGTCTCTCTCTGTAGAGTGAGATGGTGTATGTGTGTGTATGTGTAATGGTCTCTCTCTCTGTAGAGTGAGATGGTGTATGTGTGTGTATGTGTAATGGTCTCGCTCTCTGTAGAGTGAGATGGTGTATGTGTGTGTATGTGTAATGGTCTCTCTCTCTGTAGAGTGAGATGGTGTATGTGTGTGTGTAATGGTCTCTCTCTCTCTGTAGAGTGAGATGGTGTATGTGTGTGTATGTGTAATGGTCTCTCTCTCTCTGTAGAGTCAGATGGTGTATGTGTGTGTATGTGTAATGGTCTCTCTCTCTGTAGAGTGAGATGGTGTATGTGTAATGGTCTCTCTGAAGAGTGAGATGGTGTGTGTATGTGTAATGGTCTCTCTCTCTGTAGAGTGATATGGTGTATGTATGTGTATGTGTAATGGTCTCTCTCTCTGAAGAGTGATATGGTGTGTGTGTGTGTGTGTGTGTAATGGTCTATCTCTCTGAAGAGTGATATGGTGTATGTGTGTGTGTAATGGTCTCTCTCTCTGAAGAGTGAGATGGTGTATGTGTGTGTATGTGTAATGGTCTCTCTGTAGAGTGATATGGTGTATGTGTGTGTGTGTGTGTGTAATGGTCTCTCTGAAGAGTGAGATGGTGTATGTGTGTGTATGTGTAATGGTCTCTCTCTGTAGAGTGATATGGTGTATGTGTGTGTGTGTGTAATGGTCTCTCTCTGAAGAGTGAGATGGTGTATGTGTGTGTATGTGTAATGGTCTCTCTCTCTCTGTAGAGTGAGATGGTGTATGTGTGTGTATGTGTAATGGTCTCTCTCTCTGAAGAGTGAGATGGTGTATGTGTGTGTATGTGTAATGGTCTCTCTCTGTAGAGTGAGATGGTGTATGTGTGTGTATGTGTAATGGTCTCTCTCTCTGTAGAGTGAGATGGTGTATGTGTGTGTATGTGTAATGGTCTCTCTCTGTAGAGTGAGATGGTGTATGTGTGTGTATGTGTAATGGTCTCTCTCTCTGTAGAGTGAGATGGTGTATGTGTGTGTATGTGTAATGGTCTCTCTGTAGAGTGAGATGGTGTATGTGTGTGTATGTGTCATGGTTTCTCTCTGTAGAGTGAGATGGTGTATGTGTGTGTGTGTGTGTAATGGTCTCTCTCTCTGTAGAGTGAGATGGTGTGTGTGTGTGTGTGTGTGTGTGTGTAATGGTCTCTCTCTGTAGAGTGAGATGGTGTATGTGTGTGTATGTGTAATGGTCTCTCTCTCTGTAGAGTGAGATGGTGTATGTGTGTGTGTGTGTAATGGTCTCTCTCTGTAGAGTGAGATGGTGTATGTGTGTGTATGTGTAATGGTCTCTCTCTCTCTGTAGAGTGAGATGGTGTATGTGTGTGTATGTGTAATGGTCTCTCTCTCTGTAGAGTGAGATGGTGTATGTGTGTGTGTGTGTGTAATGGTCTCTCTCTGTAGAGTGAGATGGTGTATGTGTGTGTATGTGTAATGGTCTCTCTCTGTAGAGTGAGATGGTGTATGTGTGTGTATGTGTAATGGTCTCTCTGTAGAGTGAGATGGTGTATGTGTGTGTATGTGTAATGGTCTCTCTCTGTAGAGTGAGATTGTGTGTGTGTGTAATGGTCTCTCTCTCTGTAGAGTGAGATGGTGTATGTGTGTGTATGTGTAATGGTCTCTCTATGTTGAGTGAGATGGTGTATGTGTGTGTATGTGTAATGGTCTCTCTCTCTGTAGAGTGAGATGGTGTATGTGTGTGTGTGTAATGGTCTCTCTCTCTGTAGAGTGAGATGGTGTATGTGTGTGTGTGTGTAATGGTCTCTCTCTCTGTAGAGTGAGATGGTGTGTGTGTGTAATGGTCTCTCTCTCTGTAGAGTGAGATGGTGTATGTGTGTGTGTGTGTGTGTAATGGTCTCTCTCTCTGAAGAGTGAGATGGTGTATGTGTGTGTATGTGTAATGGTCTCTCTGTAGAGTGAGATGGTGTATGTGTGTGTATGTGTAATGGTCTCTCTCTCTGTAGAGTGAGATGGTGTATGTGTGTGTGTGTGTAATGGTCTCTCTCTCTGTAGAGTGAGATGGTGTATGTGTGTATGTGTAATGGTCTCTCTCTCTGCAGAGTGAGATGGTGTATGTGTGTGTATGTGTAATGGTCTCTCTCTGTAGAGTGAGATGGTGTATGTGTGTGTATGTGTAATGGTCTCTCTCTGTAGAGTGAGATGGTGTATGTGTGTGTGTGTGTGTGTGTGTGTATGTGTAATGGTCTCTCTCTCTGAAGAGTGAGATGGTGTATGTGTGTGTATGTGTAATGGTCTCTCTCTGTAGAGTGAGATGGTGTATGTGTGTGTGTGTGTGTATGTGTAATGGTCTCTCTCTGTAGAGTGAGATGGTGTATGTGTATGTGTAATGGTCTCTCTCTGTAGAGTGAGATGGTGTATGTGTGTGTATGTGTAATGGTCTATCTCTGTAGAGTGAGATGGTGTGTGTGTGTATGTGTAATGGTCTCTCTCTGTAGAGTGATATGGTGTGTGTGTGTGTGTGTGTGTGTAATGGTCTCTCTGTAGAGTGAGATGGTGTATGTGTGTGTATGTGTAATGGTCTCTCTCTGTAGAGTGAGATGGTGTATGTGTGTGTATGTGTAATGGTCTCTCTCTGTAGAGTGAGATGGTGTATGTGTGTGTGTGTGTGTGTAATGGTCTCTCTCTGTAGAGTGAGATGGTGTATGTGTGTGTATGTGTAATGGTCTCTCTCTGTAGAGTGAGATGGTGTATGTGTAATGGTCTCTCTCTGTAGAGTGAGATGGTGTATGTGTGTGTATGTGTAATGGTCTCTCTCTCTGTAGAGTGAGATGGTGTATGTGTGTGTATGTGTAATGGTCTCTCTGTAGAGTGAGATGGTGTATGTTTGTGTATGTGTAATGGTCTCTCTCTGTAGAGTGAGATGGTGTGTGTGTGTATGTGTAATGGTCTCTCTCTGTAGAGTGAGATGGTGTATGTGTGTGTATGTGTAATGGTCTCTCTCTGTAGAGTGAGATGGTGTATGTGTGTGTATGTGTAATGGTCTCTCTCTCTGTAGAGTGAGATGGTGTGTGTGTGTAATGGTCTCTCTGTAGAGTGAGATGGTGTATGTGTGTGTATGTGTAATGGTCTCTCTCTGTAGAGTGAGATGGTGTGTGTGTGTGTATGTGTAATGGTCTCTCTCTGTAGAGTGAGATGGTGTATGTGTGTGTATGTGTAATGGTCTCTGTAGAGTGAGATGGTGTATGTGTGTGTATGTGTAATGGTCTCTCTCTGTAGAGTGAGATGGTGTATGTGTGTGTATGTGTAATGGTCTCTCTCTGTAGAGTGAGATGGTGTATGTGTGTGTATGTGTAATGGTCTCTCTCTCTGTAGAGAGATGGTGTATGTGTGTGTATGTGTAATGGTCTCTCTCTCTGTAGAGTGAGATGGTGTATGTGTGTGTGTGTGTGTAATGGTCTCTCTCTCTGTAGAGTGAGATGGTGTATGTGTGTGTATGTGTAATGGTCTCTCTCTGTAGAGTGAGATGGTGTGTGTGTGTATGTGTAATGGTCTCTCTCTGTAGAGTGAGATGGTGTATGTGTGTGTATGTGTAATGGTCTCTCTCTCTGTAGAGTGAGATGGTGTATGTGTGTGTATGTGTAATGGTCTCTCTCTCTGTAGAGTGAGATGGTGTGTGTGTGTGTAATGGTCTCTCTGTAGAGTGAGATGGTGTATGTGTGTGTATGTGTAATGGTCTCTCTGTAGAGTGAGATGGTGTGTGTGTGTGTATGTGTAATGGTCTCTCTCTGTAGAGTGAGATGGTGTATGTGTGTGTATGTGTAATGGTCTCTGTAGAGTGAGATGGTGTGTGTGTGTGTGTATGTGTAATGGTCTCTCTCTGTAGAGTGAGATGGTGTATGTGTGTGTATGTGTAATGGTCTCTCTCTCTGTAGAGTGAGATGGTACGGGAGCTGGACAGTCATGTGTTGAAGTGTGTAAAGGATCAGAACGGGAACCATGTTGTGCAGAAGTGCATCGAATGCGTCCAGCCACACGCCCTGCAGTTCATAATCGACGCCTTCAAAGGCCAGGTACGCCCCTCACACACCTGATCCAGGTACACCCTGTACACGCCCCTACTACACCCAATCCAGGTACTCCTTGTACACGCTGCTAATACACCTGATCCAGGTACACTCTGTACACGCCCCTACTACACCTGATCCAGGTACACCCTGTACACGCCCCTACTACACCCAATCCAGGTACTCCCTGTACACGCCCCTACTACACCTGATCCAGGTACTCCCTGTACACGCCCCTAATACACCGGATCCAGGTACTCCCTGTACACGCCCCTAATACACCTGATCCAGGTACTCCCTGTACACGCCTCTAATACACCTGATCCAGGTACTCCCTGTACACACCCCTAATACACCGGATCCAGGTACTCCCTGTACACGCCCCTAATACACCTGATCCAGGTACTCCCTGTACACGCCTCTAATACACCTGATCCAGGTACTCCCTGTACACACCCCTAATACACCTGATCCAGGTACTCCCTGTACACGCCCCTAATACACCTGATCCAGGTACTCCCTGTACACGCCCCTAATACACCTGATCCAGGTACTCCCTGTACACGCCCCTAATACACCTGATCCAGGTACTCCCTGTACACGCCCCTAATACACCTGATCCAGGTACTCCCTGTACACACCCCTAATACACCTGATCCAGGTACTCCTTGTACACGCTCCTAATACACCTGATCCAGGTACTCCTTGTACACGCTCCTAATACACCTGATCCAGGTACTCCCTGGACATGCCCCTAATACACCTGATCCAGGTACTCCCTGTACACGCCCCTAATACACCTGATCCAGGTACACCCCAGTAGGTGTGTTCAGGGTGTTGTGCAGTTTGATTGACAGGTGTGTCCACAGGTGTTTGCTCTGTCTACCCACCCGTATGGTTGCCGGGTGATCCAGCGAATCCTGGAACACTGCCTTCCAGAACAAACCCTGCCTATCCTGGAGGAGCTCCACCAACACACTGAGCAACTGGTGCAGGTAACACACACACACACACACACACACACACACTAATACACACAAGCATATGCAGACGCACAGATGAACATGTGTGTTGTAGGATCAGTATGCACGCACACGCACGCACACACACACACACACACACGCACACACGCATAGATAAACATGTGGTGTGTTGCAGGATCAGTATGGGAACTACGTTATCCAGCATGTTCTGGAACATGGCCGTACGGAGGACAAGAGCAAGATCGTGTCTGAGATCCGAGGGAATGTACTGGGGCTCAGCCAGCATAAATTCGCCAGGTAACCTCACCTGTACACACCTGAGCACTACATCACCTGAACACACCTGAGCACTACATCACCTGAACACTGCCTCATCTGTACACACCTGAGCACTACATCACCTGTACACACCTGAGCACTACATCACCTGAACACACCTGCGCACTACATCACCTGAACACTGCCTCATCTGTACACACCTGAACACTGCTTAATCTGTACACACCTGAACACTGCCTCATCTGTACACACCTGAACACTGCCTCACCTGTACACACCTGAGCACTGCTTCATCTGTACACACCTGAACACTGCTTAATCTGTACACACCTGAACACTGCTTAATCTGTACACACCTGAACACTGCCTCATCTGTACACACCTGAACACTGCCTCACCTGTACACACCTGAGCACTACATCACCTGAACACTGCCTCACATGTACACACCTGAACACTGCTTCATCTGTACACACCTGAACACTGCCTCATCTGTACACACCTGAACACTGCCTCATCTGTACACACCTGAGCACTACATCACCTGAACACTGCCTCACCTGTACACACCTGAACACCACATCACCTGAACACTGCCTCATCTGTACACACCTGAGCACTGCTTCATCTGTACACACCTGAACACTGCTTCATCTGTACACACCTGAACACTGCCTCACCTGTACACACCTGAGCACTACATCACCTGAACACTGCCTCACCTGTACACACCTGAGCACTACATCACCTGAACACTGCCTCACCTGTACACACCTGAGCACCACAGCACCATATCACCTGAACACACCTGAGCACTACATCACCTGAACAGTGCCTCACCTGTATACGCCTGAGCACTACATCACCTGTGCACACCTGAGCACCTATAAAACTGAATGCAATGATGAATGCAGGTGACAGTGTGCCACGTGTGTACAGGCAGGTGAAAGCATTGTGCCAGGTGTGTACAGGCAGGTGAAAGCATTGTGCCAGGTGTGTACAGGCAGGTGAAAGCATTGTGCCCCCTGCAGTAACGTGGTGGAGAAGTGTGTGACGCACTCATCGCGGGCGGAGCGTGCCATGCTGATAGACGAGGTGTGCAGTCTTAATGAAGGGCCGCACAGCGCCCTGTACACCATGATGAAGGACCAGTACGCCAACTATGTGGTACAGAAGATGATCGACATCGCTGAGCCCACACAGCGCAAGATCGTCATGCACAAGGTGTGTGTGTGTGTGTGCGTGTGTGTGTGCGCGTGTGTGTGTGCGGTTTTGGGGTGTGGTTTTGCATGTATTTGCCGTTTCTCATCATGTGATGTATGACTCCCCAGATCCGGCCCCACATCGCTACTCTGCGGAAGTACACTTATGGCAAGCACATTCTGGCCAAACTGGAGAAGTACTACATGAAGAATGGAGTGGACCTGGGTCCCCTCTGTGGGCCCCCGGCCCCCCCCCCAATAACCTGCCTCTAAACCTCCCCCCCAATAACCTGCCTTTAAACCCCCCCCCCCAATAACCTGCCTCTAAACCTCCCCCCCAATAACCTGCCTTTAAACCCCCCCCCCCCCCAATAACCTGCCTCTAAACCTCCCCCCCAATAACTTGCCTTTAAACCCCCCCCCCCCAATAACCTGCCTCTAAATCTCCCCCCCAATAACCTGCCTTTAAACCCCCCCCCAATAACCTGCCTTTAAACCTCCCCCCCAATAACCTGCCTTTAAACCCCCCCCCAATAACCTGCCTCTAAATCTCCCCCCCAATAACCTGCCTTTAAACCTCCCCCCAATAACCTGCCTTTAAACCCCCCCCCCCCCAATAACCTGCCTTTAAACCCCCCCCCCCCAATAACCTGCCTTTAAACCTCCCCCCCAATAACCTGCCTTTAAACCTCCCCCCCAATAACCTGCCTTTAAACCTCCCCCCCCCCAATAACCTGCCTTTAAACCCCCCCCCCAATAACCTGCCTCTAAACCTCCCCCCCAATAACCTGCCTTTAAACCTCCCCCCCAATAACCTGCCTCTAAACCCCCCCACCCCCCAATAACCTGCCTCTAAACCCCCCCACCCCCCAATAACCTGCCTCTAAACCCCCCCACCCCCCAGATTCCTGTCTCTGGGTGTGTTCTGCCACAGGCTCCGCCCCATTGCCTTTCCTCCAATGATGTGGCCTCGGGGGTGTGGCTTTAAAGCTGCATGCCGCTCCTGTAGTTTCTGCTGGTGGCGAACACAGCCGTTTCCATGGGTACAGGTGTCAAACAGCCATTTCCACGGGTACAGGTGTCAGGGAAACTTAAGATTGGGGGTGGAGCTGTTCCCCAATGCCTCCCGCCAAAACCGCGTGTCAGTGCTGAGCATGGCCGCCACGCCCGAACGCTCTGTCCGTCGGTCCCATGTGCCAGGAACACAGAATAGAGCTTTTTCTACTTTTACCCAACTTTACAAACAGCCACATGGATAAAGACCTGCTCAGTCTCATTTCTGATTTAAATTAATTTCCATTTGGAATTCTTTCGCTTCAGATCACTGGACCTGAGGCTTGGAGCCGTTATTTAGCATGGGAGAGAAGCTTCACGTTTTTTTTTTGGTCTTGCTTCGATAAATATATCGTGTATACTTGGTGTAGACTTTTGCATATATTATTATATATATATTATATACATATATGTATAAAACCTTTGTAGTTTCTCTGGGTTTTGATGTTCAATCTGTATCTATAATGTATCCCAGTAGTGATCTCATACTGATTGTATAATTGTACATTTGTAAACCTCCTGTGTTGTAAATGTGGAAAACTTGGAATCGCTTCTATAAGCTTTTTGCTATAAAGGAAAATCAAAGAAAAAAGAGGAAAAAAGTTAGAAACCTGTGCATTTCAGTGTAATTCAGACTTCTGGTGGTGGCATATAGTTGTTGTATATTGTAAATTGTAATATGAGAATTTGTTTTGAAAAGCCCTTTCTTATACAGTGTAGTACTTGTACAAAGAAAAGAAATGCTTCATGGTTTTAAAATGTCACTACTTTACACTTAAAAAAGAAAAAAAGCCGATTTACTGTTAAAAACAACCCCTATTTGAGAAGTGACTTTTTTTAGATCTTTTAAATGTAAGATGTTTTTTCCACTGCCTGGGGGTCAAACCGTGCTTTTCCTGGGAGTGTGTGACCCCAGAACCCCCAGTCTTCCATAAAGGGGGTCGCATTTGTACAGAGCATAGCTGCATCTCCTGTCCTGTGAGTGCCGGTTTCCTCGTTGAAATGCAGAATGGGAACGCTACACACCTTGTACATCCACCAGGCCTTGTACGGACATTTTGGCGAGCACACTTGTAACCATGTGTAAAGTCTGAACTAAATCTTGTGTACGCTTACTGCCTGGGCAACTATATTTTGTAACATGTTGTAGATTGTCTAAAAAAAATTGTGTGATCTTTATTTTGAAACAAAAACCCTAAAAATTTCCTTGTGTATGTTGAAAGTTTCCAATCACATTTTTTTTTTTTTTGCGAAACACCCTGTAGATTTGAATGAATGACATGAGTTGGTTTAAAGCTGATGTCAATGCTTTCTTTGGCTGTGGTGAGTATCACACAGAGGATGTCTCCAAAAAATACTATTCAAGTTTCCCAAATCCCAGAAAACATTTATTTTACATTTATCAAAATCGTTTTAATGTAAAGAATTCTGCCGTCTCAGTAGCGTTGTGTGAAGTTGTGTAGAAAAGCGGGGAGGTGTGTATTGGCCTGATTAGCATGAACATTTGTTTCTGATTTTTCCCCATTTTCTCCCAATTTGGCAGCCAATTGTACCTTATAGGGCTTTTCACACTGCACTTAACCCTGGGCTAAATGCATTCTAGAACCAATTTAACCCTAGGTTAACAGACGTTTCACACTGGCAAGTTCCAAAGGGGGCTAACCCCGACTTTAACCTGAGGTTAGCTGGCCTTGCTACTCGGATTTTCAGGGTTATCCCTTAAACGGGCTAACTGTTGCCAGTGTGAATCGAGGTAAGAATAAACAATGAATGTCCAATCACAGCGCTTTATTCTAGAATGTAAACATTAGTCACCGTGTGTCAACTGACATTTAACCCAGAGCTAACAAGAGGCAGTGTGAATCATTAACCCTAGGTTAAGACTGAACCACGGGTTAACAATATACAGTGTGAAAAGGGGTTAGGTTAACCTATGGTTATCTTTAACCCAGGGTTAACAATATACAGTGTGAAAAGCATATATGTAAGTCAATTCCCCGCGTAGCAACCGCGTGAGAATTCCCCGCTATAACCCCGTCAGTCGGTAGTAGGAAGGAGGGTGCTGCGCCCTCCTCAGGGAAGCTCCTGCAGGGCCGCTTGTGTGCGAAGATTCCCCCCCCCCCAAGGAGTTCTCCTCCCACCCTGGGAGCGGCAGGCATACTCTGACAGGACCAGGGTTCAAACCCCTGATCCTTAGTGTGCCACTGCATTCACTGCTGCGCTCTATTGGCCTGATTTGAATGAGTTCTGCACATACACTGGCCTGATTTGAATGAGTTCTGCACATACACTGGCCTGATTTGAATGAGTTCTGCACATACACTGGCCTGATTTGAATGAGTTCTGCACATACACTGGCCTGATTTGAATGAGTTCTGCACATACACTGGCCTGATTTGAATGAGTTCTGCACATACACTGGCCTGATTTGAATGAGTTCTGCACATACACTGGCCATATGTATATGGATACCTGCTTGTCCAACATTTCACTCCAAAATCATGGGCATTAATATAGTTGTTCCCCCCTTCACTCTTCTGGGAAGACTCCACTAGATCAGAGGTGGACGAGGGCCGTATCTGTTTCTGGTTTTCGTTAATTACTTTAATCTGTTTCTGGTTTTCGTTAATTACTTTAATCTGTTTCTGGTTTTCGTTAATTACTTTAATCTGTTTCTGGTTTTCGTTAATTACTTTATTAGACTAACATTTTCGCCACATTTCTTGACAGGCACATGATTGACAGCCGAAGACTGTTTTTGTGTCGTATATGAAACATTTTACTGTGACCTAATTTATCAGTGAAGCACTGCTTGTGTATACAGCTAATTAGCTAAACAGGCCAGTCAAGTTCTTCCACACCGATTTCGACAAATAATTTTTGTGCACGGGCCATTGTCATGCCATGCACTATGTACGTCGCTCTGGATAAGAGCGTCTGCTAAATGTCTATAATGTAATGTAATGTCATTCTGAAACAGGACAGGGCCTTCCCCAAACTGCTGCGTCAAAGTTGGAAGCACAGAATCATCTAGAATGTCATTATGTGCTGTCGTGTTAAGGCTTCACTAGAACTAAGGGGCCTAGCCCCAGACCAAGGGGTGTTTGGCCATGTACTGTATTTAAGTTTATTTTGGAGTGAAAGCGGCAACCTTACTGAAATTCAGTGTGACCCCCCAGTGGTGAGCAGCTGAAGTGCATTTGTTTTGTGTGGCTGTTCATGAGTGTGTAAAGCCCTGATTACTCAAATCACGTTCATCATGGACAGAGAACTGCTGCTTTTCCACCCTCCCTTTACCTGCGAGTCGGGTGTGAAGACAATCTGGCCAATCAGCAGCACTAATTGCTCAGTTAAATACATGGTAGAAAATTAAACCAGGGCCGGATTTGGATTTGAGGGCAAGATGGGTCCATGGTATCCGTGGTGCAAAGGTTGAGGTTTTCCCGCTTGCTGTGTGATTGTGAATATTTACCGGTGTTAAAAAATGCTATCAAATTACAGAATGGGCACAAAAACATTTTATTATGTTGCACATGAACACAAATATTCCCTGCAGGCTAAAATTTTTTTTAAAAATCATTTACAAAAGTCACATTACAATGCAGCAGAGTTAAGGTACCCCCCCCCCCCCCCCTTGGACAGTAACATAGCTGAAGACACTGTACTGAATGTTAGACCATGTATAGCAGGGTTGGGCAGCTCCAGGCCTCGCGGGCCGGTGTGTATGCAGGTTTACTGCAACCAATTACATTACATTACATTACAGGCATTTAGCAGATGCTCTTATTCAGAGCGACTTACACAACTTCTTATTACATTTATCCATTCATACAGCTGGATATATCCTGAAGCAATTCAGGTTAAGCACCTTGCTCAAGGGTACAACGGCGGTGTCCTACCTGGGAATCGAACCTGCAACCTTTCAGTTACAAGTCCAGCTCCTTAACCATTATTTAGTTACAATCAGCTAATTAGTCATACACACAATCGCCGATTCAGTCATAAATTACAGAACGATAATACGCTACAATACACGCATACCGGCACAAGAACATTAATCAGCTGCTGTTCATATCACGGATATGTAGATTAAAATATCAGAACGATTGGGCTAATTAAATAATTGGTAACTGGTGGCAGCAAAAACCTGCATACACACAGGCCCGCGAGGCCTGGAGTTGCCCATACCTGCCGTATAGCATCAGACAAACAAAACATACTACAAACAAATGCTCACAACGTCATAGATCCTTTTTATAAAATCTTATCTGCTGAAGGTTGAGCAGACTGCTGTCCCAGCGCCAACCGGTAGAGGGCGCTGCAGTGCAGGAATGCAAGAGGGCCAGGGGGAACCTCACCGCCCCCTGGAGGCAATGCACCGTCATCGCTGTTCCCCATGCTTTCAAAAAAAGTACCTCGTTTTTTTTTTCCAGTTTGACTGACACGTGGGATTTTAAAATACCTCATTAAAAGACAACAATATTTCTAATATCCTAAAAAGACCTCATTTAAATTTCTATTTCCTCTCGTTTGTTGTCCAACTGTTTTGTTTTACAAGACAAGGCATGCAAGCAAAGTAAATTTAAATACAGATTTCATTGATACAAATGCAAGGAGTATTTGTAAGTAAACCAACCAACTGCCACATCAGTTCACCATGGGTGCGTCCCGATAGTAAAGAATTTACCCTCGCTTCCTCCCTCCACTACCACCTCCTCTCCTCCCTTTCTCCACTACCACCTCCTCTACTCCATGCCCCGGAAGCGGATCTTTGTGTTTTAATCTAATGTCCCTGATTACATCTCAATTACGTATTAATGGTTACATATTAATTAATGTCTCGAGGCAAACCACAATGTCAGGTACATTGTATACTGAACATGCAAATACTTGTACTCGAAACATTCAGGCAGTTTTCCATACTTCCGGGTAGGAGAGGAGTGGTAGTGGGGGAGTGGAGGAAGGGAGGTGGGGAGTGAAGAGTATTGGGACGCAGCCCCTGGGTTCATTCAAATCACTTATTTTTATTTCTTGCATCCTTTCCTCGCTCCTCAGCTCCGCCCAACGGAGGACCAGAGGAAAGGATGCAAGGATCAGATACGAGGATGGAGGAAACAAGGCAACACGCATGCTCAATCAAGCGTCAGAGTCCGATTATGCTCACGTGCTTAACTATAATGCTTTTTAGCTTATTTTTCCATGAATAAATGGTGCTTTTGTTAGTTATAAACAATGAGTGTCGTTATGGATTAGCGCTTTATAATAAATGGAAAGGAACAGTAAAATTGCATTTGTGTAGAGGTGTGCCTGCAACATGGCAGATGTGAAGAGTGGTGGATAATTTATACTCGTCACACGTTCCGAGAAAAGGCTTCCGCAAAGGCTACACTTGTGTTTCTTCACTGAAGCATCCTCCGGGAGCCTCCTTATTCCCCACTCCTCGCTCCTCCGAGGAGCATTTAGCAGTTTGGAATGTCCTTAAAGATGGCGAACCTCGATCGATTTCCGGGTCAGGCGAGGACAGGGGAGAAGAGGACGGATAAAATAAGCGATTGGAATCCACCCCATGTGAACATTGAATAGGCGAGAAGTGCTGGACACTAATATACAGAGCTGAGCCCACTGGCCCTCTCCTCTATCCCAGACCATTGGCCTACAGGTGACCCCTACACAATGTGACCTTCCTCTATGACATCACAAAGCCCCTCCCTACCCCAGCTTTTCTTCTATAATATTACATCCTACCTTTGTGACATCATAAAGCCCCCATACGCCAGCTTACATCATGTATGTGATCACAGAGCTGACCTTGGCTATGGTCAAGTTTGATTAAATAATTGAACAGTGACAATAATAAGCTACTCTAAAGACAATTAGGACACTTCCAAATATTTATGTTGTTATATTAAACTCTTAATTTACATGTTTTACGATACACACGTCCTAAACCACACCCTGCAGAGTGATAATTCATAAACCCCACATGTGACTCATTGATTTGAATCAATCAGTGTTTTGCTATATGGATTCCCCCCCCGCCATATTCCATTATTTTTTTTCACTGTGAATGACCATGAGCATTACAGCCAATCAGAAGAGATAACTCACTGAGCATGTAAGCTTTAGGGCTGTGGACCCAGGTTAGCATTAGCACAGTTAGCCGGTGCACTGTAAGCTTTAGGGCTGTGGACCCAGGATAGCATTAGCACAGTTAGCCGGTGCACTGTAAGCTTTAGGGCTGTGGACCCAGGTTAGCAGTAACACAGTTAGACAGTGCACTGTAAACTTTAGGGCTGTGGACCCAGGTTAGCAATAACACAGTTAGACAGTGCACTGTAAACTTTAGGGCTGTGGACCCAGGTTAGCAGTAACACAGTTAGACAGTGCACTGTAAACTTTCGGGCTGTGGACCCAGGTTAGCATTAGCACAGTTAGCCGGTGCACTGTAAGCTTTAGGGCTGTGGTGATTAGCATTTAGACAGTTAGGGTGCAGCACTGGTGCACTGTAAGCTTTAGGGCTGTGGACCCAGGTTAGCATTAGCACAGTTAGCCGGTGCACTGTAAGCTTTAGGGCTGTGGACCCAGGTTAGCATTAGCACAGTTAGCCGGTGCACTGTAAGCTTTAGGGCTGTGGACCCAGGATAGCCTTAGCACAGTTAGCCGGTGCACTGTAAGCTTTAGAGCTGTGGACCCAGGTTAGCATTAGCACAGTTAGCCGGTGCACTGTAAGCTTTAGAGCTGTGGACCCAGGTTAGCATTAACACAGTTAGCCGGTGCACTGTAAGCTTTAGGGCTGTGGACCCAGGATAGCCTTAGCACAGTTAGCTGGTGCACTGTAAGCTTTTGGGCTGTGGACCCAGGATAGCCTTAGCACAGTTAGCCGGTGCACTGTAAGCTTTAGGGCTGTGGACCCAGGATAGCCTTAGCACAGTTAGCCGGTGCACTGTAAGCTTTAGGGCTGTGGACCCAGGTTAGCATTAGCACAGTTAGCCGGTGCACTGTAAGCTTTTGGGCTGTGGACCCAGGTTAGCATTAGCGCAGTTAGTAGCTCAGCTTTAGGGCTTTATAAGGTGTTTATTTACCGCAAATGCTGGGTAGCTCCACCCATTATGAGGTTCATGAAACAGCAATCTCCCATCACAACCATGCGGTCTCTCCAAACACATGACCACAGCTCTGGCAACCCAGCATTCTCTCACCAAACATAGGACCCAGGTGGTCTCTCTAAGCAAAAGACTACAGCGACACACAACCTCGTTGTCTTTCTCAAAACACTTTCGTATAGATTTCAATATTTATAGATGTATATATCTATAGATGTGTATTTATGTGTATAAAGTCAAATCTGAAACACATTGCGGTGAACACTATATATCCAGACACATACACACACACTCACATACACGCTCTCTCTCTCACACACACACATTAATACATTCAGTATTAGCAGGATTAAAATCGGCACTGATCCGAGCCACCATGTAAAAGCGGTTGAGGTTAAAATATTAAGTAATATCCAA
>CM040406.1:59928544-59931044 GCA_022702515.1 Ilyophis sp. 1 JC-2022
TCCTGGTGAGAAGACCGTGGTCTGTCCCCCTCCTGCCTTCCTGCCGGGGCGGGTCCGTCCGGGACAAGCGGGCACACGGGCGGGACGTCTGCGGGACAGTGGCGCGAGCTACCGCAGCGATCGGGATGGCCGGGGATGCGTCAACGCCGCGCCCGCGGCTTCTCCCCGCGGGTGCGGGCTGCAGAACCAAAAATCACCGGCTGCTGGAACACCGAGGGCCTGGGGTGGGGGGGTGGGGGGGTGATCTATTTTACTCGTAAAACTGTGCTTAAATAGATCAGGGGCCACATGTAGAAAACTCTGAGTAAAATAATGCGTAAAAGAATGCTCAGGGAGAAAATTGGAAATCTGCTTTTCTAATTTTCTGAGACACTGAATTTTGGGTTTCATTAGCTGTAAGCCATAATCATCAAAATTACAAGAAATAAAGGCTTGAAATATTTCACTCTATGTGTAATGAATCTATATAATATATGAGTTTCACTTTTGGAAATAAGTGACAAAAAATATTGAACTTTTTCACAATATTCAAATTTTTTGAGCTGCACCTGTACATCTGGGCATTACAGACTGGGAGTAAAAGCAAAAAAATAAATAGATAACAATAGTACAATGTTCACATGCACACACACACACACCTCTGATGGGGTACCAGCACATTATTGATGCCGCCCAGCTTGGCGTTGATCTTGAGGCAGAGGTTGGACAGAGTCTGGGGAGACGTCTTCACCACGTTTTTCACCTGAACACACTGAGTAGCCATGCCCAGGAGTGTGTCCCCAACGCGCTTCACCTCAGCTGATAACACATACACAAATCATCATTTCCCACACCTCGGGGGGGGCCCCCCCCCCCCCCCCCCCCCCCCCCCCCGCGGCGGATCAGGCGCTTACCGTACACGGGCGTTTTCCCCGGCAGAATGACCACGATGAGCTGCAGGTCCACATATGAAAGCTTGAGGTGTTTGAACATGGGCTCCACGCTGTCGGCCCCCTGGGCGTACTTACAGAAGCACGGCTGACCCTGGATGGGCATACCCGCGTCCTTAGAGATCTTACGCAGCTGGTCCGTGAAGCTCCTGACACGCAAAGCATGATGGGATTACAGCAGGGACATGCCGTTCTTATTACAGTGTGTGTGTGTGAGAGAGAGGGAGGGAAAGATGGGGAGAGAGAGAGGGAGAGCGAGAGAGAGAGAGAGAGAGAGACGGAGATAGACAGAGATGGGGAGAGAGAGAGAGGGAGAGTGAGACAAAGAGGGAGGGAGAGAGAGAGGGAGAGAGAGAGGGATAGGGAGGGATAGAGAGAGAGGGAGAGAGAGAGAGAGAGAGGGATAGAGGGAGATAGACAGAGATGGGGAGAGAGAGAGAGGGAGAGTGAGACAAAGAGGGAGGGAGAGAGAGGGAGAGAGAGAGGGATAGGGAGAGAGAGAGAGAGAGGGATAGAGAGAGAGAGAGAGAGAGAGAGGGATAGAGGGAGATAGACAGAGATGGGGAGAGAGAGAGGGAGAGCGAGACAAAGAGGGAGGGAGAGAGAGAGGGATAGGGAGAGAGAGAGAGAGAGGGCTAGAGAGAGAGGGATAGGGAGAGAGAGAGAGGGAGAGAGAGAGGGATAGAGAGAGAGGGATAGGGAGAGAGGGAGGGAGGGAGATAGACAGAGATGGGGAGAGAGAGAGAGGGATACAGAGATAGATGAGGACTCACTTGAGCAGATCTTCTCTGCACTGTTTCTGGGGGGCGAAACAGGCGACGGCCCAAACCTTGATCTCGATTCCAGCGTAAAACTGCTTCCCTCTCATATCCCACACGCCCTGGTTGGGTGTGGCCACCGTCTTATTCTGCACATCACCACAAGCCCATCAAACTCAATCTCACCCAACTCAATCAATCTCAATCTCACCCAACTCAATCAAACTCAATCTCACCCAACTCAATCAATCTCAATCTCACCCAACTCAATCAAACTCAATCTCAATCTCACCCAACTCAATCAATCTCAATCTCACCCAACTCAATCAATCTCACCCAACTCAATCAATCTCAATCTCACCCAACTCAATCAAACTCAATCTCAATCTCACCCAACTCAATCAAACTCAATCTCAATCTCACCCAACTCAATCAATCTCAATCTCACCCAACTCAATCAAACTCAATCTCAATCTCATCCAACTCAATCAATCTCAATCTCACCCAACTCAATCAATCTCACCCAACTCAATCTCACCCAACTCAATCAATCTCAATCTCACCCAACTCAATCAAACTCAATCTCAATCTCACCCAACTCAATCAATCTCAATCTCACCCAACTCAATCAATCTCAATCTCACCCAACTCAATCAAACTCAATCTCAATCTCACCCAACTCAATCAAACTCAATCTCACCCAACTCAATCAATCTCAATCTCACCCAACTCAATCAATCTCAATCTCACCCAACTCAATCAAACTCAATCTGACCCAACTCAATCAAACTCAATCTCACCCAACTCAATCAA
>CM040406.1:59936044-60016044 GCA_022702515.1 Ilyophis sp. 1 JC-2022
CACACATACATATACACACTCCTCACCATCAATGTTTAGCATCATGTTCCACATGGCAGGACGTACAGACTGGTGAAAGCCGAACCAAACCTCCCGGCCCCCTCCCAAGGGGTGGTAATATCCCTCAGGGGGAGAGAAAAACGAGCGCCCCACCGGAGTATACCTGCGGGAGGGGGGTTTAAAAAGGAAGCACAGGTTTGTGTGTGAGTGTGTGCATATGTGATGTGTGTGTGTGTGTGAGTCTGTCGCTCAGTTCACTCCTTTGCCAGAAGGGGGTGCTGTGGCGGTACCTCATGGAGGGCAGATGGCGAGTGATGACGTCCAGGGCCTGCACAGAATCCTCCGGAACCTCCTTCAGGCGGCCCGACAGAGTCTCCAGCAGCAGCTGCAGGCTGACGACCGTCACCCACTGCAGGGCCACCTTAAACGCCTGGTCCTTCCCCTCCCCCGGCAGGGTCACCTCCAGATCCACCTGCACAGCCAGGAGCACGCAAGCTCAGCACAACGAGCCCTCAGGTAAGCGTGAGATCAGGGGGGTATTCCACAAAAGCAGGATTACTGAGTTAGCTGGATAACTGCACTGAGTAGAACCCGGAACCCTCCCAAATCTGGAACATGGACTGAAGTAAAAAGAGCTGTTCCGGGTTTTACTCAGTACAGTTATCCAGCTAACTCAGTAATCCTGCTTTGTGGAAAACCCCCCAGGTAAAATGATGCTCAGGTAAGCAGGAGATCAGGTGGTAAACAACCCCATGGCCCCGCCCCTCACCCGCTCTCTGCCGATTGGCAGGGGATTGGCTGTGTACAAGTTTCTTTTGCCGTCATAACCAGGCTGTCGGTCCCCAAAGATCTGCATCTTAAAGTGCCGCACCATGGTGTCCACAACCTCCCTGCAACACAAAGCAGCAAACCAATCACAGCGCAGGAGAAAACAATCAGCCAATCACAGCACACTTCAGACAGCAGTCAGCCAGTCACAACACACAAGAAGAGCAGTCAAGCATGTGATTAACATGATGCCCGAGGTGTTCAGCCAGCCAATCACAGCGCAAAAGGTCACCAGTACACAACACATGCAGGGCGTGGCACAGAATCAAAGGCCTAATAAAACATTTTGGGTCTTCCTTAGACCTCTATAGCAACTATACTATCACATAATCCATTATTATAACACTATTATCACATAATCCATTATTATAACACTATTGTCACATCATCTATTATCATAAGACTCTATTATCATACCCCTCTATAATAATGTTCTTCAGAGTTTGCTTTGGATCACGTCCATTTCACTTCAGTCAATTCATCTAATAAACTGAAGTTAAATTGAATGATTGAAATTAATTCCCTGAATTGATATTCACCGCAAACCCCGATGTTCACATCTAAAAACATAAAAATAACATCGAGGTTTAAATCCAATAGCATTATAAAAATAGAGTAGAACATCAAGCCTCTTCTTTTGACTGCTTTAAGAACATGTAGAGTTACATGTAATAAATGGAATCATGTTGTGGTTACATGTTCACATGTAAGGATGCTGGGATTGTATGCAGTTCAAAGTGCGGTAGGCAGGTGCAAGCACGTTACCTGTTGACCCGGCGGGGCCGTTTCTCCGGCTTGATGTCCACATCATAGTGGTAGACGTCCATCTTGGGCACCTGCACTTGAAAGTGATTGGCCAGCAGGAGAATGTGCTTTCCCAGGGTACCCAATCCGGGCCGCCTAGGAGGCTGGAACAGGGAGGGGGGGGAGGCAGGGGGGCCTGGGAGGGGGGGCATGTGTATACTCAATCTCCACACCTGGGGGATATTCCACCAAGCAGGATTGAGTGATTTTACAGTTTAGTCATTTAGCACTTTTAACTGAAGCGACTAATAAAAGTGCATTTCACATGGTGTTCAATTGTTCAATGCATTACATTAGATGTGTGTAGCCTATTGCCGAGGCCAATTTACAACACAAATGAGCCGTTATGTTAATGTGACACTCAGAACACAAGAACAACGATCCGAGCGAGATGCGTATGTGCATATGGGAATGGTTTGGATCCGAGCGAGATGCGTATGTGCATATGGGAATGGTTTGGTTCCGAGCGAGATGCGTATGTGCATATGGGAATGGTTTGGTTCCGAGCGAGATGCGTATGTGCATATGGGAATGGTTTGGTTCTTCCATCTCGACATTAAAAACACGGGGATAATAATAGTAAAAACAAAAAATTATATTTGTCTCGGTTTTAACAAGGAAAGTAACAAATAAATATCCCAAACACACGTGGGCCACCGCATCAAAACATTGGGTTCCTCTGACGTTTCTGCATAATTTAACCTTGACATCCGCAGACGACAAATACGAACTACCCAATAACATCAGCATCTAATGGCAATGTGGCTAAATGTGCAGCAGCCGGAACACAGAACTGCAGGTAGGCTACAATAGACGGTGTGGGTGAAAACCGGATGGATAGCTTCCCACTCTGAAGAAAGCTTCGCTAAATCTGCGCGTAATCCCGATGGTCACAGACGGTGACAATAACTGAAATCTCAGCAACAAATCATTCCACAAAAACACTGCTCTTAAAAACGCTTTACAGGGACGAACTGATCCAAATAGCGATCAACCACCTTCAAGAGTGCAAGCTGTTCCACGCATACAGTCTAATGTACACACACGGGCCCGGATACCAAGACCCTGTTCCCCCGCGCATCTCCCTTGTTGATCTACCAGTGTTGTCGAGGCCTTTACAATCCACGGCCCCCAGTGAGATTACCCCAGCGCCTTTGCCCATTCCAACCCGTGCCCTGTCTGTATGACCGCTTACCAGGTCCGAGAGCATCCATTGCCGAGGGATCACTGTCCGCAGCTGCCCCGGCCTGGCGGCCCCGCACCGACGCTGAAATTGGGGGTGGTATGACGAGGCCGAAGTGGGCTAATTTGAGAAAGTGAAGAGAGTGTTATCTCCTTAAACGTGATTAAATACGGATCCGAGCGATGTGGACCGCGCATGCGTGCCCAGTGGAAGAGTCGCTGTAGCGGTTCAGGGGGATGAAATGTTCACCCATCAAAAGACGGGTCGTGTTTGTATCATATAATTCTAACAGAACGTGCAGTCATTCAACAACATAAAAACCCATTTTACAACGAAAGCGATGTTTTTTTTCTTCTTCTTCTTCTAGCTTCAATTGATATGTCGCTATGCACTATATTCTAACCCTTCCCAATATGTTTCAGTTTAGATACAATAATTTGGATTGCGCTTGTTCCCGTGAAACATGTTTTGTGCATTTTTTATCTTGGCTAAATGTTGCTTTTAATAAAGCGTCTGATGTGACACAACATGCTAATGACCACCCAGTGCCTGAAACAAGTGATTTTCCTGACGTATAACGCCATTATAGAAGCTTTTTGTGGTCATTTGACGTTTCTTGCAATACAACACGAACCCCCGAATGCCCCTCTATCAGCCACTGCAAACCGGTAAGACTCAGAAATACCATTCACTGCTAAAAAAAATAATACCTGGACCAATCGAAAGCAAACACTAAACCTGCAATATATATATATATATATAAACTTTTTTGAAAGTTAACTATCCCTTTAAATCC
Organism: Ilyophis sp. 1 JC-2022; assembly: GCA_022702515.1. Classification (NCBI taxonomy): domain Eukaryota; kingdom Metazoa; phylum Chordata; class Actinopteri; order Anguilliformes; family Synaphobranchidae; genus Ilyophis; species Ilyophis sp. 1 JC-2022. The sequence goes on from CM040406.1 coordinate 59,939,656, forward strand.
AGTGAAAACATTGTGGTGTTGTGCTTATACACACCGCTAGAGGACAGTTTGACAGTAAGTGTACAAAAGGAGAGGCGGCGAGGCGAGCGAAGCGCAATCTTCGGCTGAAGAAGCTTTGTTCATTCTTAATTTCTTATGCCTCGAATACAGCTACAGAATTTATGTGAATAAACCCAATTATTGGACCAATATTGGTCACTGTGCGCCTGTGCATCCGTGAATCCGCGAATCCGCGTCTGCAGCCCCATATCTAGGCTGCGACAGAGGAAGAAGGCATTACCGTAAATATCGTTAAATAGACGCAAAAAGAAATGGATAAAGCCCAGCCTAATAACTGTGTTTTAGAAAATCATACCGCATTTGGTCTTGCAAATAACCTGGATTTCCACACTCGCCCGCAACATCTTGTTAGATAGAAACATGCTTTTTACTGAATAGTTTTCTATTCTTATTATTTCGCTAGCAAGCAGACAAGCCAGAGTGACAATGTATAATGTGTGTATTTGTTCGTGTATTCGGCTATGCGTGGTAACGAAACACTCCGGGTTAAACGGTGAGAGCGCCGGGCGGACACTCGGACAGGAAGGGGCTGGTAGGCGGGTGATAGAGCAGACCTAAAGTGGGTCGAGCAGTCAAGACAATCTGCAGCTCAAGCGTAACAAAGCCAAGTCCAAGTTCACGGGGAAATGACTGCTGCGGCGGCGGCGGCGGCGCGGCTTGGGGCGGGGGGGACTGCCTCGATCTCCCGGTTCCGAGGCGCGCTGGTCGGTGCGGTTTTGGGGGATTGTTTAGGCGGAGAGTTCGAGGGAGCGGAAGAGGTTCCAATGGACCGAGTTCTGCAGCACCTGAACGGGTTGGACCACGACACCCGCGGCGACAGTAAGAGTTTTATTGCACTTGTCTAGCGAACGTTGCCTAAACTTGGCTAACGGTGCACCGCGGCTTCCTCCTCTTTTAGTGCTGAGTTGTGTGTGTGCAGAATGTGTGTAGCAGCTAACGTTAGCGGTCATAAATCGGCCTACTGTTCTGTGTCCATCAGACGTATGACAGACTTGGCGTCATGGTCATTCTCTGGCTAGCTAGCTAAAGTGGCACCTGTTAGCTAAGGATAAAGCCAGGCCACATTTTAAACTTGAACTCTTTGTGTGGATTATAATTATTGCATATTTTTTGTGGATTTTTTTTGCAGCCTATATATTGTATATGCATCCTTGTGCGTATTTCTGAATGAGGTTGTTATGGTTCTGAGCATGTCACATTGCGGTGTTCATATTGGTGTCTGTCATATTGTTATTGAATCGATACGCAAATGAAGCGTTTAAAGCAGCGACCTCAAGCTCAAATTCTGGAGGGCCGCTGTTTCTCCTCGTTTTTGGTGTGTTTCGGCACTTAAGTGCTCAGTTTAAGTAATTGATTGCCTATGGAGCCCGTGCACCTAGTTTCCAACTAACCTGCCTGCTGATGGAAAGGAAGTCATAAAAACCAGCAAAGACTGGAGTATATACTTCACTGTGTGTGTGTGTGTGTACATACTCCTGCAGGTATTCTGCAGTACAGCGATGATACCGCCATGACCCGCTGTGTGGTACAGTCTCTGCTGACCAGAGGAGAGTTTGATCAGCAGGACATGGCACACAGGTGAGGCTGACTGAGCGCACACACAGGTGAGACTGACAGGTGAATGGGACACAGACATGTTTGTTTCTCAGACACGTAGGCGAGTGTGGCAGAAACAACTGTGTGCTGGAGTAACAGGTGTTAATTTATCCACTCTCCAGGTGTGCTGGAGTAACAGGTATTTGTTTATTCAATGTCCAGGTGTGCTGGAGTAACGGGTGTTTGTTTATTCAATGTCCAGGTGTGCTGGAGTAACGGGTGTTATTTTATTCAATGTCCAGGTGTGCTGGAGTAACAGGTGTTATTTTATCCACTCTCCAGGTGTGCTGGAGTAACAGGTGTTATTTTATTCAATGTCCAGGTGTGCTGGAGTAACAGGTGTTATTTTATTCAATGTCCAGGTGTGCTGGAGTAACGGGTGTTATTTTATTCAATGTCCAGGTGTGCTGGAGTAACAGGTGTTTGTTTATTCAATGTCCAGGTGTGCTGGAGTAACGGGTGTTATTTTATTCAATGTCCAGGTGTGCTGGAGTAACAGGTGTTATTTTATCCACTGTCCAGGTGTGCTGGAGTAACAGGTGTTATTTTATTCAATGTCCAGGTGTGCTGGAGTAACAGGTGTTATTTTATCCACTGTCCAGGTGTGCTGGAGTAACAGGTGTTTGTTTATTCAATGTCCAGGTGTGCTGGAGTAACAGGTGTTTGTTTATTCAATGTCCAGGTGTGCTGGAGTAACAGGTGTTATTTTATTCAATGTCCAGGTGTGCTGGAGTAACAGGTGTTTGTTTATTCAATGTCCAGGTGTGCTGGAGTAACAGGTGTTTGTTTATTCAATGTCCAGGTGTGCTGGAGTAACAGGTGTTTGTTTATTCAATGTCCAGGTGTGCTGGAGTAACGGGTGTTTGTTTATTCACTCTGCAGGTTTGCTGAGGAGTATCGGCAGGCTCCTGGGCGGGGCTACGGCTCAGGTGTGGTCCAGGTGTTACGGAAGCTCTCGTCTCCGCGGCTCAGTGACGTCTTCCAGCCTGCGCGGGCGCAGTTCGGGGGCCGCGGTTCTTTTGGCAACGGCGGAGCCATGAGGGCGGCGCCCTTCGCCCTGGCTTTCAAAAACCTTGCCGACGTCAAGAGGGTGAGAGAGAGGACCAGAGAGGGAGGGAGGGAGAGAGGAGGTGGGAATGGGGTGAGAGAGAGGACCAGAGAGGGAGGGAGAGAGGAGAGGGGAATGGGGTGAGAGAGAGAGAGAGAGGGAGGGAGGGAGGGAGAGAGGAGAGGGGAATGGGGTGAGAGAGAGGACCAGAGAGGGAGGGAGAGAGGAGAGGGGAATGGGGTGAGAGAGAGGGAGGGAGGGAGAGAGGAGAGGGGAATGGGGTGAGAGAGAGAGAGAGAGGGAGGGAGGGAGGGAGAGAGGAGAGGGGAATGGGGTGAGAGGGAGGGAGGGAGAGAGGAGAGGGGAATGGGGTGAGAGGGAGGGAGGGAGAGAGGAGAGGGGAATGGGGTGAGAGAGAGGACCAGAGAGGGAGGGAGAGAGGAGAGGGGAATGGGGTGAGAGAGAGGGAGGGGGAATGGGGTGAGAGAGAGGGAGGGGGAATGGGGTGAGAGAGAGGGAGGGAGGGAGGGAGAGAGGAGAGGGGAATGGGGTGAGAGAGGGAGGGAGGGAGGGAGGGAGGGAGGAGAAGGGAATGGGGTGAGAGAGAGGACCAGGGAGGGAGGGAGGGAGGGAGGAGAGGGGAATGGGGTGAGAGAGAGGACCAGGGATGGAGGGAGAGAGGAGGTGGGAATGGGGAACAAAATAATATCCTCTTCCTCACTCCTCTTCCTCACTGGCCTCCTGCCATATCCTTCTGAGATCTGTTTTATTTTTTTGACATGATACAAGTGTCTTGAATGACAACCTGTTGCAATTTCTCCAAAAATTCAAACCCCGATTCCAAAAAAGGTGGGACAGTATGTAAAATGCACATAAAAGCAGAAAGCAGTGATTTGTAAATTCTCTTTTACATATATTTAATAGAAAACAGTACAAAGAAAAGATATTTAATGTTTTATCTTACCAACTTTATTGACTTCATCTTACACGCGATACTATAACTTCTCTGCATTTGAATGGATCTCTATGGGCATTGGGGGGTGGGACTAGATTAAGCTGTAAATTATGCTGGAACAGTATGGAATACATGGTTGGCTAATTGGCAGTGAGTCATCAAGGGTCTGACGTATGAAACAAGCCTCAAACCATCACTCTGCTGCCAGATATGCAGTAGATATGGATGGATCACTTGAAGGGTTGTTTCTCCTGACTTATTTTTCCGTAGAGTTCAATAGGAAAATTCATTTTTGAACTTCCCAGTCTTTTTTTCCCCTGTCCCACCTTTTTGGAGGGTGTTGCAGGCATCAAATTTGGAAGTAGCATATGTTCACAAAAATCAATAGGTAAAGGTAAAACAATAAATAGATATTTTTTTGTACTGTTTTCTATTAAATATATGTAAAAGAGAATTTACAAATCACTGCTTTCTGCTTTTATGTGCATTTTACATACTGTCCCAATTGTTTTGGAATTGGGGTGTGTATTATTAATTTTATGAAAGTCAGCATAGTAGACTTGTGGTTCTGGAGATTAAGACCAGAGACTCGTGTCCCCCCAGTAGGACCGTATTATAGAGGAGAAGGCTACGTCCCAGCCCCTCAGGTCTTAGGAGAATATTATCTTGTGTCAATGTTCAGAGCAGACAGCGTAACCTGTATTATTGAATTGTACATATATATGAACTGAGCGATATACCGCAACAATAATTATCAAATGCAATAACGATCATCACCAGCAGGTGGTGTATTGCCTTTATTCTCACAGTTTTGTTCTTTAATTATACCTGATGCTGTCCTGAGCATCCGAACGTCAGAGACTGCTGAACTGCTTCCGTCACCACTGGTACCTATAGGGGGCTCATAAGACAGTCCTCCGGTCACCACTGGTACCTATAGGGTGCTCATAAGACAGTCCTCCGGTCACCACTGGTACCTATAGGATGCTCATAAGACAGTCCTCCGGTCACCACTGGTACCTATAGGGTGCTCATAAGACAGTCCTCCGGTCACCACTGGTACCTATAGGGTGCTCATAAGACAGTCCTCCGGTCACCACTGGTACCTATAGGGGGCTCATAAGACAGTCCTCCGGTCACCACTGGTACCTATAGGGTGCTCATAAGACAGTCCTCCGGTCACCACTGGTACCTATAGGGGGCTCATAAGACAGTCCTCCGGTCACCACTGGTACCTATAGGGTGCTCATAAGACAGTCCACCGGTCACCACTGGTACCTATAGGATGCTCATAAGACAGTCCTCCGGTCACCACTGGTACCTATAGGGTGCTCATAAGACAGTCCTCCGGTCACCACTGGTACCTATAGGGGGCTCATAAGACAGTCCTCCGGTCACCACTGGTACCTATAGGGTGCTCATAAGACAGTCCTCCGATCACCACTGGTACCTATAGGGGGCTCATAAGACAGTCCACTGGCAGCAAGGTCGTACAGCTGTATTTCGCTCCATCCTTTTAGAGGTTATTTGCCATAAACACAAGTTGATCCGTGTTAGAGCTGTGTGCTGCACGTGTGTGTGTGTTAGAGCTGTGTGCTGCACGTGTGTGTGTGTGTGTGTTAGAGCTGTGTGCTGCACGCACGTGTGTGTGTGTGTGTGTTAGAGGTGTGTGCTGCATGTGTGTGTGTGTGTGTTAGAGGTGTGTGTGTGTGTTAGAGCTGTGTGCTGTGTGTGTGTGTGTGTGTTAGAGGTGTGTGCTGCATGTGTGTGTGTTAGAGCTGTGTGTGTGTGTGTTAGAGGTGTGTGTGTGTGTTAGAACTGTGTGTGTGTGTGTGTGTGTGTGTGTGTTAGAACTGTGTGTGTGTGTGTGTAATACTCTGTTTCTCCTGCAGTACGCCCGGCTGGGTGCCATGCTGACTCACTCCTGCTCTCTGGGGTATAACGGAGCTGTGCTTCAGGCCCTTGCTGTGCACTATGCCCTACAGGGGGCGCTAGCTGTACCTCAGGCCTTCATCAACAGGCTCATATCTGAGATGGAGGCGGTGGAGGGCGATGATCAGGCCCGCAGCGACGCCCGAGCGTGAGTACACACCTCCACCTGGTCATACTAATCTCACATTGTGTGTGTGTGTGTGTGTGTGTGTGTGAGAAAGAGAGTGTGTGTGTGTGTGTGAAAGAAAGTGTGTGCGCGTGTGTGTGTGAGAGTGTGTGTGTGTGTGTGTCTGTGTGAAAGAGAGAGAGAGTGTGTGTGTGTGTGTGTGTGTGTGTGTGTGTGTGTGTGAATGAGGTACAGGTAAATGGGGTATAAGGCATGTAAAGATGCTTTAGTCGGGCAGGTAAAGGTGCTCTAATCAGGCAGGTAAAGGTGTTCTAATCAGGCAGGTAAAGGTGCTTTAATCAGGCCGGTAAAGGTGCTCTAATCAGGCAGGTAAAGGTGTTCTAATCAGGCAGGTAAAGGTGCTTTAATCAGGCAGGTAAAGGTGCTCTAATCAGGCAGGTAAAGGTGCTCTAATCAGGCAGGTAAAGGTGTTCTAATCAGGCAGGTAAAGGTGCTCTAATCAGGCAGGTAAAGGTGCTCTAATCAGGCAGGTAAAGGTGCTTTAATCAGGCAGGTAAAGGTGCTTTAATCAGGCAGGTAAATGCTTCCTCTCTCTTTCCAGGCTGAATGAACCGGAGTTTCCGTTCTGCGCTCGTCTGCACAAAGTAAAGGACCTGATGGAGCAGAATGCTGTCAGCATTGAGGAGGTCATCTCTGAGCTGGGTCAGTAACGGGAGGTCATCTCTGAGCTGGGTCAGTAACGAGAGGTCATCTCTGAGCTGGGTCAGTAACGGGAGGTCATCTCTGAGCTGGGTCAGTAACGGAAGGTCATCTCTGAGCTGGGTCAGTAACGGGAGGTCATCTCTGAGCTGGGTCAGTAACGGGAGGTCATCTCTGAGCTGGGTCAGTAACGAGAGGTCATCTCTGAGCTCGGTCAGTCACGGGAGGTCATCTCTGAGCTGGGTCAGTAACGGGAGGTCATCTCTGAGCTGGGTCAGTAACGGGAGGTCATCTCTGAGCTGGGTCAGTAACGGGAGGTCATCTCTGAGCTGGGTCAGTAACGGGAGGTCATCTCTGAGCTGGGTCAGTAACGGGAGGTCATCTCTGAGCTGGGTCAGTAACGGGAGGTCATCTCTGAGCTCGGTCAGTAACGGGAGGTCATCTCTGAGCTGGGTCAGTAACGGGAGGTCATCTCTGAGCTGGGTCAGTCACGGGAGGTCATCTCTGAGCTGGGTCAGTAACGGAAGGTCATCTCTGAGCTGGGTCAGTAACGGGAGGTAATCTCTGAGCTGGGTCAGTAACGGGAGGTCATCTCTGAGCTGGGTCAGTAACGGGAGGTCATCTCTGAGCTGGGTCAGTAACGGGAGGTCATCTCTGAGCTGGGTCAGTCACGGGAGGTAATCTCTGAGCTGGGTCAGTCACGGGAGGTAATCTCTGAGCTCGGTCAGTCACGGGAGGTCATCTCTGAGCTGGGTCAGTAACGGGAGGTCATCTCTGAGCTGGGTCAGTAACGGGAGGTCATCTCTGAGCTGGGTCAGTAACGGGAGGTCATCTCTGAGCTGGGTCAGTAACGGGAGGTCATCTCTGAGCTGGGTCAGTAACGGGAGGTCATCTCTGAGCTGGGTCAGTCACGGGAGGTCATCTCTGAGCTGGGTCAGTAACGGGAGGTCATCTCTGAGCTCGGTCAGTAACGGGAGGTAATCTCTGAGCTCGGTCAGTCACGGGAGGTAATCTCTGAGCTCGGTCAGTAACGGGAGGTCATCTCTGAGCTGGGTCAGTAACGGAAGGTCATCTCTGAGCTGGGTCAGTAACAGGAGGTCATCTCTGAGCTGTGTCAGTAACGGGAGGTCATCTCTGAGCTGGGTCAGTAACGGGAGGTCATCTCTGAGCTGGGTCAGTAACGGGAGGTCATCTCTGAGCTGGGTCAGTAACGGGAGGTCATCTCTGAGCTGGGTCAGTAACGGGAGGTCATCTCTGAGCTCGGTCAGTAACGGGAGGTCATCTCTGAGCTGGGTCAGTAACGGGAGGTCATCTCTGAGCTGGGTCAGTAACGGAAGGTCATCTCTGAGCTGGGTCAGTAACGGGAGGTCATCTCTGAGCTGGGTCAGTAACGGGAGGTCATCTCTGAGCTCGGTCAGTAACGGGAGGTCATCTCTGAGCTGGGTCAGTAACGGGAGGTCATCTCTGAGCTGGGTCAGTAACGGGAGGTAATCTCTGAGCTGGGTCAGTAACGGGAGGTCATCTCTGAGCTGGGTCAGTAACGGGAGGTCATCTCTGAGCTGGGTCAGTAACGGGAGGTCATCTCTGAGCTGGGTCAGTAATGGAAGGTCATCTCTGAGCTGGGTCAGTAACGGGAGGTAATCTCTGAGCTGGGTCAGTAACGGGAGGTAATCTCTGAGCTGGGTCAGTCACGGGAGGTCATCTCTGAGCTGGGTCAGTAACGAGAGGTCATCTCTGAGCTGGGTCAGTAACGGGAGGTAATCTCTGAGCTCGGTCAGTCACGGGAGGTCATCTCTGAGCTGGGTCAGTAACGGGAGGTCATCTCTGAGCTGGGTCAGTAACGGGAGGTCATCTCTGAGCTGGGTCAGTAACGGGAGGTCATCTCTGAGCTGGGTCAGTAACGGGAGGTCATCTCTGAGCTGGGTCAGTCACGGGAGGTCATCTCTGAGCTGGGTCAGTCACGGGAGGTAATCTCTGAGCTGGGTCAGTAACGTGAGGTAATCTCTGAGCTCGGTTAGTCACGGGAGGTAATCTCTGAGCTCGGTCAGTCACGGGAGGTCATCTCTGAGCTCGGTTAGTCACGGTATCGGTACCGTTTCTGTTAATTTGACTCCGTACAGCAGGGGTGGCCAATTCCAGGCCTCGCGGGCTGGTGTGTATGCAGGTTTTTGCTGCCGCCAGTTAACAATTATTGAATTAGCCCAATCGTTTACACGATCTGATATTTTAATCTACATATCCGCGATATGAAAAGCAGCTGATGAATGTTCTTGTGCCGGTATGCGTCAATGCGTGTATAAAGCATGCATACACACCGGCCCGCGAGGCCTGGAATTGGCCACCCCTGCTGTACAATGAAGAGTAGTTCAGTCGTCCTTCCCAGAGGTGTGTCCCAATACAAAAAAAATGCTCCTTTTCCTCTACTACCACCTCCTCACCTCCTCTCCTCCTCTCCTCCACTACCACCTCCTCTGCTTCTTTCTTCTACTACCACCTCCTCTCCCCTTTTCCTCTACTACCACCTCCTCTCCTCCTTTCCTCCACTACCACCTCCTCTCCTCCATGCCTCAGAAACTTTGTGTCCTAATCTAATGTTGCTGATTACATATTAATGGCTACAAATAAATGAATGTCTCGATGCAAGCAGAAATGTCAGGTACATTGTACATGCAACTACTTGTACTTGAAACATACAGGCAGTTTTGCATACTTCCGGGTAGGAGACGAGTGGAGGAGACGAGTGAAGCAAAGGAGGTGAGGAGTGAAGAATATTGGGATGCAGCCTTTGTCTGTGACAGCCCCTGGGTCTGACCCTCTGTCTCCCCCTGTGTGCAGGGAACGGTATTGCAGCGCTGCACTCTGTCCCTACCGCCATCTTCTGTGTGCTGCACTGCCTGGAGCCACGCGTGGGGCTGCCGGAGCAATATGCTGGCCTGGAGAGGACAGTGGCGTACTGTCTGGCGCTTGGCGGGGACACCGACACCATCGCGTGCATGGCAGGCGCAATTGCTGGGGCGCATTACGGTGCAGACGCCATCCCGCCATCCTGGCAGCGCTGCTGTGAGGGAGCGGAGGAAGCGGAGGCCTCGGCTCACCGGCTGCACCTGCTGTACCACCAACCGCCACAGGGGGGAGACAGTGAGACACAGCACAGTAACACAAAGCCACACGCTCATACCAACACACAGCCCTCTACACACAGCGACTGATACACACATACACACACACACACACACGCACACACACAGCCCTCTACACACAGCGACTGATACACACATACACACACACACAGCCCTCTACACACAGCGACTGATACACACATACACACACACACACACACACGCACACACACAGCCCTCTACACACAGCGACTGATACACACATACACACAGCCCTCTACACACAGCGACTGATACACACATACACACACACACACACAGCCCTCTACACACAGCGACTGATACACACATACACACACACACACAGCCCTCTACACACAGCGACTGATACACACATACACACACACTCACACGTACACACACAGCGACTGATACACACACACAAACACTCACACGCACACACACAGCGACTGATACACACATACACACACACACGCACACACACAGCCCTCTACACACAGCGACTGATACACACATACACACACTCACACACACAGCCCTCTACACAGACAACTAATAAACACGCACGCATACACACACATGCATGCACACACACACACACACTCACACAGACACTCAGCTTTCAACCCACACCAAATAATAAAGCATGCACGCACACACGCGCACACACACACACACACACACACACACACACAGCCCTCAACACACACAACTAATAAACGCACGCAGGTACACATACACACATACACAGCCCATACTTATACAGGTCTCTTTCTGGGAAAGAAAACTGATGTGACTTGTTTTATTTTATTACTTTAATGTAACTAAATTCATAATAAAAAACGTAAAGAAAAGCACAATGCATCTTTGTATTTGGTCTTTTATTTGTTTATAGTGTGCGTGTCTTGCACTGATGCTGTCTGACAATCATCTGGCAGATGCTTTTCTCCAAAGCGACGTACAATAAGTGCACAATGAAGGTCAATAAAGTAACTACAAAACAGATCCAACAAAGCACATCTTTCTCACAACGTAGGAGCTATCCCTAGTAATGAACATAGAATAGTACAGTCAGCTATACATTCTGAATTATAAAACAAAAACCACGCACAAGTTAAGTAGAAAACAGGAAGCAAGTCTGGAATTGGCCCTAGATCGGTAGTTTAGTCGAGGTGGAGTCTGAAAAAGTGCGTCTTTAGACCACGACGGAAAACAGACAGCGTTTCAGCTGAGTGCAGTGGAGTGGGGAGTTTGTTCCACCATTGGGAAGCTAGGGTGGAGAATCTCTGCAGTCAGGACGAGCAAGAGCCGTTAACACGGGGGAAAGGAGGTCAGTGGTCGAGCAGGAGCGTAGTGTCTCAAAAGCATGAAAGTGAAATGTTAAATGGCGAATTGAATTATCTTTTTTTTTGTCATGGATCAGGCGATTACAATAAGAAACTGCTAAAATGCAAATGTGGTTTTTCATTTAAATTATGGCAGGGTTGTGTCATAGAGGGCGAGAAATTTAATATGAAATGAATTTGCATCAACGTTTTCAAATTGTCAGATAAAGTGCATACATTAACTTGAAAATGAAAACGCAAAGTGGCCTTTTGCATTTTCACTTTAATTATGTTGTGTTTTTTGCGCACATCGAATGCAAATGAAATGCAATTGCCAATTTGCTTTTTCATTTGAATTTTAGCGTGGATATGCTTCCATAGTTAAGTAGGCAACATCTTATAGCATATATAGCATACTTTAAATCCCCGTATGATACACTTACTTCCAGGGTTTCACTGGCTGTGTCCCAAATCGCATTGTGAGCGTATCCATGTGAGTCCATAGCGAAGTACGATAGTGCGGAGCATGGAAGTATGCGATTTGGGACACAGCCACTATATTCATAATATATTCAGGAGCACACTTTTAAAGAAGTACAAACATTTTTGTTGCATAAATATGATGTTTTCCTTCAAAATACATTCTATATTATTCATACAAAAAGTACAAAAGAGGTATACAAAATATAGTGCACATGTTTAAGCCAGGGGAGATACAATCATATATTACCCAAAGACATAACTCAAGGATTTTAACAGCTTTTCTGTTATTACTCTAAGAGATTGTTTTTATATGCTGCTCAACTTCATTGACAAAGGCAACATTGCCAAAAATAATTGGTTTTCTATTAGTATATTTGCATTTATGTATATGGAACTTAGCCATAATTATAAACAAGTTAATCAGATAAAACTGCTTTTAATCTTTCATGCAGAGGTAAAAAAAAACAGCATATTTTCCCACAGGAGAGAACATTTTTTGTAAATGTGACAAATCACAAGTCTTTCCAAAAATTCTTGGTAAAAGAACAAAATAAACGTGTTACAGTTTCAGGGTGTTCTTCACAGAACACACAATCACAATTTATGTTTTTTTATAAACTTCTGCAAACCTACTGGTAGGATAAAATTTATGAATAATCAATTTTTTGTTTTATTAGTAATGAAGTATTTGTGAGGCAGTAGCCATACTTTTCTCCAACATACATTATTAAAATAGCTATTCCGGTAAGAAACAACATATGGAAAGAGAGCACAAATTGTTTTATTATTATTTCTGCAGTGCAAAGCACAGCGAGTTGCACCGATTGGCTCGGCAGCTGGATCCGGGAAAGGGACCCCAGTTAATATAGGTCTAGCAAGACCTCTGAAAAGCATCACAGCCCTGAGGGAATGGCACCAAAAACGATTGTGAATTTCTTTGGGGTTACAGGTAATGCAAATTTTGTAAAACAAATTCTCATAAGTAAATAAGAGTCCATCCTGGTTGAACAGCTGATCCACCAACAGAATGCCATTATCATATCATTTCTGCAGAGACAAAGATGTATTCTTGTACAATATATTCTTGTTCCAAATGAAATATTTGTGAGGTGAAAAATTGTGTTTGTAAATTGACCATGCTATGAGTATCTGTCTGTGGAAAGCAGGAAGTTTCACCGGAATGTTTTCAATGTTGTAATTGGAGAGTAAAACAAACTTAAGACCACCAATATTGGAGAATATATAGTGAGGGATAAAGTTCCAGATTGAGGTTGGACACTTTAAATAAGCCTTAATCCAATTTATTTTAAAAGTGTTATTTAGTGTTGTGAAATCCAAAAAATTAAGGCCGCCATTTTCATAACTATTCATTACAACAGCGATTTTTCCAAATTAAATTAAATAGCATCTGGTGTTCGGTATTTTTGACCACTGCATGAAAGATTAAAAGCAGTTACTGGCCTGTCAAGTGGGCCAACTTTATCGATGCAAGCTTAGTCAACCGGTCTGGAATCCTCACAGAACCACGTTTGGACCCACTCAACGCCTTCACCTTGGACGGCAATATCCTGGCCCAGTTCCCACACTCCACCATTCCTCTACAACTCGTCTTGTCTGGAAATCACCAGGAGACCATTCAGTTCTACATGATCCACTCCACCCAGGCTCCATTAGTCCTCTGCCAGCCCTGGCTTCACCTGCACAACCCACACCTCAACTGGGAGACGGCACAGAGTTGGAGCACCATTGTTGAAAAAAACGACATGTGCAGAATCGGTTAAAATTTGCCAAGGAACATCGATTGGCGCAAAGAGTAATGGCGTAACATTCTGTGGACTGATGAGAGTAAAATTGTTCTTTTTTGGTCTAGTGGTCGCCGACAGTACGTCAGATGACCCCCGGGTACTGAATTCAAGCCACAGTACACTGTGAAGACAGTGAAGCATGGTGGCGCAAAAATCATGGTATGGGGACACAACGGTGTTGGGCCTATTTATCGTATACCAGGGATCATGGATCATGCAGTTTCTGAAGCAAAACCCAAATATTCACAGGAACTGTGGAATGTAGTTAGTTCATCCTGGGCTGAATGCAACGCAGATGCGCAGCAGTTATCAAAAACAATGGTTATGCAACTAAATATTAGTTCAGTAATTTAAAGTGAAGTTAAATCTTGAAATTTCTTTTCAGTTTATACAGTAAGTGTTTGAGATTAATATTCCTTTTCTTTGCTTCCTGTAAAAGAGCAGACTTGATCAAATTTGTTAATGTTTTGATTTGGAATTGAATGTGTAATGTTTCTACTACATTTGAAATATGAAACTAAAAGCTATTGAAAATATTTGCACTTTATTCACTTTTTTTTAACACACTGCTATTTATTTAAACACCACTGCACTCTGCTCCTGCTGAATGGCTGAAGCTAAGCAGGTGTGGGCTTGGTTAGTACTTGGATGGGAGACCTCCTGGGAAAACTAAGTTGCTGCTGGAAGTGGTGTTGGTGGGCCAGTAGGGGGCAGTCTTCCCTCTGGTCAAAATTTTAAAAAAAACAATGCCCCAGTGCAGTGATGGGGACACTGTGCTGTAGGAGATGCTGTCTTTCGGATGAGACGTTAAACCGAGGTCCTGACTCACTGTGGTCATTAAAGATCCCATGACACTTATCGCAAAGAGTAGGGGTTTCCCCGGTGTCCTGGCTAAACTCCCAACCCAGGCTCTTTCATCCCCCAGTTTAATTGGCAAAAAAAATAAATAAAAAATTCTTCTCTCCCTCTTCACCTCAGCTGATGTGTGGTGAGCATTCTGGCGCAAAATGGCTGCCGCTGCATCATCCAGGTGGGTGCTGCACATTAGTGGTGGTTGAGGCGAGTTTCCCCCTCATCATTGTAAGCGCTTTGAGTCACCGGTTGGTGAGAAAGGCGCTATATAAATGTAAGGCATTATTATTATTATTATTATTATTATTCACTGTATATAGAAAACCCAAAACGTCATATATTGAACTTTAGAATGCGCCGCACTGCCAGTCCTGTGCGTGAGAATCTCCTCCCTCAGGAACAGGGTCCTCCGTCCAAAGAGCACCTTCAGAAGCGCAGTTTCAAATACCACTTACCATGCCTGTCATCTTGAAGTTATTCAAAGAACATAATTTAAGATGCCTTATTCCACCATCCTTTGACCGAGACAAACTTACACTGACAGCGCAGCGTGAATAGAACGCAGTCGACGAGGCCATCATTGTGTAGCTTAATAGATTAAATTAATAAAAATGGTTACATTCAGTTGTATGAAGATTATTGCAGCCTATAATTTACTATTAGACGTGACGTGTCCACCACATTGGCCTTCATGTTAATATTTTCATATGTTTACATTAAATAAACAATTTTATGCCAACAACAATCGCACCCTTTATTGCGCAACATTTTTATTTTATGCTTCGGTTGCTTGCTTAAGCGGCAAGCGCTTGCCCATGTATTGTATTTGGGAAAAGCGTAATAAATGTCTGTCGGGTTCAGTGTAAAAATGCACAACAAAGTGAGTGTTAAGTCAAGCTGCCGAGTTTACCAGGCTTGCACCCACTAACATAAACCTCTTCAGATACTTGTGTAATAGCGCATATGAATAATAAACTGTTATCAAATATGATAGACCCCGGCAGTCCAGAGGCAATTTCAGTTTGCATGTATTAATTTGCATGTATTAACTTCCTAAAATGAACTTTCCTGTTGGTGGGGGGGGGCGGTCAGCTTTAACAGGTGATACCTGTTACCTGATCGAACTGTAATATGTTTTTGTATTTGCAAAAGCCAAATAGCATATACTATGTATACCGTCCATCCCTTTGATAGGTTTGAAAAAGGAAGTGGAATCAAAGATTATTTGTAAAGGACACTGACGGCATGCAATGCTATCGTGAGAAATTGCGCACTGCACAGTTGACATTATAAAATGTGGGATTACGTTTGCCAAAATATTTTCATACGCAGCGTCGACAGGCGCGCCCATTTTATTTACTGGGTGAAATCTGCGGCTGTGCCTGGGAGGCGGGTGCACAAGCAGAGGCGTCGCGCGAGGTCGCCTCCCTGTATAAAACCTTAAACCTTATACGCGCCTTTCTTTTACGGCTTTGATAGGGATTACTGCAGTGCACCGGTAAGTGACATTTATTCCACATCCACCACTGTGATTAGATTGCGTAAGTAAAGAAATAAATGTCCCACATAGTCCTTCTACACTTATATATATTAACAGCAATTGTCTTATCCATGAAAAACTTATTTGAGTATTGTTGTTATTATCGAAACTACAATCAGGCCTTTAATGGGCCGCAGAGGACAGACGAAGCCACAATCAGGCCTTTAATGGGCCGCAGAGGACAGACGAAGCCACATTACTTCCAGCTCCGCCGTCTTATCCGGCTACTTATTAATTTTTTGTAACTTCACACTGTGTGTTTATACCACAAACAACCGCCTCCCGTCCCACCGAGGCGAGCAGTCACTCATCTTATGACTCATATGGGGTAGCTGGATGACTAGTGCGCCTGTTGTGCGGGAATACGGGAATAATATAGACTAATGCAGAGTGTGTGGGTTTTGTCGAGACTATAAATGAGGTTAATATTTTAGAAACAGAACCTTGAGACCATGGGTTCCCAAAAGGAAAAGATCCACATCAACATCGTCGTCATCGGTCATGTCGACTCCGGCAAGTCCACCACCACTGGCCATCTGATCTACAAATGCGGAGGAATCGACAAGAGAACCATTGATAAGTTCGAGAAGGAAGCCGCTGAAGTAAGTGACAGGAAATTTATTTATTTATTTACTCGTTTATTTAATTTATTTATTTATTAGAAGTGTATAATGTATTGTGCTAAGTTGAATGTGATATACACCTAGTGGAAGCCAGAACGTGACTCCGATGTTTGGATAGGACACGCGCAACCACCGTGTCTTTGCGCTTCGCGTAATGGCGAGTTGGCGGGATGCGCTTACATCAGGTTTACCTCGGACAGCTGTCTCCAATGGAGTTTTAGTCCTGTCTGTGCGGACTAAGTCCTAAACTGTGCCGTGTCATAATTTTCCGTTTGTCGTTTGCCCAAGCGTCCACCGAATTCACAGTAATAATTAGACATGGTCAACGCGCAACTGGTACCGCCAGTTTAGTAACCAGATGAAACTGGCAGATGTGTAAGCAAGTTCTAAGATAATGCGTCTCTATGAAAATTAGAGGGGAAAATGGCAGACAGTGAAGCACATTTTAATTATCCATGATGCAAGTTAGAAATACTGCCATGCATTTATTTTACACAAACACTTTTACACATACCACTGGATATTTATTTGCATAATTCAGGTTGCTTAGTCGAAAAGCCGTGCTGTCACATCTGGCAGATCAAGGCCCTTAACCAGCTCTGAACTGTGACCAGGTACCGGTTAGACCGCTATTGTTCGATGAAGAAGAGACTTGTTTTTAAGATTGACTCACAAGATATTTCTGGACAGCTTCCATGCTGGGCGGAGCCAGGCGAACCTGTCTGGCCACCAGTGGTGTCATCCGGTGAAGGGGCAGGTGGTGGATCAGTGACTTTAAGGCCTGCTAGATTCTCTACGCAAGAAATGTAAAAACAGATTTGGGACATATGCAACTATGCAAGCTATTTTTTTAAATAACAACGCACGTTTACTGGCTTATTTTAGCCCTGTCTGAGGTTATATACTGCTAACCCACTAGTTTGCAGCTTAAAGCTAATCTGGTTGGAGCAAGTAACTTTACATGGGAAATGATTACTTCTTTGTGTGTAGTTGTTCGATAAACAGTATTTACATTTAGCGCCTCTGTGTTGCTCTTTGCACGGTTGCACACGTTTGTGTTGCTCTTTGCACGGTTGCACACGTTTGTGTTGCTCTTTGCACGGTTGCACACGTTCCTTGCGTAGAGTATGTAACAGGCCAATCTGAGTCATAACAGAGAAGATGGGCAGTGTGTATAATTAAAGTGAAGGCAGTACATCCTGGCACTCACGAGGGTGCATGCTGGGTATTTGTGCAGTTTTTTTATGGTTCTGCCTCCTAAACTGGGTATGTTACAATCAGGCTTCTAAGACTGTGGGATTGTGGGTATTTGTGGCTCACGCAGTCACAGTGGGATTGTGGCTCACGCAGTCACAGTGGGATTGTGGGTATTTGTGGCTCACGCAGTCACAGTGGGATTGTGGGTATTTGTGGCTCACGCGGTCACAGTGGGATTGTGGGTATTTGTGGCTCACGCGGTCACAGTGGGATTGTGGCTCACGTGGTCATGTGTCTGCAGATGGGGAAGGGATCATTTAAGTATGCCTGGGTTTTGGACAAGCTGAAGGCAGAGAGAGAGAGAGGCATCACCATTGACATCGCCCTCTGGAAGTTTGAGACCGATAAGTTCAGCATCACCATCATCGATGCCCCCGGCCACAGAGACTTCATCAAGAACATGCACACACCTGACACCCCAGGTACACACACCACACCACACTCACACACTGGAAACGCCCAGGTACACAACACACACACAACTGCACGCTGGGACCCCAGTACTACACACACACACACTCTGCACGCTGGAACCTCCAGGTACTCACACACACACACCACACACGCTGGAACCGCCCAGGTACTCACACACACACACTCTGCACGCTGGAACCTCCCAGGTACGCACACACACACACTCTGCACGCTGGAACCTCCCAGGTACGCACACACACACACTCTGCACGCTGGAACCTCCCAGGTACGCACACACACACACTCTGCACGCTGGAACCTCCCAGGTACGCACACACACACACTCTGCACGCTGGAACCTCCCAGGTACGCACACACACACACTCTGCACGCTGGAACCTCCCAGGTACACACACACACACACACACACTCTGCATGCTGGAACCTCCCAGGTACGCACACACACACTTTAAACTTTTTCACAGGACGGAGTGACCAATCAATTTTTCATGGTGACCCTTTTTAAAAAAAAAAAAAGTAATTCAACTACTTCTGAATGCCATACTGTGTAGAGGCTGTTGACATCAGACATGATTTGTCACCAAGCAAATCCAACAGCATGTTACAATTGTATGTTTAGACTGCCTCACAAGTAGTGCACGTTTTCAATGTGCTACATTATTATCAGCGTTAGCAGATGCTAACGATCGCCACATTATTATCAGTGTTAGGAGATGCTCATGATTGCTAGATTATTATCAGTGTTAGGAGATGCTAATGATCGCTAGATTATTATCAGTGTTAGGAGATGCTAATGATTGCTAGATTATTATCAGTGTTAGGAGATGCTAATGATCGCTAGATTATTATCAGTGTTGGCAGATGGTAATGATCGCTAGATTATTATCAGTGTTAGGAGATGCTAATGATCGCTAGATTATTATCAGTGTTAGGAGATGCTAATGATCGCTAGATTATTATCAGTGTTAGCAAATGCCAATTATTATTAAGTTATGATAGTTGTTAGCACTTGTTAATAGTAGTAGTAGTAGAAAACTTTATTATCCCTCATGAAGAAATTGTTTTTGCAGCCAAATAAAGTCAATAATACAAACAACGACACAGTACACACAGTACACACAGTACACACAGTACACACAGTACACACAGTACACACAGTACACACAGTACACACAGTGCACACAGTACACACAGCACACACAGCACACACAGTACACACAGTACGCACAGTACACACAGTACACACAGTGCACACAGTACACACAGCACACACAGCACACACAGTACACACAGTACACACAGTACACACAGTACGCACAGTACACACAGTACACACAGTACGCACAGTACGCACAGTACACACAGTACACACAGTACACACAGCACACACAGTGCACACAGTACGCACAGTACACACAGTACACACAGTGCACACAGTACACACAGCACACACAGCACACACAGTACACACAGTACACACAGCACACACAGCACACACAGTACACACAGTGCACACAGTACACACAGTACGCACAGCACACACAGCACACACAGTACACACAGTGCACACAGTACGCACAGTACGCACAGTACACACAGTGCATACAGTACACACAGTACACACAGTGCACACAGTGCACACAGTGCATACAGTACACACAGTGCACACAGTGCACACAGTACACACAGTACATACAGTACACACAGTACACACAGTACACACAGCACACACAGTACATACAGTACACACAGTACACACAGTGCACACAGTGCACACAGTACACACAGTACAGTACACACAGTACACACAGTACACACAGCACACACAGTACATACAGTACACACAGTACACACAGTGCACACAGTGCACACAGTACACAGTACACACAGTGCACACAGTGCACACAGTACACACAGTACAGTACACACAGTACACACAGTACACACAGTGCACACAGTGCACACAGTACACAGTACATACAGTACACACAGTACACACAGTACGCACAGTATGCACAGTACACACACAGTACATACAGTACATACAGTACATACAGAGAGCCAAGGCATTAGCTGACGTTGCATTCAGAGTTTGCTTGGTTATTACCTGCATTGCTAATGCTAATGATTATTAGGTTAAGTGTTAGCAGATGCTAACGACTGCAAGGTTATGATCATTGTTAGCATGTGCTATTTATTGCTAGGCTATGAGTATTAGCAGATGTTAATAATTGCTAGATTATGATTAGCGACATGCTAATGAAATGCTGTGCCCTGAAAAGGCTGACTGCGCTGTGCTGGTTGTGGCGGGAGGCGTAGGCGAATTTGAGGCTGGCATCTCCAAGAACGGACAAACCCGCGAGCACGCACTGCTGGCCTTCACCCTGGGGGTCAAGCAGCTGATAGTGGGGGTCAACAAGATGGACCTGACCGAACCGCCATACAGTCAGGTGCGCTTTGAGGAAATCACCAAGGAAGTCTCCAACTACATCAAGAAGATTGGCTACAATCCCAAAGCTGTGGCCTTTGTGCCCATTTCCGGTTGGCACGGAGACAACATGATGGAAAAGAGTGAAAACGTTAGTATCGCCGGCCTCCTTTGAACATCAGCTACCCTGTAGCTTTCCTCATTTATGCATTGACTTGATGGTAACTTACATTGTGAACACTATGAACACTGAACATTGTGTGTACTTGTGTGTGTGTGTGTGTGTGTGTGTGTACAGATGAGCTGGTTTAAAAACTGGATGGTGGAGCGTAAGGAAGGGAATGCCTCTGGCACCACACTGCTGCAGGCTCTGGACTCCATTGTGCCCCCGAGCCGCCCAACAGGAAAAGCTCTCCGGCTCCCCCTGCAGGACGTCTACAAGATTGCAGGTAACAACTGTGGGATGGGCGGTATGAGGAGGGGGGTCACAGCAGAGGGGGTGTGAGGGGGTTTGGGATCACACTGTATGTTCTCTCCTGCAGGTATTGGGACCGTACCTGTGGGACGGGTGGAAACTGGCATCCTGAAACCCAACATGGTGGTGAACTTTGCCCCCGCCAACGTGACGACTGAGGTGAAGTCTGTGGAAATGCACCACCAGGCCCTGACGGAAGCCCTCCCCGGGGACAATGTGGGCTTCAATATCAAGAACGTGTCCATCAAGGAGATCAGACGTGGCAATGTGGCCGGAGACACCAAGAACAACCCACCCCAGCAGGCCGAGAAATTTGATGCTCAGGTGAGCGTTTCGGGAAGGGGTCGGGGGGGGGGGGGCTGTGCTGGTCCATTACGCGGCTGTATCTTTTGTAACTGTTGTTCCTGGCGCCCCCTACAGGTGATTGTGCTGAACCACCCGGGGCAGATCAGCGCAGGTTACCAGCCCGTGCTCGACTGCCACACTGCCCACATCGCCTGCAAATTCCACGAGCTGAAGGAGAAGATCGATCGCCGATCCGGCAAGAAGCTAGAGGACAACCCCAAGTTTCTCAAGTCAGGGGATGCCGCCATTGTACAAATGATCCCTAGCAAGCCCATGTGTGTAGAGAGCTTCGCTGAGTTTCCCCCTCTGGGTGAGTTCTGCGCTTATATCGCACATCACGGCACACTTTAAATAGCACACATTATATCATACACTACATTACAGCACGGCACACTTTAAATAGCACACATTATATCATACACTACATTACAGCACGGCACACTTTAAATAGCACACATTATATCATACACTACATTACAGCACGGCACACTTTAAATAGCACACATTATATCATACACTACATTACAGCACGGCACACTTTAAATAGCACACATTATATCATACACTACATTACAGCA
Source organism: Ilyophis sp. 1 JC-2022 (assembly GCA_022702515.1). NCBI lineage: Eukaryota > Metazoa > Chordata > Actinopteri > Anguilliformes > Synaphobranchidae > Ilyophis > Ilyophis sp. 1 JC-2022. The sequence goes on from CM040406.1 coordinate 59,961,359, forward strand.
CGGCACACTTTAAATAGCACACATTATATCATACACTACATTACAGCACGGCACACTTTAAATAGCACACATTATATCATACACTACATTACAGCACGGCACACTTTAAATAGCACACATTATATCATACACTACATTACAGCACGGCACTCTTTAAATAGCACACATTATATCATACACTACATTACAGCACGGCACACTTTAAATAGCACACATTATATCATACACTACATTACAGCACGGCACACTTTAAATAGCACACATTATATCATACACTACATTACAGCACGGCACACTTTAAATAGCACACATTATATCATGCACTACATTACAGCACGGCACACTTTAAATAGCACACATTATATCATGCACTACATTACAGCACGGCACACTTTAAATAGCACACATTATATCATGCACTACATTACAGCACGGCACACTTTAAATAGCACACATTATATCATGCACTACATTACAGCACGGCACACTTTAAATAGCACACATTATATCATGCACTACATTACAGCACGGCACACTTTAAATAGCACACATTATATCATGCACTACATTACAGCACGGCACACTTTAAATAGCACACATTATATCATGCACTACATTACAGCACGGCACACTTTAAATAGCACACATTATATCATGCACTACATTACAGCACGGCACACTTTAAATAGCACACATTATATCATGCACTACATTACAGCACGGCACACTTTAAATAGCACACATTATATCATGCACTACATTACAGCACGGCACACTTTAAATAGCACACATTATATCATGCACTACATTACAGCACGGCACACTTTAAATAGCACACATTATATCATGCACTACATTACAGCACGGCACACTTTAAATAGCACACATTATATCATGCACTACATTACAGCACGGCACACTTTAAATAGCACACATTATATCATACACTACATTACAGCACATAGCACACTTTAAATAGCTATATCATGCACTACATTACAGCATTTAAATAGCACACATTATATCAGTGCAGGAAATTAACCAAAATTATACTTTATTATTCAATCGTATTGTATTGTATTCCTATCACAGTACTGTACACTCACACACACAAACTCCCATAATATTCACAATCAGAAATGGCTCCCATAATATAACCTATCAGGAACCACCTTCCATACTATAGCCAATCAGGACCCACCTCCTAAAATACAGCCAATCAGGACCCACCTCCCATAATATAGCCAATCAGGAACCACCTCCTATAATATAGCCCAATGAAGCCCAGGGGGTTGGACCTCAAAGGGACAATTTCCTACTCGATTAAATGGCACTTCCTGCTTTCTATATGTGTGAATGGCAGTTTTTGCACGCATACGTAATGGAGGTGTTTACCTGGATGAGTAATGCATGCTCATGTACACCTGTAGAACTGGGCGTGGGCAGAGTAATGCATGCTCATGTACACCTGTAGAACTGGGCGTGGGCAGAGTAATGCATGCTCATGTACACCTGTAGAACTGGGCGTGGGCAGAGTAATGCATGCTCATGTACGCCTGTAGAACTGGGTGTGGGCAGATTAATGCATGCTCATGTACACCTGTAGAACTGGGTGTGGGCAGAGTAATGCATGCTCATGTACACCTGTAGAACTGGCCGTGGGCAGAGTAATGCATGCTCATGTACACCTGTAGAACTGGGCGTGGGCAGAGTAATGCATGCTCATGTACACCTGTAGAACTGGGCGTGGGCAGAGTAATGCATGCTCATGTACACCTGTAGAACTGGGCGTGGGCAGAGTAATGCATGCTCATGTACACCTGTAGAACTGGGCGTGGGCAGATTTAACCACACTGTGGAATGTGAACGGTTAAGTGTGTTTCTCCACATGCGAGCTGGTTCATTATGGACCTTTTAATAACACGATTGTGTAAAATCAGCACATTTCCTAAACATTGAGGGAGTGCCACTGAATCAAGCTGCTGTGAGCTGCATAATGACAGACTTTTGTCCAAACACGTTTTGATGACTGTCTGCACACACACACACACACACACACACACAACAAGATGGAGCCTATCAAAATTTTGGAAAAAGTGCAAGGAATCTGCTCTGATATTTTTTGGAGATCACAAATGTTTTTGACGATGTTAAAATAGAGGGTTAAAATATAAAACAGGAGTGCGTATAAAACCAAGATGCCTCACACTGATAATTAAATGACTCTCATTCATGGAAATCGGTCTTTCGCTTTATCATGTGCATTCACTGCTTGTTACTCTGATGGCTCTGAAACATGGCCATCCCTATTGTTGCTGTGTTCAGCTGTGATTGGTTAAACATCTCCCCCTCTCTGCACGTGATTGGTTAAACATCTCCCCCTCTCCACATGTGATTGGCTGCAGGGCGCTTTGCTGTGCGGGACATGAGGCAGACCGTGGCCGTCGGTGTCATCAAGTCTGTTGAGAAGAAGATGGCCGCTGCCAGGGTAACCAAGTCAGCTGCAAAAATCCAGGCCGTCAAGAAATGACCCCTCTACCAGAGTCTGCTGCTCATCACGTCACATGGCCCCTCTACCAGAGTCTGCTGCTCATCACGTCACATGGCACGTCACATGGCACTGTGACGGCGACATGTATTCCAGCTGTCTCTCGTGTTCCTGTTTGTTCATTTGAATGTGTTTTGTTGTGTCGGGCTTTTGTCTTTGTTTTTTTTCATGCGTTGTGTGTCTGTGTTGGAAGGGGAAGCGGGCTGGAGATTTGTCATGCGTTGTGTGTCTGTGTTGGAAGGGGATGCGGGCTGGAGATTTGTCATGCGTTGTGTGTCTGTGTTGGAAGGGGATGCGGGCTGGAGATTTGTCATGCGTTGTGTGTCTGTGTTGGAAGGGGAAGCGGGCTGGAGATTTGTCATGCGTTGTGTGTCTGTGTTGGAAGGGGAAGCGGGCTGGAGATTTTTCATGCGTTGTGTGTTTGTGTTGGAAGGGGAAGCGGGCTGGAGATTTTTCATGCGTTGTGTGTTTGTGTTGGAAGGGGATGCGGGCTGGAGATTTTTCAGGGCACTCCTGCTGCTCATTTGATTTTCCTAGTGGGAAAATACAAGTTATTTTATTCTATTCTATTCTCATCTGGTCCCACGGCAGTGGAGAGGCTGAGCGCATGCGTTCCAGAGCTGGTGGGCGGAGCCTCAGTGCCCTCGTCTGTGGCCACGCCTTCATTGATGCTCCCCTTTAACCGATCTACTGGCAACAATAAAGATGATAAACCTGATTCTCCTGTCTTTACTGACCCAAGCTCGTTGGTTTATTTCATTTATTGGGGTATTTGTAAGGGACTGTCCGGTGTGTTGCATCTGCATGTTACTAGGCAAAGTTAATTTCCAATACCAGTCCCTTGGGCCTGTGTGTGTGGGTGCATAAGTGTGTATTGTGCGTGTGCGTGTGTGTGTATAGTCCCATCCCACATCAATATTTTAAAATAGTTGTCTACAAGGGCGCACACTTCATTGTCAAGTCAAGTGACTTTTGGTAGTGGAATGAAGTAATGTACAAACCAGTGAGCTGCCCAGTGAGCACAGTGTTTCTCAAACTCGATCCTAGGGACCCCTGTGTATGCTGGAGGACCCCTGTTTATGCTGGGTCCCCTGTGTATGCTGGAGGACCCCAGTGTATGCTGGAGGACCCCTGTGTATGCTGGAGGACCCCTGTGTATGCTGGGTCCCCTGTGTATGCTGGAGGACCCCTGTGTATGCTGGAGGACCCCTGTGTATGCTGGGTACCCTGTGTATGCTGGAGGACCCCTGTGTATGCTGGGTCCCCTGTGTATGCTGGAGGACCCCAGTGTATGCTGGAGGACCCCTGTGTATGCTGGAGGACCCCTGTGTATGCTGGAGGACCCCTGTGTATGCTGGGTCCCCTGTGTATGCTGGAGGACCCCTGTGTATGCTGGGTCCCCTGTGTATGCTGGAGGACCCCTGTGTATGCTGGAGGACCCCTGTGTATGCTGGGTACCCTGTGTATGCTGGAGGACCCCTGTGTATGCTGGGTACCCTGTGTATGCTGTGTATTCTGTAGGTGCATGCTTGTAGCGTGGAGCCGGTGAAGTATGACGTCCCAGAAATGTGCCATGAACACCATCTCATGTGTCCAATTTAGCACATAGTACAGTGGTATTAATTCAAGTATCTCTTTTCTCTTTATAATCATTGCACATACCCCCGAAGGCCTCTCTAATGTAGGTGGAATTTCTCCACAGTGCCTTGGTTGACTCTGCCCGAGCAATCCACAGAGCGATTTTAATGTCAGGCTGAAATCTGTCTTCCGAAAAACTTTCTCCCATCTGTGTGTGGATGAAGAGCAAAATGTCTACAGTGACTGCAACATGTTAAAAAACTCATCAGCCTCTGGGCTACTGCCGTCTAAGGTGTTAACACCAACTAAGTTAAGTGAATGCGCTGCAAAAGGCACATACTCTATCACAGGGTTTTTTGTTTCAGGTGACCTGTAGCCATTTCTATGTTGCTTGCATTGTTATATGACTGACCTCTATAGTTTGAGAGGTCCAACCCAAGGCCCTCCACCGTCAAAGTCTCACAGTCTGCTAAACTTTTACCAGTGTGGCTCTCAACTGGCTCAAAGTGCAGGAATCTCTCCACCACATTCCCGCTGCTGTTAACAAACCGGAATATTACATTACAGGCATTTAGCTCTTATCCAGAGTGACTTACACAACATCTTATTACATTTATCCATTCATACAGCTGGATATATACTGAAGCAATTGAGGTTAAGTACCTTGCTCAAGGGTACAACGGCAGGGTCCTACCTGGGAATCTAACCTGCAACCTTTCAGTTACAAGGCCAGTTCCCGATATGAATATGAACGTCAATTGGTCCACATGTGACAGGTCTGGGGTGGAGTCAACAATTATTGAAAAATATTTAGCATCCCAAATCTCTTCTGCTATTGTTTGGCGAGTTTTCTGACCCATTAGCTCAATGAGTTCTTCACATATTGTCGATGACAAATAGGACACTGTGCCTCTTCCTTTTCTGCCAAACTTTTTAATATGTTCTGCTAAAAATGGATCTAATTGTGATAGCAATTCTAGGATGCCAAAGAAATTACCATTATGGGTTGACCAAAACTCCTAAACGCAAGTCCTCTTTCACCCAAGAACATCACTGCTACAACTCTTTTCAAAATGTCCCTCCAGTATTTACGTTCCCCATCAAGTTGCTGCATGAGATCTGCATGTATAGCACTGCCCTTTGTCCGCTGGTGCAAGGCAAGCATGCAGGATCTGTGTTCTGCACTCTTTTCATGTTCCCTATTCTTTCAGAGTGCTTCCAGTCACTAAACCCCTGACTAAAGCCACCTGGCTGGAGAACAGTTTGCATGCAAAACAGTGCACACAACCTGTTGAGGGTGAGTACAGTAGCCACCGTCTAGAAACCTTCTGCCCATTTGACAATATACAGGTCAGAAGTTCATTGTTGAAACTTCTAGTTTTTCCACCAAGCGCTCTATCTCAGACTGAAGCTGGGTATTTTTCACTGCGGTTTTGGAAGGGGACTGCTCCTCTTTCAATAAGCACTGACTGAACAACGTCACTGGAAGTGCTTTGCCATAATGCAGGGTCAGTGACCTCATAGCACCAGGAATGGCTTGGTTGCTGATTTGATTCTTGTGAACTGCCCAACTGCTCCTGCGGTGGAAATGATGGTTCTTGTACACCATTAGCTATACCATTATCCTTCAAAGGATGGCTCTGGGGGAGTGACAACATTACTGGAAACTGAACTAGTGCTAGTTCCTTCCTCACAGCTGACAATAGTGCTGTTGTCATCATTGTTACTATCAGAGGGTTTTTGAAAGAAGTTGGCAATGAGTGGAACACTTTGAAGCAAAACTGCCTCTCTTGCCTCCTTTTCTTTTTTAGCTTTCCTTTTGGAAGCACCACTATTCCAACGTTTGTGGTCCATATTTCAGAACTAGTATGCTATTTATGTTATAGCATATCTCAATACTTATTAAATAGTAATTTAATTAATATATATTGATAATGACAACACCCTTCAAATAATGTTGTTGGAAAATACAATCAAGTGGTCGTATTTTATAGTCTACTTGTACCTAAAGGCAGTTTTGAGTAGATAAAAAAATATATATACTTATGCCTTATATACCTGCCTGACACAGAGAGAATTATGTTGCTTAAAATTCAAAAGATAACTTTTTTTTCATTAGCTGAACAACCAACAAAGGTCTCTGATAAGTCAGTGAAATGACATGGAGGAGACTATGCACATAGGCCACACCCCATCGATGGGGAGGGGAAAAAAGACCTTGTCGACAATTTGTCAACGTTAGCATTATCTACTTCCGTGGATCTAAAAACAGATGGTTTATGGAAAACATGAATGGGGTTTTCCTTAATTTTGAAGTATGGATTGGGTCTCTTATATATGCGTTAGTGTATGAAAAAATATAGCTTTTGGCATTTTTAAAAATGTTTCACAAAACCGCTAGCTAATAAGCTCTCAATGAGGTTTTTATTCCCACGGCCACAGCATCCCATGTTTTGAACTAATAGTAGGTTTGAACTAATAGCACTAATAGTTAGCTAGCTAGTAGCTTTGATTTAAGCATCATGACTATGGCAAAATGGGAAGCTAGCTAAAATAAATGGATAGCTAGTTACAGTAAGTCAAATAAAGAACGGCTTGCGGCTTGCCATAATATTACGCCCTTCAAACTGTCCTGTTATGCAGAATGAATGGACTTGTTGGTGAATATTGTATCATGTCACAGCATATTGTAGCGTGCCAACCAGTGGCTCAGTTGTACAGAAGCACTACTCTCCGAGAGGCTCACATTTTAAGCGTGCACTGTATGTACCAAAGGGCCCAGGTGTTATGGTCGATGTATGCACCGAGGGGCCTGGGGGCCCTAGTGGTCAACTCACACTGTAAGCACCCAGGGGCCCGGGGGCTCTAGTGGTCAGCTCATGCTTTAAGCACCCGAGGGGCCCAGGGACCCTCACACTGTAGGTGCCAAGGGGCACAGGGGCCCTAGTGGTCAGATCACGTTTTAAGCCCCAGGGGCCTAGGGGCCCTAGTGGCCAGCTTGCGCTGTGCACACTGAGGGCCGTGGCGTTCAACTTCGGAAGTCTTGACATGGGTATTGACATTTCCCCCCGGCTGTCAGAGTTGTTTCATCTTAACTATACTCCATTGCTAAAAACAGTAGAAGATAACCTCCGGCGCTGGATGAATCTACCTCTTACTCTCATAGGACGAATTGCAACTGTTAAAATGAAAATACTCCCCCACATTAACTATTTCTTTTCAATGCTGCCTGTCACACCAACAGATAAATGGTTCAAATCTATTAACTCTCTCATTACACATTTCTACTGGAAAAATAAAAAAGCCAAAGTTAAATTATCCACTTTACAAAAAAGTAAATCTCAAGGTGGACTAGACGCCCCAAACTTTCTTTTCTATTACCTGGCAAATCAAATACAATACCTTACCAAATGGATCCATCTAACTGACCACAACATCCCATGGATAGACTTAGAAGATCTATATTGCAAAAACATTTCACTCCCAGATTTACCTCTTCTTAACATAACCATCAAACAGCACCCCTGCTATAAAAATACGGCAATATCCACAACTCTGACAGCCTGGTGGAAAGTCATTAAGATATTTGGTTCTTCTCCGACACCATGTAAATACACTCCTATATGGCATAACCCCGACTTCCAACTCCGCGGCACCCCTCTTCACTATCACACTTGGGCACAAAAAGGTATCACACACCTTCACCATCTTTTCAATAACAATCAGTTCATAGACTTTAAAGACCTCATAAAGAAGTACGGACTTGGGAGACATCAATTTTTAGAATATCTACAACTTAAATCCGTAATCAAAACAAAAATTAATATTTCTTCTAACCCACTCGAACCTTCCAAAATAATCAATGATATAATTCAATTTAAAAATTTAAATAAACTAACTTCACAACTTTACAGACTTTTATTAACCTCAGATGATTCTATAACAGTCCCAGCAGCCAGCTGGAACACCGATTTAAGCATCTCTCCCTCAAACGACTTCTGGATAGAAATCAATAAAAATATTTTTACCATGACACCCAATACAAACCTACAGCTAATTCAATACAAAATCATCCATAGAACACATGTTACTCAATATAAAATGTACAAAATGGGACTGGCAAACACAGGCATTTGCTCACAATGCACGATAGGCACAATAGATAATTATTTTCATGCACTCTGGGTTTGTCAACCGGTTCACTCTTTTTGGGACTCCGTAACACAAAAACTTTCCACCATCTTGAACTGCAGAATCCCTCCATCCCCACAGCTCTGTCTATTAGGAGACACTTCAGAAATCAATATCCCAAACAAATACAAGAACAGCTTGCTCGTTTCTCTAGCTGTCGCCAAGAAAACTATTCTCTTAAACTGGAAATCAAAAAATGCAATAAATATTAATCATTGGACCAATCTCATTTCAGAATATATATCTATGGAAAAAATCACTGCTCACAATAACAACATCACCACAGTCTTCAAGGAAAGATGGTCTCCATTCTTGTCCTTGTTGGGGCTGGGCTAATGCCACGCACATTCCCACACTCCCACACATAAATCATATTGCAACACACACATTAACTTTATAAGTTATTTAATTATTTTTATTTAAATGTTTTTGTTTCGTTGTTGTTATTATCATTATTACTGTTGTTATTTTTGTTGACAATATTAACTATGTTTTGTTGATACTTATTACTGTTATTATTATAAAAAGTTGTAAATATGCACCCACAACTTCCATAACACTGACATCCCCCTATCTGCTCATGAACCAATGTATTTATCAATTTTTGTTATTTGTCTATCTTTTGCATCCCGGTATTTGTTATTAATATTATATCTTCTCAACGTTTTTGTATTATGTTTTGTGGAGCAGTCACCCCTTCTCACTTTAATTATTGATGTTTCAATGTGCTTAGTTTTTCTACTTTATTTATATATATATATATATATGTATTTTTTTTTTAAATATATAATTTCTTTTTGCATACACACACACACACACACACACACACACACACAAACTCACACATATTGCATTAATCTGTATATTTTTTGTTTGTTTGTTTATTTGTTTGTTTTGCTTACTTAACCCCCCCTCAAAGAGACTTCACAATATTTTTCTCCCCTTTTTTTTTCTTCTCTCTTTTCTTTCTTACAAGTTGCAAATGTAATAATAAAAAATAAAGTTGACCTCCCAAGAGGGGGGGGTGGTGGCGGGAAATAAAAAAAAAAAAATAAAAAATAAAAAAAAATAAAAAAAAAAAAATTCGGAAGTCTTGGGCCGTGCACCGCACGCGGCCTGAGGCTTGGAGGCCCCCTGGCAGTCCGAGGCCCTGGGGCACTGGCCCCACTGGCCTGGTCCATAATCCAGGTATGAAGGCCCCCAGTTGAAAACCTTTATATTTTTAAGTGTAAATACACATTTTATTGTCCTATACACTGTGCCTGACCACACCCACCATTTCAGCTGCGCAATTGGGCGAGAAAATGTCCTCATTAGGGCTGGCTGTCTATCACGCTTAGATTATGGAATCTCATTATTGGAGGACCACACAGCGCTCCAGCTATTTTCTTCACAAATACTTTGTATGAAATGCACATTTTAAAAATTATTTTCTGTTGATAACTTTGGAAAACGTAAGTTTCTTTTTCTTATCGATGAATGAATACTTTAAAATGAACAACAGAAAATGATTTGCATTGACTTTGCTTTTCTTCTGACTAGTTTTACCCGATAACAGTAGATGATTACAGTAGATGATTACAGTAGATGATTACAGTCGATGATTACAGTCGATGATTGATTACAGTAGATGATAACAGTAGATGATTACAGTAGATGATAACAGTAGATGATTACAGTAGGTGATAACAGTAGATGATTACAGTAGATGATTACAGTAGATGATAACAGTAGATGATAACAGTAGATGATTACAGTAGATGATTACAGTAGATGATAACAGTAGATGATAACAGTAGATGATTACAGTAGATGATTACAGTAGATGATAACAGTAGATGATTACAGTAGATGATAACAGTAGATGATTACAGTAGATGATTACAGTAGATGATTACAGTAGATGATAACAGAAGATGATAACAGTAGATGATTACAGTAGATGATTACAGTAGATGATTACAGTAGATGATAACAGTAGATGATTACAGTAGATGATAACAGTAGATGATTACAGTAGATGATTACAGTAGATGATAAATGGTGTTTTATCCTCACCTGGTGTTAACTGTTTAAAACTGTCCTGACAGAGCGCATGTTGGACAGTTCCTAACATGCACGGAATGTTGCCTGAGGTGAAGAGGAGGAAGTTGATCTTGCTTGTCAGGTTCAGAATTTTCATACAGATCACTCGGTGGACTACGCCCAGTCACAAAAAAAACTATTACATGAACAATACACATAGTATAGAACATATATCAAATATATTCTGTCACATCGATTCCCGATAGTTTTCCCAGTGTTGTAAAATGTTCTGACCTAAGGAGAAATCCTGAATGACTGCATATTGACTGCCAATATACGAGTTAACCTAGTAATAACACCAATAATAACAGCAATGTGGAAAGGATAGTAAATAATAATAACTAAACTATGTTAGTTGCACTTACTCACATGACTTTCCTAAAAACTTGTTTTGATTGCATTCGCTCCTTAAAGGCCCCCATTCATTTGTTTCAGGTTTTATTAAATTGTTGTTCACTTGCGTTATCCAACATGTCCCATTTTTTTAAATCACTGGACAAAGCAGGCAAGCAAGATTTGGCTCAAGATCTGACGGGATTCTAGATGTCAACCAAAGCAGCCAAACATCTTGTATCTACTTGTATAAACACTCCCTGCAACAAAGTGATTACAAAACCAATAACAACAATAGCAACAACAAAAATAAAGTGAAATACCCCGGCTTCCCTGTACCTACCCCGGCTCCCCTGTACCTACCCCGGCTCCCCTGTTCCTACCCCGGCTCCCCTGTTCCTACCCCGGCTTCCCTGTACCTACCCCGGCTCCCCTGTACCTACCCCGGCTTCCCTGTTCCTACCCCGGCTCCGCTGTACCTACCTCGGCTCCCCTGTTCCTACCCCGGCTCCGCTGTACCTACCCCGGCTCCCCTGTACCTACCCCGGCTCCGCTGTACCTACCCCGGCTCCGCTGTACCTACCCCGGCTCCCCTGCCTACCCCTGCTGAGGCCCCTGCGCCTTTTCCTGTTTGGTCCAGGTGCTCCATGCCTGCTCCGAGTTCCTGACCCGCTTGGTTCCTGTCCTGCCTGGTCCAGCTGCCTCCTGTCCAGTCCGTCTCCTGTCCCGGCCCATTTCTTTATTATTTTCCAATTTTGATAAATTAAGTATCTATGGAAATCGAGAATGGGATGAGGTTTTCGCTTTTTGCGGATGATGGGGCAATTTGGAAGAGGGGAAGAAATTTGAAATTCATTGTAAAGAAACTGCAGGGGGCTATTACAAAAGTAGAAGAGTGGTCACATGGGGTTTTAAATTTCCAGTTGATAAGACCAAGACAATGATCTTCACAAGAAAAATAACTGGTAATGAGGTAAAACTAAAATTATATAATCAAGAATTGGAGAGAGTGAAACACTGAGTTTTTAGGGCTATGGTTTGATGAAAGAATGACATGGGCTGTACATATTCAGAAAGTTGTGGACAAATGTAAAAAAGTACTAAATGTAATAAGGTGTTTAGTTGTAAGTGAATGGGGAGAAACTGCTTCGAAGGCAATATACAGTGGATTAATCAGATCAATATTAGATTATGATTGTGTGGCATATGGATCAGCAGCAAGTACATCTTTCAAAAAATGAGATAGTATCCAGAGTCAGGCTTTGAGATTATGCACTGCTGCATTTAAAACAACCCAAACTGCAGCATTGCAGGTGGAAATGGGAGAAATGCCACCAAAAACAGCATGTTATTGATTGATTGATTGAAACATTTATTTCGACAGGGAAGAACATACTGAGACCAGGTCTCTTTCACAGATGTGCCCTGCTTACAATCAACATATACAATAAATACAGTAGCAAAGGTACAAAAAGTAGTAAATATAATGATAGGTACAGAAGTGCAAAGTACAGTAGTTAACTAGATACAATAAGCAAATTAAACAGATGCAGCGCGGTCAATTAATCAGTGACAATTACAAGCTACAGTCCCATATGTAACAGCTAATAATTCTTTAAATGTTCGCAGGGGAATAAGGGATGGCAACTTGTTCTGTTTCTGGAAGGAGTTCCAGAGTGTGGGACCTGCAATGCGAAATGCAGAATTTCCCCATTTTGTTCTAGCTCTAGGAATGTTTAATGCTAGCGGTACATGTGAGCTAGTAGGATAGTTCAAAGCATGAAATGAAAGGAGGCTGGATAGATACAAAGGTAGTTTGGCAATGAGAGCTCTATATGTAAATAAGACTCCATGATGTTTTCTCCTGAGCTCAAGGGAGGGCCACTCCAGTTTTTGGTAGAGCAGGCAGTGATGGGTTCTAAACCCTTCGCCGGTAATAAACCTTAAGGCACTATGATAAATTGGGTCAAGGGAATTTAGGATAGTGGCTGAGGCGTGCATGTACAGGGTATCGCCATAGTCAATAATTGGCAAGATATTTGTCTGTATAATCCTTTTTCTACACTCCAGGGTGAAACAGGATTTATTTCTAAATAGAAATCCGATTTTAGGTTTAATTTTGTTTCTTAGATAAGTAATATGGTGGCGGAAGGATAGATTAAAGTGTAGCCAGATGCCTAAATACTTATATTCCTGAACACGTTCTATTTCAATGTTGTTTAGAGTGGTGAGGCGCGCCATTGAAAGATCAGGGCTCTTGATGGATTAAATCATAAATTTGGTTTTATTGGCATTTAGAACCAGTTTCAGACTGGCTAGCGAGTATTGAATGGAATTGAAGGCTGTTTGAAGTATCAGGAAGGCTTCGCTGGTAGAGGGCGCTGTTGTATAGAGTACCGTGTCATCAGCATAGAAATGAACATTACAGTTAATAAGATTAGAAGCAATTTCATTAATGTAGATGGTGAAAAGTAAGGGACCAAGAATAGATCCTTGAGGGACTCCTTTCTTTAAAGTCAGAAAAGGAGATTTAAACTCATTGGATAATACAGCTTGCGTTCTATTTGATAGATAATCCTGAAACCAATTGCAAGCGTTTGCATCTACACCTATGTCGGACAGTCTGTTTAGTACAATAGAATGATCAACTGAATCAAAGGCTTTAGAAAGGTCAATGAACAGTGCAGTGCACTTCAGTTTGTTATCAATGGCAGATATAATGTCGTTTACTACTAATGTGGTGGCTGATAAAGTGCTATGGCCTGGTCTGAAGCCAGACTGATGAGAATTCAAGATTGAATTCATGGATAGAAAGGAGCGGAGTTGGAGATTGACTAATTGTTCTAGGATCTTGGCTAAGCAGGATAATTTGGAGATAGGGCGATAATTATTTACATCTGATGAATCTCCCCCTTTTAACAGCGGAAGGACGTGTGCACATTTCCAGACATTAGGAATAATGCTTTCCGTAAATGATAAATTAAAAATATTCAATAGTGGTTTTACAATTAGGGGAGCAGCAAGTTTTAATAAACACGGATCAAGGTTATCTTCTCCAGTGCTTATTTTGGGGTCAATATTCAGTAGTGCTTGGAGAACTTCATCTTCAGAGCAGAGATTAATGGAGAATTTTGCCCCAAACAGAGGGAGCCTTGTTGGGCCTTGAGTTACTTTTAGTGTAGTCTGAGTCTGAGGGGACTCTGTGTTTTCAAATAAATAGCCTGCATCGATAAAATGTTGATTAAATGTATTCCCTATTTTAACATTATCAAGAATTAGGCCCGAATCTGTTTTGAGTTGTTGCGGAAACGAGGGCTTGTTGTTGTTATTCAAAGTTTTAATAATTTTCCAGAATTTGGAAGGATTGCCATTATGCACTGTCAGCGCATTGATGAAAAATTCCGATTTGGCCTTTCTGATCGAGGCAAGGCATTTATTTCTCAGTTGTCTGAAGAATTGCCAGTCGGAAGGGAGATTTGATGCTTTGGCTGCAGACCATGCCTTGTTTCTATTCATAAGTAATTCAGATAATGTAGAAGAGAACCATGGATTAGATCTATCTTTAATTCTTTGTTTCTTAAAGGGTGCGTGTTTATCTGCAATTGAATTAAAATTTTTGATAAAATGACTCAGCGCTAGTTCAATGTCGGGGATTGCTGCAATCAGTGTAATGTCACTATAAAAGAGGTCATGTAAAAATCCTTGTTCATTAAAATGCTTCAAATTTCTTTTGGTGATAAAACGAGGGCGAGATTTCGGAATTTTTACGTCTCTAATACACGCGATCGGGCAGTGATCACTTGCGTCTAGAGGGAAAACTATTCCGTTTAGGTATTTATGTGGCTTGTTAGTTAAAATTATGTCGATCAAGGATGATCTTAAGGGATTTTTAAAATTAGGTCGCGTCGGTTTGGTGATGAGCTGCGCCAAGTTTAGATCATTACAAGTATCCCTGAGTGTGTCTGAAGCACAGTTCAGCCAGTCTAAATTAAAATCATCCATTATAATAAGTTCATAATGGGCAAATTCAGAGAAAATAATTGATAAGTTATTGATGGCGCAGGGGGGTGCTGAGGGCGGGCGGTACACTGCAGTAACTAATAATGGAACTCCACCTAAATCTATCTTTAGGATTAAACACTCAAATTGGTCTGGGACTGATTTTGAGAAGATAATGTTAGAAATAAGAGTAGATTTACTATAGAGGAGAACACCTCCTCCCTTTTTAATTCTATCACATCTGTATAAGTTATAACCTTCCAGTGCAACTTTGGTATCAGGGTTTTTTTTTTTGTTAAGCCAGGATTCAGTGATTATAAAAATGTTCGGGTTGCACTGTAAAGCCCAAATCCGGATAAAGTCCATTTTATTTATCATACTTCTAGAGTTAAAACAGAGCAGGCCCAGACCTCTGGTACGTGATTTAAAATCTGAGGGAGTGGAGATTATCACCTTATTACTGTTCAGATCATTTACATGCACAGATTCATCAACATTCTTGTGTGCTAGGCCGACAGTTTGTACTGCTGTTAGGTTATTAAAAATGACGCCCTTCGGTCGAAGGCGTGATCTAGGTAAAATGTGATGACTAATGATTACAGGTATTATTTTCGTCAGCCTGAAGTCAAGAAGGGTGAGAATGTTAGACATTTCAGAGGGTTCCAACTGTGGGTACATCTGGGGTTCAAGTGTTATAGGACTGAGAGAATTGGAACCCTCTATACATCATACAGCAGACTTTTTTTTTTTTTTTTTAACCCTGTGAGCTGGTGGACAGGGAGCAGATCAGGTTTGTTCTTACTAGAGCGAAGGATTCTGGCCGTGGTCTGGGACACCGGGAATTTGGCTGTACCATCAGGGGCCTTAGGAGCAGTATAATTTTGGGGGATGCGCCTATAGGTGCAAGCTGGGCTAGACATTGAGTTGGACATTGGGTGGGAATGGGGGGGGAGGGAGAGGGAGAGGTTAGGGGAGGTTTGGGTGAGTAACATATGTTGATTCAGGTTACAGACTTGGGTCTGGATTAGGGGTGTGGATGAATATTTAGGGGTTCCTGAGATGAGGGTTCCAAAACTAGCCACTCGCTTAAACCAGTTGGATAGATTTAAGGGTAACTCATGGAAGGGAGTGGGAGAGGAAGGGGAGAGGGAGAGGGAGGAGGAAGAACTGGTAGGGAGGGCTAAGGAGGCAGGGGTGGCATAGGTATGATGGGAATAGGTGTATGGGGGGGGGACGGACGGAGAGTCAGTAAGGGCGAGGGGTGTGGGGGAGGGGCTGTTCCTCGATGTCTGGGGAGAGGCAGTGAAGGCGGGGTGTGGGGGGAGCTTGGTGCGAGGTCGGGGTGTGGTGCTCTTTGAAGGGGGGAGCTTGGTGCGAGGTCGGGGGTCGGCATGGGGAGCTCCATGCATTTTGGGGAGGGGGGGGGCTTGGTGCGAGGTCGGGGGGTCGGCATGGGGAGCTCCATGCATTTTGGGGAGGGAGGGGGCTTGGTGCAAGATCGAGGGGTAGGGCTTATAGTGATTGATTTGGACAGGGAGAGTCCTGTTGTATTTCCCTGAGTCTCAGTTTTCTTCTCGTCAGACTCGGGCGTTGTGTCATTTCCCTGGGTCTCGGGCGATCCTCCATCATTTAGCCGCCGGGGTGGATGTGTTATGCAAGAAGTTGATGATGCTAAATCCCGGGCCAGCTGCTCGTCGCTCTGGAGCTGCTCGGTCTTGCGCTGGCACCAGAATTCATACTCTGGATTGAGCGTGTCCGGGTGGGGCAGCAGGGCGTCGTAATGGCCGTTGCTGAGCCAGGATAGCCAGACGGGGGTGCGGTTTGGGTTACTGGGGCCCAGGTGGTGTATCATGCAGGACACGGTGGGGGTCACATCGCTGCCCCCGGTGATTAGGAACACATTAACGTCCAGCATGGTGCTCATGGCCATCAGCTCAGGGTAGCCGGCCCACTTTCCGTCTTTTGCGGCGTCCAGCAGGAACTTCTCAGCATCTCCCTCCAGAAAGGACCCGAACGAGTCCAAGTGTTCTGCAATGTGGCGTATGGACTTCTTCCGGAGCTCAATGTGCCGCGCCTGGGAGCCATACACCGCCTGGGACATGGCTCTGTACAGGCAGTTTCCGTCTTGCACTGTATGGAAGCGGAACCTGTTCACTTTGCGCAGGAACTTGTCCTGGAGTTCTGCCTCCTTCGGATAGTGGCCTGGGGAGGGCTCCATGGTGTTTCCCTCAATGTCGCTAATAGTTGATGTGATTGAGGCTGATGGGCCGTAGGGGTGGGGACACAAGGCTATGGATGGAGTATCATCTAGTAGAGTCTGTACAGATAGACCTTGAGAGGAGATAAGGCTTGTTGATAACTGAGCGTGGGGCGAAGTTGTTGTGGTTGAGGCTGATGGGTTGTGGGCATGTTCTGCCTCCTTCGAGTACTGGCCAGGAGGGGGCACCGCAATGTTTCCCTGAGTGTCGCTGATCGTTGTTGTGGTTGTGGCAGATGAGCTGTGGGGGTTGAGACGCATGGCTGTGGGTGGAATATTGTCTAGCAGAGCCTGTACAGAAAGACCTTGAGAGGAGATAAGGCTTGTTGATAATTGGGCATGTGGCGC
The DNA here is from genome assembly GCA_022702515.1 of Ilyophis sp. 1 JC-2022. NCBI lineage: Eukaryota > Metazoa > Chordata > Actinopteri > Anguilliformes > Synaphobranchidae > Ilyophis > Ilyophis sp. 1 JC-2022. Next base: position 59,978,698 of record CM040406.1, read on the forward strand.
CTTGAACCAGGGCTTGTTAGAAATCCAGGGGGGGGTACGGATGATATGGGCAGCGTTCGCAGATAGTGCGTTAATACCAGTTCTATTCGGTTTGCCATTTGCCAAGAAACAGCTTGTTATGATTGTTATGATAAGAAGAAACAGCTTGTTATGATTGTTATGATAAGAAGAAACAGCATGTTATGATTGTTATGATAAGAAGAAACAGCATGTTACGATTGTTATGATAAGTAGAAACAGCATGTTATGATTGTTATGATAAGAAGAAACAGCTTGTTATGATTGTTATGATAAGAAGAAACAGCATGTTACGATTGTTATGATAAGTAGAAACAGCATGTTATGATTGTTATGATAAGAAGAAACAGCTTGTTATGATTGTTATGATAAGAAGAAACAGCTTGTTATGATTGTTATGATAAGAAGAAACAGCATGTTATGATTGTTATGATAAGAAGAAACAGCATGTTATGATTGTTATGATAAGAAGAAACAGCTTGTTATGATTGTTATGATAAGAAGAAACAGCATGTTACGATTGTTATGATAAGTAGAAACAGCATGTTATGATTGTTATGATAAGAAGAAACAGCTTGTTATGATTGTTATGATAAGAAGAAACAGCATGTTACGATTGTTATGATAAGAAGAAACAGCATGTTACGATTGTTATGATAAGTAGAAACAGCATGTTATGATTGTTATGATAAGAAGAAACAGCATATTATGATTGTTATAAGAAGAAACAGCTTGTTATGATTGTTATGATAAGAAGAAACAGCTTGTTATGATTGTTATGATAAGTAGAAACAGCATGTTATGATTGTTATGATAAGTAGAAACAGCATAGTATGATTGTTATAAGAAGAAACAGCTTGTTATGATTGTTATGATAAGAAGAAACAGCTTGTTATGATTGTTATGATAAGTAGAAACAGCATGTTATGATTGTTATGATAAGAAGAAACAGCTTGTTATGATTGTTATGATAAGAAGAAACAGCATGTTACGATTGTTATGATAAGAAGAAACAGCATGTTAGGATTGTTATGATAAGTAGAAACAGCATGTTATGATTGTTATGATAAGAAGAAACAGCTTGTTATTATTGTTATGATAGGAAGAAACAGCTTGTTATGATTGTTATGATAAGAAGAAACAGCTTGTTATTATTGTTATGATAAGAAGAAACAACATGTTATGATAAGTAGAAACAGCATGTTATGATTGTTATGATAAGAAGAAACAGCTTGTTATTATTGTTATGATAGGAAGAAACAGCTTGTTATGATTGTTATGATAAGAAGAAACAGCTTGTTATTATTGTTATGATAAGAAGAAACAACATGTTATGATAAGTAGAAACAGCTTGTTATGATTGTTATGATAAGTAGAAACAGCATGTTATGATTGTTATGATAAGTAGAGACAGCATGTTATGATAAGAAGAAACAGCTTGTTATTATTGTTATGATAAGAAGAAACAACATGTTATGATTGTTATGATAATAAGAAACAGCATGTTATGATTGTTATGATAAGTAGAAACAGCATGTTATGATAAGAAGAAACAGCTTGTTATTATTGTTATGATAAGAAGAAACAACATGTTATGATAAGTAGAAACAACATGTTATGATAAGTAGAAACAGCATGTTATGATTGTTATGATAAGAAGAAACAGCTTGTTATTATTGTTATGATAGGAAGAAACAGCTTGTTATGATTGTTATGATAAGAAGAAACAACATGTTATGATAAGTAGAAACAGCTTGTTATGATTGTTATGATAAGTAGAAACAGCATGTTATGATTGTTATGATAAGTAGAGACAGCATGTTATGATAAGAAGAAACAGCTTGTTATTATTGTTATGATAAGAAGAAACAACATGTTATGATTGTTATGATAATAAGAAACAGCATGTTATGATTGTTATGATAAGAAACAGCTTGTTATTATTGTTATGATAAGAAGAAACAACATGTTATGATAAGTATAAACAGCTTGTTATGATAAGAAGAAACAACATGTTATGATTGTTATGATAAGAAGAAACAGCATGTTATGATAAGTAAACAGCTTGTTATGATAAGAAGAAACAACATGTTATGATTGTTATGATAAGTAGAAACAGCTTGTTATGATTGTTATGATAAGTATAAACAACATGTTATGATTGTTATGATAAGAAGAAACAGCTTGTTATGATTGTTATGCTAAGAAGAAACAGCATGTTATGATTGTTATGATAAGAAACAGCTTGTTATGATTGTTATGATAAGTAGAAACAACATGTTATGATTGTTATGATAAGAAGAAACAGCTTCTTATGATTGTTATGCTAAGAAGAAACAGCATGTTATGATTGTTATGATAAGAAACAGCTTGTTATGATTGTTATGATAAGTAGAAACAACATGTTATGATTGTTATGATAAGAAGAAACAGCTTCTTATGATTGTTATGCTAAGAAGAAACAGCATGTTATGATTGTTATGATAAGAAACAGCTTGTTATGATTGTTATGATAAGTAGAAACAACATGTTATGATTGTTATAAGAAGAAACAGCATGTTATGATTGTTATGATAAGAAACAGCTTGTTATGATTGTTATGATAAGAAACAGCTTGTTATGATTGTTATGATAAGTAGAAACAACATGTTATGATTGTTATGATAAGAAGAAACAGCTTCTTATGATTGTTATGCTAAGAAGAAACAGCATGTTATGATTGTTATGATAAGAAACAGCTTGTTATGATTGTTATGATAAGTAGAAACAACATGTTATGATTGTTATAAGAAGAAACAGCATGTTATGATTGTTATGATAAACTGTCAGAGATACGAAGAAGAAAAAAGGCATCTGATCCAAAACCTTAGAAAGAAAAAAAAAAAATTTGATTTAATAGATATTCTACAAAAGAACTCAAGCAATTTGTGTTATCGAGTCCTATTTCAATATCCTAGACTAACTAACACAACTGAGAGGATATAAGGTTTTTTCATTTTTTTATTATTATTATTTTTATATATATACAATAATATATGGACAGTCCAGGGCATTGCTTTACTTCCAATTAGTAACAGGGTTGGGGAATAGGATCTGAACCCTGGCCTGATTTGAACCACACTCCAGCACAGTAGGAGGCGGTAATGCACCTTTCTCATAGGTTGAAAACCACATTTAAACCCAACCAAAGAAGAAGAAGCTTAGTGAACCTACGCCGAGAGACTATTATTACAGCGCAATTCTTTCTGTAAGCAGTCTCTGTGGCGCAGCCCCTTGCTACAGAAGGAAAAATAGTGAACTATACGCCTAGTGTAAGCCACTTGTGCTCACTGGATATCTAAATTAGCTTGACGTTAGCCTACTTTTGAGTTTTATTAGCTAACGTAACTAGTCCCAATGTTACCATCTCCATTGGCTCCGTGTCACAGATTTCCCTCAGTAACATCTGTCCGAGAATGTAAACAGGTCGGGGATTTTTCACGGTAAAATAAATTTAATGAAAACGTTAGCTAGGTAGCTATTCACAAAAGTTAGCACAATTGTGATAGTTAAGGTTAGCTATAAAAATATTAAATATAATATTGCAAATCAACTGTCAATTTCCAACGGTTTATGCAAACAGTAAATTCACGTGAATAGAACGCTATAGCAAGCCATACAATGACATAGCCATATGAAAACTACCAAAACTCACAAATGCCTGATATGATTTTAAAAAGGACCATCGTAGAGTATGTTATATTTCTGTACTTTTATTTTGAGCAGTATTACCAATAGTATGTGCCTGCAATACCGGAGCAGGGACCGTCTCAGGGCCGGGACAGTCTCAGGGCCGGCCGGGACCGTCTCAGGACCCTAGTTTTTCGCGACAGCGCCACCTACCCAATTGGATGACCGCAACAGTGCAACATGGCCCGGAGCAGTGCAGTGTCAGGGACAGTCTCAGGGCCCTAGTTTTTCATTTCACCTACTGAATTGCAGTGCAACCATGGCAGGACCGCAGTTCTTGCATGTCAATAATAAAGCTGTATAAAAAATTTGACCTCATAATTTTTGCATTAGATTAGAACTTTTGCAGGTTTGATTCCCAGGTAGGACACTGCTGTTGTACCCTTGAGCAAGGTACTTAACCTGAATTTCATCAGTATATATCCAGCTGTATGAATGGATAAATGTAATAAGAAGTTGTGTAAGTCGCTCTGGATAAGAGCGTCTGCTAAATGCCTGTAATGTAATGTAACATAGAACTCATTTTACCCCAAAATGCATTTATTTTACAAGGCAAATACTAAAATGATGGGAATCATATGCTATGGCCTTTGCAGCCACTTGATCTCAACCCAATTTAACATTATTTTGGAAGAATGGTGTTGCTTCCCTCCAGTAGAGTTCCAGAGACTTGTAGAATATGCCAAGGCGCAGATTATTCACAGCCACCAATGGCGGTGTCCAGAATAAAACGCAAACGTCTATTCTTTTAAGCTAGTACAGCTCCCGTGTGTGTTCATCTTTTTAAATAAGATGGAAGTGTTTTCCAAGTTGAAAATATAATGAGAAGTAATATTTCACACAAGAAATTTGTCAATTGTTGAAAAAATTTAAAAAGCTCCCAGCATTGAGCATGCCAATTGCATGCTTTCTCAAGAATTGCAACACCTGTGGCATTGTGTCATGTGACAAAAACACATATTTGAGTGGTCTTTTATTGTCCCCAGCAAAAGTTGTGTCAGTGTAATTAATGGTCACACCCTGACTGGTGGTGGTTTATCTCATTGAAGGAAAATGCTTAGTAGCGTGAATGTAAACAAATTTGTGCACAAAATTTAAAAGAAATAACTTTTATTTGCACAGGGTACATGGCAATTTTGAGAGGCTCCAGCGCTGTACATTACGCCTGTTGGGCCTGGTTTCCTGTTCTGAGAGAGAGAGAGAGAGAGAGAGATGCAATAATACAATAGAAAACAAAATAGAAATAACATGTTATTAACTTTTCCTGAGCCTTCAATATTCAAACCACAGATTGTGAAGTCGGTAACAGCACTACCTACCAATTGAATGGTCTCCCTTCTGTCCTCAATTGCCGGTATATCCCTCGGTTAAATTCCTCCACTTCACTGAAATAGTAAAGACGGACAACATAATCACTGCTAGGTTAACATAAATATTGGTAACACTTAAAATAAAATAAAATAAAAAAGGGTACATTCATTAACATTGCTTTTTACAGTTATAAGCATTAAATAACAGTTAACTCATATTTAGCTAACATTTGCTAATGGTCTACTTCTTTATTAAGGTATTAAGTAATATTAGTAAATAGTTGATAGATTTTATGGCATTGTGTAAATAAAATTACATTCTCTACTCTTACCTGTGATGATAAACCGGGCAGTGAAACTTATTGCAGCATGTGGTGCATCTCGTTAGTGGCAAGGATCTTTTCTTTTTGTATTGTTATGTGCATCTTCAAAAAGAGAAAGCCTAATTGGTCAAATTGAACACTTCGAGTTAATTTCACTGACACAAATTCAGCCTAATACTGGACCAAAAGACATTTTGAATATTCTGTCCTGGATTGAGCTAAATCTGTGTCTGTGAAATCACTTCATATATACAGCACATGACAGAATCTAATAGTGGTGCAACGGATCGTAGTTGATCCGTGATCCGTACGGATCGCCCCCCACGGTTCGGCACGCATGTGAACCGCGGATTAATTGCAAAATTTAACCATCATAGTGAATTACAGTTTTACTGCCGCTAGTACTTTTTAAAGTAATAATTCCCTAAATCTCGATGCAGAGTTGCAGTGAAAAGACAGATGCGTGCTGTGTTTTATTCTGAAGCGCATTGGACCTATCGCTAAGCCCCGCCCCTCTTCGCAGGGGGAGACAGTTTGAGAGCCAGCTCACCCACTGTAATGTAATTTTCACGGATTTAACACATTAAATACTCGTTCATTTTTGGAACCAGAGCTACGAAATCTCTTCCAAATCCGTCAACAAGGCCTGCCGTATGCACTGTAAAAATGTGTGCATGACTATTTTTAAAAAAACGGAGTTTTATGATTACAATTTAGCTCTGGTCCATAGCGTTAGAAGGAGCGTCTCCTTAACGCTATGTTACTTTCCAGTCTGTGCTTCGCCTCGTCAAACAATATGTAATGGAGCCCGGGGTATTTAATTTTGTTATTCATATGGATAAGGCAAGGCTAGTGATGTTAACACCACTGTTCTAATTATTAATTATAACGTTATATATATGGCTAACTAGCCTTGTTGGTACAAGCCTGACCGTCTTGATCCAAGGCTATGGCTAATGTTAACCAAGCCAGACTCACCTAAAGTATAATATTAACGTCAACGTTTACACAGGCTATTTTTTCATTCACTACCATGTTTAAAGGAAGAAGGTATCATGCCTCATACTGCACTTTGATTTAACAATTGAGTATTGAATATTTTATATATTTTAAGATTTTACTTAAACATTGGACATCTTGAATGTTGTTTTCATTTAAGACCATGGGCAAAAGTTCCTTGCTTTAAGTGTTTTACAGAATAAATGGAAAGCAAAGATATACTTGTCTCCCTTTCTTTTTTTTTTTGCTGATCCGAAAAATGATCCGATCCGTGACTCAAAACCGTGATACGATCCGAACCGTGAGTTTTGTGATCCGTTGCACCCCTAGAATCTAACACGTGTAAGTAGTGGAAGCCTATAGATGCAGAATACATAATAACTGACTATTAAAAATACCCAACATTAAAAAACAATGTCCAAGTGAAGAGACTGACTGATAACACATACAGTGGGGGTAAACAGGCAGTCAGCACAGTTTAGCTAATTATTAAGATTTATTTAAACTTAATTAAAATGGTTAAACAATTAGTAAACAAACATTTACACTGAAGACAGTACTGCTGATGTAATGTAGCTGACAGACACAGATCATATTGACATGCTCTTACCATCTTTTGAAGTTTAATCAATGTGCTGGCTAGAATTCGTTATCATAGTCAACTAGTTGGGCTTGCCAAAACCGCGCTACGGTTTCATTAAACAAATAAACAAATGAGGCTAACGTCAACGTTAGTTCGTTTTGCAGCAAGCTATCGGTAAAATAACGTTATAACAATGATTGTTTGTAGTGCCTTTTAAATATGCTTCGATTATCTTGGAATCGAACATTAGCGTTAGCCAACACTATCATAAGCTAACGTTAAATTCGATTTAGCTAAACGCTAAAGTTCACGTTACATACATAACGTTAGTAAGCTACTCACACTTCGACTAGATGGCTAACAGTAACTTTGCTGTCGTATTCAAGACACCAGAATTGTTTTTAACATTAAAAAAATAAAACTTGATTCACATTCAGTTTTGTACTCACGTTCAGATTGTTGTCCATCTTTTTGTTTCTCTTGTGCATGCGCAGGACTGTAGGGTCCTCAGACGGTCCCGGCCGGCCCTGAGACTGTCCCGGCCCTGAGACGGTCCCTGCTCCGGTATTGCAGGCACACCCTTCTCAGTATTACACAATAAAAGCAAAACATAAAGACGTAGACCTAGATTTAAAACCTATGTGGAGCTGTCACCGGCATCCGCTCCCATTCATTCAAATCTCCGGCGCTGGTCACGTGGGGTTATTTACTTCCGTAAACCGCAAAGACTCATGGGTATAGCGAAACGTCATTGTCCAGTCCTTTTTCCTGGTCATAACTCGTGCGCCGGAAGCATCCGGTCTCTTTTACGTCATCCCAATATGGCGGTGAGTGCCGTTCTTTGGAATACAGCCTTGTAGGCATTTTTAAGAATGTTTAAATCTATATCCATCGAGGTTTAAAATTCATATCTGTGTAGAATGAGCTTCTGATGTGAATTGTATCATCGGGCCCTGTGTGTATCCAGTGTTATTGCGTTGCAATGATTAATATAAAAAACTTTCTGATAGCCACGTTAGCCAGCAAAAGTTGGTTGGTGCTAATTCCTCTCGACACAGTCTGTTAAATACGGTGAAAGTTAACTTTTGCTTTCCGTTTCCGCCATCTGTGATTTTAGAAGCTGAATTATCTGACCTAAACAGTTTGAAAAACAAGCAGAAAGCGTTTAGCTTGGTTAAACAGTAACTTACTTGCTAGCTAGCTCTGTGTCGGCTGTCCAGTGGAGCGGCGTAAGACGCATGTTTTAGGAGAAGAATTGATCAAAGCAGTGCGGACATCGGGTTAAATGCACAGCAATATCCGATCATTGGAAGTTATCCGTTTATGGAAGTATTTAACTTATCGCGTTGGAATGGATACCGGCAATGTGATTATCGTTACTCCAGTAGCCGCGATTGCTAAATTTGGCCAATTTCGAGATTATTTCAGTTATTTAATGTGCTAGCCAAACATAAGCTCATAACTCAACAATATATTTTCACCGGTGAAATGCATTAATTTAATAATAAAATTATGGAAGTGAGATCCCAAAGTGACCACAGGCCAGGCACATTTTGATGTGCGGAACTTTTTTGACCTTGCCATGCGCAGTTTTAGGAATCCAAAATAAATCGTAGTAAGACGTTTACATGCACCAACAAATCGAAAGTTTTGACAGAAGAAAACGGCTGTCTTAAATGCGTTTCGAAATCGAATACACTGATTATGACCTTACATAATCAGATAAAGGTGTTTAGTGTTTACATGACCATTTCAATAATCAATAGTTTTTCCATAATCGGTGTATGATTGGAGTATTAGTGTGCATGTAAACGTATCCAGTGACTGCGTAATAAGACAGCGGTGTCCTTAGATTTGGGTAAATGAAACTCGTCAGTAATTTGTGTGTAACCTGGTGATATTAAGAGTCACCGTTTATTGCCACAGTTGTGTTGATTGAGGAGTAGGCTAACTAGCAGACTGATCTTAACAAAGCGGTTTTTCTCAGGGCGTCTAATTAAGGGTGTGTGTGTTTTCAGGCTGAGAAGAAGGAAAACCCCATGCGGGAGCTGTGTATTCGTAAGCTTTGCCTGAACATCTGTGTGGGTGAGAGCGGCGACAGGCTGACCCGAGCCGCCAAGGTGCTGGAGCAGCTTACTGGACAGACACCCGTCTTCTCCAAGGGTGTGTCTCCGCCCCTCTCGTGTTAACACTGTCCCTCTTCTGTAATGTACTTTATTTTCAGAGCCTGTATCTTATCCTGTTTTTGTCTTCTTTTTTCCAACCCCTCTCTCTCCATCTATCTGTCTCTCTCCTAGCCCGTTACACTGTACGCTCCTTCGGGATCCGCAGGAATGAGAAGATTGCTGTGCACTGTACAGTGCGTGGTGCCAAAGCAGATGAGATCCTGGAGAAGGGCCTGAAGGTTTGTGCTGAGATCAGGGCAGTGTGACACAGTTAATATGGTGGTCATACTGAACTTTGTTAGAACATAATATTGTATAGCTACCTGGCCCCGATATGAGTCATAATCTTAGAGCTCACTTTCATGACTTGCTCCAGTGGTCAGCAACTGGTTAACGAAGAATGATGTTTTTTCTCTCTCCATTCACTCCCATTGCATGGCGAAACAGGTCTCAAAAGCACACTTTTAGCACGTAAACGAATGCAAACAACGCGGATTATGCCAATTTACAAAATCACAACATCCGGTTTGGAAGAAGATCCGGTCGTTAGCTTATTCTTCGCCCGTAACAGTCCCACTCACTTCCTGAAGCGTCCGTTATTAAACAAACCGAGCAGCTAAAGCACGCTTCAGGAAGTGAGTGGGACCGTTACGGGCGAAGAATAAGATAACGACCGGATCTTCTTCCAAACCTTTGTTCGGGGAAAAAGTGTAAAATATAATTAATGGAGCTTTTTATCTTTTCAAACGTTCGGTTCCGGATGTCGTGATTTTGTATATCGGCATAATCCGTGTTGTTTTTATTTGTTTATGTGCTAAAAGTGTGCTTTTGAGACCTGTTTCACCCTGCAATGGGAGTGAATGGAGAGGGAAAAAAACGTCCTTCTTCGTTGGTCAGTTGCTGACCACTGGAGCAAGTCATGAAGGTGAACTTGAATATTACGACTCATTGGGCCAGGTAGCTATACAATATTATGTTCTAACAAAGTTCAGTATGCCTTTAATATGGTGACATCACTGCGCAAGAGTTTGAGAGTTTGTGAGTTGCCTATGGAATTTGGGGTGCGTTGCGTGCGTGATGTTGCTTGGCGTGTGTTGAAATTGGGGTACATGAATACTGACTCCCCTCTGCAGGTGCGGGAGTATGAGTTGAGGAAGAATAATTTCTCACTGAGCGGGAACTTTGGCTTCGGCATCCAGGAGCACATCGACCTGGGAATCAAATATGACCCCGGCATCGGCATCTACGGTCTGGACTTCTATGTGGTGAGCAGCTGCTCTAAAACGCACTCAGTACTATTATTATGGCTGCAGTTCCTGTATGTGATCCTGAGCGATGCATGCTGGGAACTAGTTTTCTATGTACCATGTCATACCTTTAGAGAGTGGACCAATTACATTTGACTCAATAAGTATATAAATGCCAGTGATGGGTTATCAGACCTGCCAACCTGCACGCATTTTGTGTACCAACCACGCAATTCTTGGTATGAAATGCCAGATGACACTGCAAATAAAAAAAATTAAATGAATATATATATTATAATAATTTAAATTCAGAAAACAAGCAACACAAAACAATACCGTACATGTACTCTGTATTTAAATTACATCCCTCTTCTGTAACGTTAGCCCCTCCCTAGTCTCGAAAACCCAACTCGAGCGAGTTCGGCTGAGTTCTCGCATACAGGCTGGGGGTGAGACCGGTCCCTGCCCGACCCAAATCTTCTCACTCAGAAACATCCACTGATGCGGTAACGTTGCTTTATCATCGAGCGAGGCGTACGTTGCATTGCATTGCTGAGGTAAAATGGGAAGTGGGGGAGTAATAATCAAGCACAAACATATTTGAACGTGACCATAATGTGAACATCGTATGAAACATTTCTAAACATGTTCGCTAACTTTGTTGTTCGCTAGTTAGTCGTAGCTCGCATCTTTACGAGACTAAAGGCTAGGGTGTGAAACTGATGCTAACGTAGCAAATAATTGCAGCCAGTCACCCGGTCAGCCTTGCAGGTAGATACTAGTCATCATGATGTCCGATGACGACACAGACAGACACAGACAGACACAGACAGACAGACACAGACAGACAGACACAGACAGACAGACACAGACAGACAGACACAGACAGACACAGACAGACACAGACAGACCTAACGTTACTTATAAGAAGCGAGTGCATGCGCCCCAGAAGTTCCTCGCTAAATATCATGAGCACTGGCCGTGTCTCCGCCCCTCAAAACACCTCACCATGCATTTTGCACATTGTGCAATTATGATGTTGACATCAGCCACCAAGGAGCTTCACGTGATAATTTAGCTAAAACCTACATACATTTCTAGATAGTTTGTCAATTAAATACCATTTTTTCCATTAAATGTGTGCTTATATAAGCTGATAATCATAAGTGAATTGCATGCAATTATTAAATTAAATTAAAGTCATGCCCAGAAACTTGGTTTTATTCATAATTGACAATGTTTTACATCGCAACACAAGTTTCTGTAAATACTTGACAATGAAAACATATGTTACAATATACAAAATCAAACATAAAAAATGGTTTTATGCAGGTGTACTCAAACCTTTGACTGATACTGTACATGATTTCCATTTTAATTAAATAATTTTATGCAATTCACTTATGATTATCAGTTTAAGCACACATCATATAATTAAATATTAGGTGTTTAAGCAGGTGTACTCAAACTTGACTGCCACTCATAATATAGCCTAATGGAGTGAAGTGATTTAAGAATCGGGTCAAATTATAGTGGTGACAAAGTGGCATGAGCGTTACATTGGAGCATTCTGCAATGATTATCAAGATTTTTTATTTTTGTTTTATTTATTTATTCTCTATCATTGCAACCCTCAATCATCTTGGGTGACTCTACACTTGAGTTTTATATTATTTTCACAATTTTATATAATCTTGACACATGAATGTCCTGTATTCATCCTCCCTCTTCTCTCTGGTCTTCTCACTCCCTCCCTCCCCCTCCTCCCTCTCTCAGGTGATGGGCAGACCTGGTTACAGCATCGCAGATAAGCGGCGTAAGACGGGTCGGGTCGGTTTCAAGCACCGGATCCGTAAGGAGGAAGCCATGCGCTGGTTCCAGCAGAAGGTGGGTTCTAGTCTGGGTTCTGATTTCGGTTCCGTTCTGTGGGCAGGGTGTAGTTTGGGTTCTGACCTGGAGGAGCTGTTTCTGCTGAACCAATGTCTCTAATTTTATTTTTGTTTTGTTTTCTGTTTTTTGCAGTATGATGGCATCATTCTCCCTGGAAAGGCTAAATAGGATCTTTTTTTAAATTGTAAAATAAAAAGGTTATAATTTGAAAAAGGTCCAAGCTCTTTATTTTGCCACGTGAGTGAGATGGGCCGATGCAAACACCCGTGCCGCAGGTGTGAATAATGTCTATTATCAACGGGACCCAACGGATTTCACCTGTCTGTAACTGAATCAATTAAAAATGTGACCTTTTTCAGTCGTAATTATTTTCCATATTGCACATTCAGCGCAGAAAATGAAAACATAACATAAGTTGCTCGATTGAAATTCCTGGGATTCGAATATGGGACATTATTTGTTTAGGGCATACTCGACTATTTCTGGCATAATGTGGCTAAGAGGGTAAATCGTCCTTAAATGCAAACTGAACTTTGTTCGAACATAATATTGTATGGCTACCTGGCTGCGATATGAGTCGTACTATTCATGCTCATCTTCATGACTTGCTCCAGTGGTCAGCAACTGACCAACGGAGAAGGTTTTTTCTCTCCATTCACTCCCATTGCATGGCGAAACAGGTCTCAAAAGCACAGTTTTGGCACATAAACTAATGCAAACAACGCAGATTATGCAGATATATAAAATCACGACATCCAGTTCAGTATGCCTTTAAATAGACATGCAAAGTCTAATTAAGAACAATTATCAGACCATTACAATACAGAGCTTGTTATTGTGGTTGGGGGGGAAACCGAATACACAGTGGGTCCCCAGGACCACGGTCTGAGACACTGATGGAGTATTATTCAGTCGTGCTGGAAGATAAATATAGCATTGCCAACCAATGTAGGAATGGCAAAGTATGTAATTTGAGTTATTACAAAGAAAGACATACATTTTAATAACAGCAATATATTCCATATAAATCTGCTTTCAGTTCAGTATTCAGATAACGGAAATGTGGACGCTGAAAAATCGCAGTTGAGTTCAGAAACTTTTATTTTGAAATAAAAGGCTGGATCTCACGTCACCAACGAGACGACTTATTTTTTTATATAAGAGGAAAGATACACATGTATGACGTCAAGTGAACACAGAACTACATCGTTGCGGTATCTAACATTTGACAAATGGAAATAAATCCGAAGACGTTAAATATCGTTTCATAAGATTCAGGGGGTTGCTTCGCCGACCAGGTATAATGTCAAACTGTGATGCAGTCATGGGACAACTGAACGCGATAATGGAGGCGCTAACTAAGTCTGCAGTTGTAGAGATAAGCAAACTTTTTCATGACATTATTGTTGCTCTGCGCTTGGAAATATATGAAAGCCGGGGTGAGAACCAGAAGCTGAAGAGGAAATTAGTGGGGATGCAGAGCGAGCTGAAGACGGAGGTACGAGTTGGGCCACAGCGGGGGAGGGTCTTTGGAACAGGGTCGCGTAAGAACGGCATCCTTTACGGGTAAAGATTCGGAGAGGTTTGTTAAAAATAGACTGCAAAACTGCAGCCGGGAAGTCAAGTCATAGGTAAAGAAAGCATCGCAGTTACCTATCAGCAGCATTACAGCCATAAAACTGCGAACATTATTTACCCTTTTGTGTTTATATAGACCCTTTTAGTTTGTAAACAACTATGACGTAATGCACGTGCAAACGCTAACTGGAGGCAGAAAAGCTAACGAACGTCTGTCACGCACACTAGCGCAGGCAATGTCCCGCAACCGGAGCTGCGCTTCCCGCAACCGGAGCTGCGCTTCCTGCATCTGGAGCTGCAGCTGCAAACTCTGCTTTAAGCTGCGCTTACCGCATCTGGAGCTGCAGCTTTCCGCATCTGCTACTGCAGCTGCAAACTCTGCATGGACAGACACACTGCTTGTTATCTGAAGAGACTACAATGAGCCTAAAATAAACTGAAATTTAAAAAATATTGATGGGCTACTTAATGTGGTAAACTCAGAACATTAACTGCGGATGTCCTAACGTTATTCATTTTAGTGGCCCAGTGTTTTCTAGTCAGGGCTTTCGTCGTCTGTGGTGGCTTTACAAATTTAAAGCCAGTAACATAAGCTAACCTAGCAGGCAGGTAGCTATGTGATGATGGACTGCAGCATTATTTGGTTTTCCATTCATTATCTAGTAGAGTTAATGTTAGTTGCTGCCAACTACGTTAGGTGAAGTGACTTCTAACCGTTCTTGGCTAGCTAGCTAACCTCTACATGTTTCTTACATTGACTCATTATCAGCACGGCCGCCACAAAATAAAAAGTGGTGGTCAATAACGGGATTTATTTAGGAGACGCGTGTTTAGAGAGGCACAGTCATCACAGATGAACGACCGCATCGACATCGCAACGAAAGGTAGCCGAACTTTTTATTCACCCCAATGATACAGAAAACTTTATCTCCCTCTTCGCTGTGTCCACTATCGCAATTTTTCTCCCCTGTGTTCACGAGGAGTGTAATGGCTAACGTTAGGCTATGTTACCCCCAACGCCTATAAGCTAACGTTAGCTATAAACATTAAACATATCATGCCACCACCACCGCAGATAACCTCTATGGAAACAATGGGGAAATTAAAAGAAACTCAAACACACAATGCACATGATCTAACTTTAGCTACGATAGATCACTGGCAACAGTATCCTCGATAGAAATTTAGCAAAGTATTTAGCCTGATATTAAGTGTGCACACTCGGGTATTATCAATATGAATCTGCACACTATACTACTGAAGGTATCCTGTAAAATATAAGTTTTCCCTCCTTCGTCTTATTGTTTTGGCACCCAAAGACGCAACAGGTTGATGCCATTTTAGCAGTTTGCTTAATATAGAAGCAGCTAGCTATCTATAAATGTGCGGTTGCATCGGGTGACTGACCCCGCCCACATCCCGCAATTGCCCTCCACAGCCCTCCATTGACATGACGTGCTGGTGCCTTCTTGTCATTTCGATCTATTAGCTAACAGCATAAAAATGCCTAAAAGTTGTTGTTTGGTGGGATGCACTACAAACAAGGTAAAAAACCCAGAATTGCAGTTTTATACGATTCCGAACCGCCAAACGGAGCCCATAAAACGAGAAAAGTGGATCCGAGCAATAAGACGTGAGGCGTCGGCGGACATGTGTGCAGCAGGCATTTTTTGCACAGGTAGCCTAAGTCAAATAAGTTATCCAATTGTTAATTTACGGCTAACTATATTGGTGTAAGTAACCCTAAAACATTTTGACCATATGCAAATGGTTTGTAGTGGTATGTGGATAAATCGGAGTGCTATAACCTTACAGTAGCCTATTTGCAAGTGCAAAATATTATCATCCACTAACAAAAAAAGTTGTGCGCATCGTCGTTGTATGTGTGTAGATTCCTAACAAACGGTGAGACAAAGAAAAAGCAATCAGCTTTCAATGGAAATCTCATGCCAAGTTTTTATGATATATTTTTTAACATTTTGAGAACCTTCATAAAATCCAATTTGCTAAAATAATTTGGTAATTTGGCCAGACAAAAAAAACCGTGCAGGTTGTAACTGTTCAAGTAGGTTAAGCCAGCGAAATAAAAGTAACGTTAGCCTATTAGATTACTAATAACAACAATAATAATTATAATAGTAGTAGTAGTACGCTATAACGTTACTGCTAAGATGTAGTTAGACTTGTGTGTTTTGATCTTAGATTAAACCATTATCTTACCTGCTGACATTTTGATCAATAGTTGTAAATATCAAAGTAGCTATGTAACTTCTGGTCATTCCATGGGATAATTTCTCCAAGACGTGCAAGGAAAGAAGAAGGGACTTTGAGGGAGTCCAACGATATTACGTTTGTCAATATACTTTTTCCTCTCTGGTAGACCAAAATAGTCCTTTGACATGCTGAATGTGGTGTTCTTCACACTGACCTGAAATTAAATGTTCTAGATCAGTGGTTCTTGGCTAGCTAGGCGTTTTCCCGTTGGTGACACTGTTTCTTGCGGATTGTTTTCCCCCACGGTGGGCGTGGTTTTCAGAGTATGACGCATGGCGCTCTTTCTCTATTGCACAGTAGTATAGAGTACTCAAGTGAGTACGTCAGTCGTGGGCGGAGTCTGGTTTCGGAGGTAAATTCCCTATGGAAGATAGAATGGGCTTCGGAGACCATAGACTATTTCTTGAAATATTTATAGAATGAGCCGAAACGTTCCTGGATTAGCCTGTGTGGTACAAGAATATAGACCCTATATCGCATGTTCCAATTTTTATTTTTTAAAGTAATGCATTAATGATTGTAGTTCGACTTGTAGTCCACTTTAACAGACTACATATTCAGTACTGCAAGGCACTGGTGGTTCTCGACCAATACGATATCATCATCTCGTCTGTCTGGACATTCTTGGGCAGATGGGAATACTGCAGCTGAAGATGAGCTAACGTTAGCTTGTTAAGTAGAGAAGCCCGCCCGACAAGGTCAGAAACTATGCTACAGTTAACCACATAAAGCAATACTAGCTTTTAGTTCTTCAAGCTTGCTATAGCTAACGTTATAAAAAAGTGTTTAAAAACGGAGCTGTGTGCTACTGCTGGCTAACGCTATATGACAACGTCTGGAGACAAGGCTGCACGTTCGGAGGGAATTATGGGACGTACTATAGAGTGCTCCAGTGACTTCGTCACCCTGGTTTCGGAAGTAAATTCCCCATTCATTTAGAGCGTAGACATTAACTAAAGCTTACTTTTAATTACTGATTATGTCTTACTGTCAATTTCCTGGATTGTTCAATATAACCCACGTTCGAAAACTGTCGTTTTTCTGGACCAGCTTTGAGTATATTTTACGTTTTAGTATTTTTTTGTGAACATACCACCGCTGGCACTGTTTAAAAACTCCACGTCCCATAATTCCCTCCGAACGTGCAGCCTTGTCTCCAGACGTTGTCATATAAAATTAGCCTGCAGTAGCACACAGCTCCATTTTTAAACACTTTTTTATAACGTTAGCTAGCTAGCTTGAAGGACTAAAAGTTAGAATTGCTTTATGTGGTTAACTGTAGCATAGTTTCTGACCTTGTCGGGCTGGATTCTCTACTTAACAAGCTAACGTTAGCTCCTCTTCAGTGGCAGTAGCCTCCTCCCATCTGCCAGTCAGACAGACGAGATGATGATACCTTATTAGTCGAGAACCACCCGTGCGTTGCAGTACTGGATATGTAGTTCATTAAAGTGGACTACAAGTCGAACTACATTCATTAATGCATTACTTAAAAAAATATGGAACATGCGATATATGGAATATAACCTTGTGCCACACAGGCTAATTCATGAACGTTTCGGCTCATTCTATAAATCAAATTTCAAGAAATAGTCGATAGTCTCCGAAGCCCATTCTATCTTCCATAGGGAATTTACTTCCGAAACCAGACTCCGGCCACGACTGACGTACTCACTTGAGTACTCTATACACTCTAGTAGTAGCATTCAGGGATGATAGTTACCTGTAGTGGACGTGCAGGACTAGGATATGATGACTGAGTGTTTGTGCCTCAGCTTAAACTTTAGTTAACCCAGAGTGACCCGCTTTCACCTCTGTCTCAGCCTGCAGAGAAGGAGGAGGGGCCCCCTCTGATACAGGAGGAGAGATGTGAAGAGGACACACAGCGGGACTCCTGCACTGAGAGTGAGTACACTGGGTTTGTGCTGATAATAGTATGGAGGATATTTTTTGCATACTGCATGTCACTGCACAGTATGCTAGTACACAGTAGACTCAGTAGTTAGGGCTCTGATTCAGACACAGTGCACAGTATGCTAGTACACAGTAGACTCAGTAGTTAGGACACAGCGGCCCAATCTCAATGTATGCCCTGAGCCCTAAGGACTGAGCCCTGAGCCCTAAGCACTGAGCCCTAAGCCCTGAGCCCTAAGCACTGAGCCCTGAGCCCAAAGGACTGAGCCCGCACAGACTTTGGGTGACGGCACATGCGTGCCCAGCATGAGTGTGTGTGAGTGTGTGAGTGTGTGTGTGAGAGGGTGAGTGTGTGTGTGTGAGTGAGAGTGTGTGTGTGTGTGTGTGAGAGAGTACAAGGGCTCAAAATGGTACAAATAACTTTGCGATGCTATATGTTGCCTTGACAACGCGTCTCGTATGCAAGATGTTTATGACAATCACTTGCAGCATCGAGATAAATATCGATCGGTAATGCTGCACATAATCGATCGATAATCGATAATATATCGATCAATATATAAATTTCATTTTAAATGAATTATTTGTTTATTATTTAATTAATTTTAAATTAAAATATATATTTCTTTAAAACGATTTACTTTTAAAAACTCTTTGACCAGCTTCAATCCATGTTTCTTCCAAAAACCCCAACGTAAGCAAAGCTGAAAGTAGAAGCTATGAGTAGGACAGATCTGAGCGCGATGCTAGCGTGCCAGCCTGCTGCGTCGCAGTGTGCGAGAAAAAAGAAAGACAGAAGATTTGTCCGAACAGAAAAAAAGAAAATAATGGCATTTTCGGGTTTAGAAAAGAGGGAGGAAGGTTGACGACAAAACTTGCAATAATATGCAAGATGGCAAAGATGCAAATCAATACAACAAGAAACCACAGCAAACACAACAACCGCAAAGCATTTGAGCCAACGATACACAATTGACGACAAAAAAGCGCGGGAGGCCTGCAAGCAAGCTGGTAAGCAAAAAACATTGAATTGTTTTTGATGATTTTTTGGAAAAGTGCCATTTCAGTTTTTTTGTTTTTTTGTATTTTTTTTTTATTATTTTTTTTTAACATTTCAGTTTAATTGTTTAGTAATTTCTGATATTTAAAAAATTTAAATTTTTTTCTATTCAAAATCAAAAAAAAAATAGACAAAAAGAAAAAAAAAAAACAAAAAAAAGTAAGACTATTTCAATGTATTTTAATTATTTAATTATTACTTAATTCACTGTCCGATTCAAATGTGAAAGTGGAACCTAGATACATACAACCATGCAGAAAGAAAATATTGAAAAAAAAAATGTACCTCTGAATAAGAGGGAAAAGAAAAAGAAAACTGTTGCAAAACAAAACGCAAAACGCTTAGCTTACGGCTTTAACTATGATGGGGCATCTATTGCTCTCCACCGAAGTTCTAGATTAGACTTTAATTTAGGAAAGTACTATAATGACACTACTATTATAGGCTATTTTTTTTTTTTCTTTAGCCATTTTTAGTTTTTGTTATTTTTTATTTTTTTTTTTTTTGTAAATAAAGAAATGTATTAGAGTACCAACAATGACACTGAAATAAAAAAAATAAAATATAATATGTTAATTTATTGCTGCATTATTTGCTGCACTGCACTGCTGCAAAATTATGGCATGCCTTAACAATAAACATAATGCTGTGAACGTGGGTTAGGTGTAAAATAAAATTTTATATTTTATGCTGAATGTGTAATATAAATCCAAATCATTAGCTATATTTAATTTAAGTATTAATTAAAAACCGAATCGATCGATCGAATATGGTCAAACGTAAGATATTATGATGCATCGAACCTTTGCCTAAAGAATCGGAAACGAATCGAATCGTGATGGGATTGAATCGTCCCACCCCTACAATCACTGCATTAGGACTTTTAATTTTAGGAACTCTGCCTGCCACGTGTATCATTTGTTTACAATTCATGAAAACTTTTTTCGGTGGTGTTTTTTGTTTTTATCGCCACAAATGCTATGAACTGTGGGTAATTCCTTCAGCAAAGTCTGCAAGATTGCAAAAAGTCAGTGACAGAGCCGTCACGCTCTCGCCGATTTTACAGAGGAACAGCCCTGAGTCCTTGCAGACTTATCGGGAACGGTGAGGGTGTAAGGGCGGACGTTGAGATTGGGCCAGCCTTCAGCAGGTTCAGACTGGTGTGATTAACGGCAATAAGTACATGTCCTTCCCTGTCCTTCCCAATAGGAGGCGCTGCTGAGGATTTGGGCTGCAGTCATTGGATGAGCAGGCCTGCGGACGCACAGCCCCGGCCTGCGGGGGGCGCCGGAGAGCTCAGTGACGATGACGAATGGGGCGGAGACACCGATGACTCGCATGGCTCTGACACCACAGGGAAGGAGGCTGAGAGGCTTGCTCTTCCCCCACAGCTGCAGCGATGGCCCTGTGAGGAGCAGGACGGGGCCCCTGAGGAGCAGGACGGGGCCCCTGCAGGGCAGGACAGGGCCTCTTTCTCTTGTGCACAGTGTGGGAAACGCTTCTCCCGCCAAGATTACCTTAAAGTACACCAGCGGGGTCACACAGGAGATAAGCCGTTCCCCTGCTCACAGTGCCAAAAGAGCTTTGCCTGTCGACATCACCTTAAACAGCACCTGCTAATTCACTCAGGAGTGAAACCCTTCCGCTGCACTACATGTGGCAGAGACTTCAGTCGCAAGTATCACCTGCAAGAGCACCAGAAGACTCACACCGACGCGAAGACGCACATTTGCGCCGTGTGCGGGAAACGTTTCAAGCAGTACGGCACGCTGAAAGCTCACCTGAGGAGCCACAACGGCAAGACGTTCAGCTGCGTGTGCGGGAAGAGCTTCAACACGAAATACGTCCTGAAGCAACACCAGATGATTCACACCGGAGAGAGACCGTACAGCTGCGAGCGGTGTGGGAAAAGGTTCACTCGGCGCAGCAGTCTGAAGAAACACATGGAAATGCACTATGGTGGGATTGACACAGTTGCATTTGGAAAGGCCAGCTTCCTTTAGCCAGAGGGAAAGATGTTTCCTTTAGCCAGAGGGAAAGATGTTTCCTTTAGCCAGAGGGAAAGATGTTTCCTTTAGCCAGAGGGAAATATGTTTCCTTTAGCCAGAGGGAAAGATGTTTCCTTTAGCCAGAGGGAAAGATGTTTCCTTTAGCCAGAGGGAAAGATGTTTCCTTTAGCCAGAGGGAAAGATGTTTCCTTTAGCCAGAGGGAAAGATGTTTCCTTTAGCCAGAGGGAAAGATGTTTCCTTTAGCCAGAGGGAAAGATGTTTCCTTTAGCCAGAGGGAAAGATGTTTCCTTTAGCCAGAGGGAAAGATGTTTCCTTTAGCCAGAGGGAAAGATGTTTCCTTTAGCCAGAGGGAAAGATGTTTCCTTTAGCCAGAGGGAAAGATGTTTCCTTTAGCCAGAGGGAAAGATGTTTCCTTTAGCCAGAGGGAAAGATGTTTCCTTTAGCCAGAGGGAAAGATGTTTCCTTTAGCCAGAGGGAAAGATGTTTCCTTTAGCCAGAGGGAAATATGTTTCCTTTAGCCAGAGGGAAAGATGTTTCCTTTAGCCAGAGGGAAAGATGTTTCCTTTAGCCAGAGGGAAAGATGTTTCCTTTAGCCAGAGGGAAAGATGTTTCCTTTAGCCAGAGGGAAATATGTTTCCTTTAGCCAGAGGGAAAGATGTTTCCTTTAGCCAGAGGGAAATATGTTTCCTTTAGCCAGAGGGAAAGATGTTTCCTTTAGCCAGAGGGAAAGATGTTTCCTTTAGCCAGAGGGAAATATGTTTCCTTTAGCCAGAGGGAAAGATGTTTCCTTTAGCCAGAGGGAAATATGTTTCCTTTAGCCAGAGGGAAAGATGTTTCCTTTAGCCAGAGGGAAAGATGTTTCCTTTAGCCAGAGGGAAATATGTTTCCTTTAGCCAGAGGGAAAGATGTTTCCTTTAGCCAGAGGGAAATATGTTTCCTTTAGCCAGAGGGAAAGATGTTTCCTTTAGCCAGAGGGAAAGATGTTTCCTTTAGCCAGAGGGAAAGATGTTTCCTTTAGCCAGAGGGAAAGATGTTTCCTTTAGCCAGAGGGAAAGATGTTTCCTTTAGCCAGAGGGAAAGATGTTTCCTTCAGCCAGAGGGAAAGATGTTTCCTTGAAGTCTCTCCCTGGTAACATTGGGCCTCATTCACCAATCACTCTACAAACAGATTTGTTCTCAAGACATTCTTTAAAGCGTTTTTACAAACATTTCGGGATTAACTGATGTTTGCGTTTTGAGCTTCTGTTCTACCCAAGAAAAAATCCCAAATAAGAAAACATGAATGCCAGAATGTTCATAAAAACATTTTAAACAAAGTCTTAAGAACAAATTTGTTTGTTGAGTGATTGGTGAATGAGGCCCATTCTTTTTTAGGACTGCTACAAACGTCCACCTACTCCTTCCCAGAACCTTGTGTGCTGCACCTCACCAGAACCTTGTTTCCGAGGTCAGGTGCAGTTTGGAGGCAGAGATTAGCACATATATTTTTATGTACATGTATCTTGCCATCTATGTAGCTACCTACCTACCCATCTACAGATATGGCAGTTGATAACAAGGTGAGAATGTGAATTTGCGCTCCCTTGTTTGCGTTTCTGAAACACATGGATGTGAGGTTTATAACAGTGAGTGTCCGGTTTTGAACTCTTTCACACTACAGTGGGTTGTGTATGTATATATGAAAGATGGTTAAACTTTTTTTAACTTACTGTTCATGTTGTTTTATCTATAATTATTGCATCTTAATAAAATTTCTCAGCAAAATACACGAAAGTTGATCAAGTTATTGTAGGCCTATCATATTGGTTGTTTTGTGAAAAATGTGCATGTGTATATATTGACCTAAGTGTTTTCTTTTGACTTCTTTTCCAAGTTTTGAACGGGAGAATTGTGGATGTGCATGTTTCCCAACAATAAATACAGGCTGCAGATTTTGATAAGTGCCTTTCGCTCTGTAGCCCTATTAGCTAATTTATCGTACAAGCACAAAAACACACAAATAACAAGCTAGTCAAGTTCACTAACTAGCTTACTGCATTACATAGCTAGCATGTTCTACGTCCAAAGCGACGTACAATAAGCACATACAAAAGGTCATTGAAACAATTACAAACAGGTCAGATAAAGTACAGTTCTATCACAGTAGCAGCTATCCATAGCGATGCATATCAAGTCTAATTCACACTGTAAACTATGGCTAAGCCTTGAGAGAAGCCCGATGAACTACCGACATCAAGATCAAGACACTAGTACAGAGGTAGCCAACATGGTGCCCGCAGGGACCACGTGAGTCGCCTGCGAGGCAAGATCAAGACACTAGTACAGAGGTAGCCAACATGGTGCCCGCAGGGACCACGTGAGTCGCCCGCGAGGCATGTTCTAAAAATAGCACTAATCACCATGGAGATCTGTCTAAATAAAAATTGTCCCGTAAAACTTTAGTTTCACCAGAAGAGGGCGCTGTTGTCTAATAAAGTATTAAACAGGGCAATAAAAGGAAGTAATAATATCTAAGTCTCTTCACATATATTATTATTATTAAAAGGTGATCTGTGCAACTTTATGTTATTCAGGAAGTTTGTATCAAACAAGTAGCCCTCCGTACTACTCAGTACCCTTGAAGTAGCTCTCATTTTCAAAAAGGTTGGTGACCCCTGCACTAGTACTACATTAAGAGAATCAAGATACAGGAAACAAGAAACAAGATGCAAGTGCTACATGAAAGTGGTACTAGATGGGTGGGTCAGTCAAGGTGGAGTCTGAAGAGGTGTGTCTGCAGATCACGACGGAAAGCAGGCAGTGATTGAGCAGTTCGTAGAGGAATGGGGAGTTTGTTCCACCACTGGGGAGCTTGAGTGGAGAAGCTCTGCATTTGGGACGAGCGAGAGCCATTGACACGGAAGGAAGTGCGAGTCGCCCTGCTGCAGCAGAGCGGAGTTGCCGAGCTGGAGTATAGTGTTGGATTATGTCTTGTATGTAAGAATTAGGAAGGGCCTGTCCTGTTGGCTCCAACGTAGGCCAGGGTCAGAACTCTGAACCTGACCCTGGCGGCGACCGGCAGCCAGTGGAGTGACCTTGGCACGGGAGTGATGTCAGAACTTTGGGAGGTTGAAGGTCGTGTTCTGGATCAGTTGTAGATGCAGAATGGCGTAGGTTGGCTTGTGAGAAGGGAGTTGCAGTAATCCAGGTGTGCGATTACCATGGTCTGGACAAGAAGCTTGGAGGAGTACGTTGTGAGGGCTGGTCAAATCCTCCTGATGTTGTACAGGAGGAACCTGCTGGATTAACTACATGTCTAGGTTGCTAAACTGTTTGAAGAATGTTTGTTTCTTTACTTGGTCCTTCAGTTGGAATACTGCACCCCAAATTTTACTGTAAAGTAAGTTAATGTATATGAGTGTTCCAATCAGCAGTGCAAAATGTGGGTGACAAAAACATAAAAGATGCTCCAAACGATCCGAACCGCATGTATAAAATGGTTGCCACCCTGTAAATCCCAACCCAGACATAACGCTACTATTTTATGGCATATACTCCAACTCGCTAGCTGGCGCTGTGTGATATGTAGCGTCAACGTTTAAAAAAAAAAAAAAAAGCCAGGGAGGAAGAAAGCGGATGTGACGCTAAAAACCTGCGTCACAAACGCAGCTATGTGGATTTAAAGCCTTTGCGTGCCAAGTGAAAAAACAACAACAAAAAGCTCAGTATTAGAAGACTGCAGAGACACTTAAGAGAAGCTCATAACTTCGTTGCATCGCAAAGAGTCGAGGTTTATAAGACAAAATGTCAAACTGTGTTTCTGTCAAAGCACAGTTGAATTCCATTATGGAGGCACTGACTAATGGAGCCGTCGCGGAAATAAATAAACTTTTCGAAGACAGTTCTGCTGTTCTGTTTTTGGAGATTTCTCGAAGCCAGCGAGAGAACCAGGTGCTTCGGAAGAAGTTGCAGTTGGTAGAGAGCGAGTTGAGGTCGACTGGGGTCGGGGAAAACGGCAACAGCGTCTGCGGAACGCAGACAGTCTCTCGGGCTGACGAGGACTGGGTCCGTATGCATAGAGTGGGAGAACAATCTTCTAACACAATATTATTGTCAGGTTAACAGCTTGTGAATTAATTTTGAACAGCTAAATCGAACAGGATATAATAACACGCCAGGTGATCGGTTAGTTATATTATAAAAATATAAAACATTTCTATATATGTGTAATTCGAAGATACCTTTTGTAAAGCGCTTTATTGTACATAACGTTACTTAGTTTAAGTAGTTAACGTTAGATGTCCATGCATATCGAGGGAAAAAATTGTAAAAATGTTTACAAATGTTAAACTTAAGTTCAAATAATTTGCCACTGTAAATTTGTTTCTCAAATGCAGCCAGGGTGTCAAATTAACACCAGTCACCAGCCAAATGCTCGTAAAATTTTGATTGTGGCTGGTAGATTTCTACTCTAGCACCCATTTTGGCAGGTAACCAATCAGATTGTGTTATATTGTAAATGGTAGTGTGGCTGGTAAAATGTTGAAAATGACTGGTGGTTTTTAGAATCCACAAGCCACTCTGGCCAATGGATGAAAAAGTAGATTTCATTCCCTGAGTCCAGCATATTGCAGCGTATATTCAGTGTATATTCAGTGTTTGTGTCTCAGATTAAACCGAAGTGCAGTGTATAGTTTGAGCACAGACTCTGGTTCCCTGTTCGATAGGCTGCACTCAGAATGAGCCACTCTTGCCTCTGTCTCAGGCTGCAGAGATTGAGGAGGAGCCCGCTCTTATAAAGGAGGAGAGATGTGAAGAGGACTGGGGGGCCAGTGACCCCCACACACAGCGGGGCCCCTACACTGAGAGTGAGTGCACAGGGCCAAATCTAGAGCAGGTTCAGAGTGCTGTGATTAACTGCAATAAGTACATGTCCTTCCCTGTCCTTCCCAATAGGAGGCGCTGCTGAGGATTTGGGCTGCAGTCATTGGATGAGCAGGCCTGCGGACGCACAGCCCCGGCCTGCAGGGGGCGCCGGAGAGCTCAGTGAAGATGACGAATGGGGCGGAGACACCGATGACTCGCACGGCTCTGACACCACAGGGAAGGAGGCTGAGAGGCTTGCTCTTCCCCCACAGCTGCAGCGATGGCCCTCCCGCACTGCGGCCATTAAAGAGGAGACACTGGTGCTGCCCGCGTGGGGTGAGGATGCGGGGCCAGGGGCTGTGCATTCTGAGGAGGCGGGGCCAGTGGTTGTGCATTTTCAGGAGGCGGGGTTAGGGGTTGCGGATTCCGAGGAGGCGGGGCCAGGAGTTGTGCATTCTGAGGAGGCGGGGTTAGGGATTGTGTACTCTGAGGAGGCGGGGCTAAGGATTGTGTACTCCGAGGAGGCGGGGTTAAGGATTGCTCACGAAGCGAAGCCGCATCACTGTACATACTGCGAGAAAAGCTTCACTCGTCCGCGTGACCTAAAAGTGCACGAGCTGACTCACACAGAGCGGACCTCGCTCTCCTGTGCGCAGTGCGGGAAGACCTTTGCCCGTCGATATTACCTCCGAATACACCAGCGCTACCACACGGGCGAGAAACTGTTAAAATGCACGCAGTGCGACATGTCCTTTGCCTGCCAACATCACCTCAGACAACACCAGAAGTGTCACTCTGGAGAGAAACCCTTCAGCTGCACCACGTGTGGCAAGGATTTCAGTCGGAAATACAACCTGAAAGAGCACGAGAAAATTCACACGGGGGAGAGACCCTACGTCTGTACTGTGTGCGGGAAGAGCTTCAAGCAGCTCAGCACTCTGAAAACCCACCAGAGGAGCCACAATGGAGAGACGTTCAGCTGCGTGTGCGGGAAGAGCTTCAACAGGAAGTACGTCCTCAAAGTCCACCAGAGGATTCACACGGGGGAGAGACCGTACAGCTGCGAGCAGTGTGGGAAAAGCTTCACGCAGCCCTGTGTTCTCAGGAGCCACATGCGGATACACGCTGGGAGAAACCTCGCAGCTGCCTTCAGAAATACCAGTGTCATTTAGCCGGTCTCACCAAGCAGAACCAGTGTAATTTAGTCGGTCTCACCTAGCACAACGTGCTTCGCAGTGAGAAGAGCTGCTGAAACATTTTGGAAGGAAATGTTTTTACTGGACCGAGTTTGAATCCCGGCCGAGGGCCTTTCTGTGTGGAGTTTGCATTTTCTCCCTGTGTGTTTCCTCCGGGTACTCCGGTTTCCTCTCACAGTCCAAACACATGCAGGTTAGGCTAACTGGAGACCGTAGGTAAATTTGCCCGTAGGTATGAGTTTGTGAGCGAATGGTGTGTGTGCTCTGCGATGGATTGGCGACCTGTCCAGGCCGTGTACCTGCCTCTCGTGCAATGCATGGTGGAATAGGCTCCAGCCCCCCCTTTGACCATGACCAGGAACAAGTGGATTAGATAATGGATGGATGGACAACAGAGCCTGACACCACGTGCAGAGGGCCATGGGGACAACAGAGCCTGACACCACGTGCAGAGGGCCATGGGGACAGCAGAGCCTGACACCACGTGCAGAGGGCCATGGGGACAACAGAGCCTGACACCACGTGCAGAGGGCCATGGGGACAGCAGAGCCTGACACCACGTGCAGAGGGCCATGGGGACAGCAGAGCCGGACACCACGTGCAGAGGGCCATGGGGAGTTTTGCGGGCTAGCAGAGTTTAGCATTTGGGGGGGGGGGGGTTTAGCATTTCCACTGTTGGTACCCGGTGAGGTTTCTGTGAGATGCACCCTACCTGGATGTGCAGGTAGTGTAGCCATGTGCTGTCATGAGTGGGGAGAAAGGTGGTAATAATTGTAGGGGCCCAAAGCCAGGAATGGGGCCCCACAAAAAATCCAGTAGAATCATGTATAAATGAATTCCATGGTAGTGAGGCCCAATGTGAGATCTTTTCATAATGTTTACAGACTATCACCAGTGAATTTGCTTTGGAATGTGTAGATGTAGACCTGTATTTTGGTTGGTGTTGCACTCATTTCAAAAGTGAAAAAACATTTTACACCAGGTAATTTTGTGTGTGTGCGTGTGTGTGTGTCGGGGGGTGCGGGCGGACGGGGGCGGGGGGGGGCGGCGGGGTGGACGGTCATGCTGAGTTGGTAGCAATCACAGAAAGAACTGCTGTGAGAGAAATCCAGCACCATAGACTGTGTTTATACCCTCAAATTCTGCATTCTAAAACCAGTGATTAGGCCCAAATTCTTGTTTTCACGGCAAATTACCTCATGATGTGAACCAATCAGAGGCCGGTTCACATCGTGAACCAATCAACAATGAGGCTGACCTCGTCAGTACAGCAGCAAGATGCAAAATAATGTTGAGAGAGTTTCACCCACTCCTGCGTCGCCAAACGGGTTCGGCTACGTACGCACTGCAAGCCTAAATGCACAATTTCCATACCAGTCTGAATAGATCTCACCACTGAACTGACCCGCACGCGCTATAGAACAACAACTCCCAACAGCCCTTTCACTGAAAAGTCGCGATGATGATGTGTGGAATAATGTACTTAATGTGCAGACTGGTCATGAGGGCCAGGAGGCGAAAGAGGAGCAACATCACCGCAAGATTTCCTCCGTCTTCTTTTTGAGAAGAACCGCTGGCGTGGAATAATCACAAATGTGACTTTGAGTGACGTGAAAGTCGCATGAATCTGACTGTTCAGACTGCTGTCGCTTTGACGCTATCAGATATGTATCGGAATCTAAAACCACATTCAAAAGTGGCCGAAAGCAGAATAGTAAATGTCAGATTCAATGTGATTTTCGCCGTTCACATTGCCATAAAAAAATCTGATCTGTCATATTTGAGGAAAAAAATAGGATCTGGGCCACTTTTTACCTGCAGTGTGAACGTAGCCTAGAGCCCGACATATTTGGGGTCTTTATAAAATTTGCTAGCTATATACAATCAAGTCCATAGGTATTTGGACAGTGACACAATTTTTGTTTTGGCTCTGTACTCCAGCACATTGCATTTGAAATGGAACAGTGCAGACTTTCAGTTTAAATTTGAGGGTTTTTACGTCCATATCGGGTGAACGGTGTAGCAATTGTAGCCATTTCTATACATAGTCCCCCCCATTTTAGAGGACCAAAAGTAATTGGACAAGTTAACATAAACTATAATAAAGTTATCATATTTAATATGTGGTTGCATATCCTTTGCATGTCATGACGTCCTGATGCCTGTGACCCAACAACACCAAAAGACTCCTGATATATTATTTTCAAGTACTCTTAGAAGTGATACTATAATCTCTGCATTTGAATGGATCTCTATGGGAATTGGGTGGTGGGACTAGATTAAGCTGTAAATTACACAGGAATAGTATGGGACACATGGTTGGTTAAATGGCTGTAAGTCATCAAGGGTCTGAGGTATCAAACGAGTCTCAAACCATCACTCTGCTGCCAGATATGCAGTAGATATGGATGGATCACTTTAAGGGTTGTTTCTCCTGACTCATTTTCCATAGAGTTCAATAAAAAAATAAGTAAGGAGAAATAACCCTTAAAGTGATCCATCCATATAGGCTGGAGTACAGAGCCAAATACAAAAATTGTGTCACTGTCCAAATACTTATGGACCTGACTGTAATTCAGCCGTCACTGTCAATCGTAGTGTCTGAGTAACACTGGCTTGCTGAAAGATTAGCTCCTTTATTTTCTACTTTATTTATCAGTTACCAGAAAAAGGTCAGATTGTAAAACATCCAGCAGCTAACCAGAGTACTAACATTAACTATCGCACACTTTAGACGAGTCAACTTCACTTCATTAACTATCGCACACTTTAGACTAGTCAACTTCACTTCATTAGCTAACAAACCCAGTGACTAAATGGAAAATGTTTCAAGGCATTATTTTTAAAAGGAAAAAGATTCAGTTTTTTAACTGGACTGTTGGAGCTGACATTTGTAATGTAAGTTAGCTTTGGATCTGAAATCCTGCATTGTAGCTAGAAACTTTAATGCACGTTTACGACAAGGTGTGTGAGGGGTGTGCCTCTTTCTTTGTGGGCAGGGCCAATGGGTGTTATGACCACAGAACTGTTTAATTATTATTATTATTATTATATTGTACAGTTCAGTGGTTATGACTTTCAAAATGTTTTGACAACCATTGAGAACGTTGCCTTCTCCAGGTGTACGTACCCATCTGCTTGTTAAGCTGAGTGAAAATCATACGTCCATCAGGCCATTCTCAGTTGAATGCCTTTGTTTTGTAAATTATGAAATAAAAATATTAATCTCACCCCTGTCAGGTTTATTATTAAGAGTATAACCTTTTTGTATGTTCCACACTTACTATTGTATCACTTATTTTACATTATATGTTTATTTAATATTTATGCTATTAAAACTTTGTGACTTCCAATATTGTCCATCACACGTTCATGTCACCCTACAGCCCACCAGCTGGGCTGTGCAGTCAATCCAAGGCAAAACGGCACAGCTGTCCCAGGAAACCTGCAGGCTCCTGATTGGCTGACGCTCTGTAATCATATAGACACCAGCAGGGCTCTGTGCTTTCTGCCCTATTATTCCAACAGTTTGTTGTTTGCTTTAATATATGAATATAAACTATTACTAAGTAAGATCTGCGAATGCACAACAAAGTTGAGAACTGCCTTTATTTTTTATCGTTGAAAAGGCACAAAAACACTTTCAGCAGGTATGTTTACCTTACAGCCAAGCGCTGATGGCCATCTTCCTCTTCACAAGCGTACGTAGATCTGCGTGCCTTGTATTTCAGAGCTCTATATACTGCATCCCACTGATAGAACTGAATGGAGTGCATCTTTAATTACCAATAGAAACATCAGTCAAAATAATGTCAAACTGTTTATTAACTAGCAATATGACAAAAAAAAAACCGAGTGACACATCATTCATCTGGTATTCCATTTTGAATATGGTGTCACTGTAGTATAATGGTTAAGGAGCAGGGCTTATAGCACAGTTTATGGGGTTGATTCTCATTGAGGATGATGTCATTGTACCCTTGAGAAGACGACACAACTCTTATTTCTCCAATCACACAAAATGCGCTTGATTAAAATGTTCTTTATTCAAATGAAGCATTCATCACCTGTAGCATTTATTCCACTGTTCATGCTCAGGTCATGTTCCCCTGTTACTCAGGTCATGTTCCCCTGTTACTCAGGTCATGTTCCTCGAGAGCTGACGACGGCTGATTTTTCACCCTCCCTTCACCTAGGAGTCAGATGTGAAGACGGTCTGAACAATCAGTAGCACTAATTGTTCAATTAATTACCCGGTAGAAACGACAACCGGGGCCAGATATGAGTATGCCGTAGACATATGCGCTCTGTTTTTAGTTATTTAAGTCTTCTTTTTTGTTTTAGCTGTTTAAAGAACTTTTTCATTACTTTTATACTTTATAATAAAGCTTTATTTATTACTATTATCTTTGTATATATCTAACTAATCTGTAAAGCACTTTGAATTGCATTCAGTTGTACGATTGATAAATTTGCCTTGCCTCGATGGCTCATACACATACATACAAACAAGATGGACGAACTGAGACTACAGGTGGCAACTAACAACACTGTGAAGGATAGCTGCGTGCTAATCGCCACAGAAACCTGGCTCCATTCATCCATCCCGGACTTAGCTATCGAGCTAGCAGGCCGCACTCTCCACCGTCAGGACAGAACGAAGGAGGCTTCAGGGAAATCGCGCGGAGGGGGCCTCCTAATATACACAAAGGACACTTGGGGGACAAACACAAACATTGTGAGTAACCACTGTTCCCAGGACCTGGAATATATGACAGTTAAATGCCGGCCCAGTTATCTTCCAAGGGAATTTAATGTCGTATTGATAACTGCAGTGTACATTCCACCGGATGCTAATGCTAGCGTGGCGCTAGGTCAGCTGCATGATACAATTAGTAATCAACAAAGCACGTATCCTGAGGCTGTCCACATCATTGCGGGGGACTTTAACCATGCTAACTTAAAGGTAGTGCTTCCTAAACTCTACCAGCATGTTAAATGTGCCACGAGGGGGGAAAAAACACTGGACAAGGTCTATTCCAACATTAAGCTGGGCTACAGAGCTAAAGCGCTAGCCCATCTAGGCCAGTCAGACCACGTGTCCCTACTCCTAATTCCATCCTACACCCCCATCAGGAAAAGTGCTTTCACCACACTAAAGTCAGTTAAAACCTGGCCCGAAGGCGCCACTCCACAGTTGCAAGATTGCTTTGAGACCACCGACTGGGAGGTCTTCGAACATGAGGACCTGGAACAGTTCACATCAGCGGTCCTGGGTTACATCAAGCACTGCACAGATTCCATCACTGTGGACAAGCGCATTCGGGTTTATCCCAACATGAAGCCGTGGATGACTAGAGAGGTGCAGCGTCTGCTCAGGGAGAGGGACACCGCCTTCAGATCTGGAGAGGGGGAGCTATACAGCACTGCCAGAGCTGACCTGAAGCGGGGGATCAAGAGGGCCAAGAAGGACTACAAGGGGAGGATTGAGGACTGCTTCCAGAGCAACGACTCCAGGCAGGTGTGGCAGGGGGTCCAACACATGACAAACTACAGACCCAGCCACCCCTCGGCCGACGGGGGCGACCCTCAGCTGGTGGAGGAGCTGAACTCCTTCTACGCCCGCTACGAGGTGGTGCCAACGGAAGCAGCCACACCACATCCACCAGCCCACAGCAGCCTCATCCTCACAGAGCACGAGGTGAGACGCACGCTGAAGGCCGTGAACCAGAGGAAAGCAGCGGGGCCGGACGGCGTCTTGGGACGGGTGCTGAGAGACTGCGCTGATCAGCTGGCGGGGGTCTTTACTAAGATCTTCAACCAGTCCCTGTCCCAGGCCAACGTCCCATCCTGCCTGAAAACGTCTACAATCATCCCGGTGCCGAAAAAGAACACCATCAGCTGCCTAAATGACTACCGTCCAGTGGCACTCACCCCCATCCCCATGAAATGCTTTGAGAAGATGGTCCGATCCCACATCGTCTCATCCCTCTCGCCCAGACTGGACCCTCACCAGTTCGCCTACAGAGCTAACAGGTCCACGGAGGACGCCATCGCCACAGCTCTCCACTCTGCCCTGTCCCACCTGGAAAGGGGGGGGAGCTACGCACGGCTGCTCTTCGTGGACTTCAGCTCGGCTTTCAACACCATCCTCCCTGACAGACTGGTGACCAAACTACTAGACCTGGGAATATCCCACTCCACCTGCCTATGGATCAAGGACTTCTTGACTGACCGCCCACAGAAGGTGAGGATAGGTACCCACACCTCCACGGCCCTCAGTCTCAGCACTGGTTCCCCTCAGGGCTGCGTGCTGAGCCCTCTACTCTACTCCCTCTACACTCACGACTTCACCGCCACCCACTCCAGCAACTCCATCATAAAGTTTGCTGATGACATCACTGTGGTGGGCTGCATCTCCGGGGGTGATGAAACCGCGTACCGCGACGAGGTGGGGCAGCTGTCAGTGTTGTGCAAAGCAAACAACCTGCAGCTGAACAAGCTCAAAACCCAGGAGATGATCATAGACTTTCGGAGGAAGAAGACCGTCATTCAGCCCCTGTACATTGATGGGGGCTGTGTGGAGAGAGGTTCAGTCTTCAGGTTCCTGGGCGTTCACCTGGAGGAGGACCTGTCCTGGAGAACCAACACTACGGCGATCGTCAAGAAGGCACAGCAGAGACTCTACTTCCTGAGATTACTCAGGAATTACCATCTCAGAAAGGATCTGCTTGTGTCCTTCTATCGCTGCGCCGTGGAGAGCATCCTCACCTACTGCATCTGCGTGTGGTTCCTCAGCTGCACAGCCGCAGAGAGGAGTGCGCTCCAGAGGGTCGTTAACTCGGCCCAGAAGATCATTGGGTGCCCTCTCCCCTCCCTGGAAGAACTGTACAGCTCTCGCTGCTTTAAGAAGGCAGTTAAGATCCTTAAGGATCCATCTCACCCGGGTAACGAACACTTTGTACGGCTGCGCTCAGGCAGGCGCTTCAGGACTATGTCTACCCGTACAAACAGACTTAAGTTTAGTTTCTTTCCCAGGGCCATAAATGCACTCAACGCTGCTAAGTTTTGAGGAAAAAAAACAAACAATTTCTTCTGTGCAATACAAGTGGGATCTGTGCAATCAATCTGTTAATTTGCCTAGTTTACATTTTACATTTTATATTTATCTACACATTCTCTTTATGTCTATTTATGTCTCACTTCTTGTTTTTATATTGTCTTGTTGTGTGTTAGCACTTGGGTTTGCACTTTCAATTTCGTTGTACTTGTACAATGACAATAAAGATCATTCATTCATTCATTCATACGGGTTTGATCTTTTAAATATGAACTTTTCTGCTCCTATTCTACACCGGAAGTTATTCTAGGTTCTTAGTGACGTCTCCGGAAGTTGTGGCATAATCACTTAAACAACTTATGGCTTCTTGTAGCATTCGAATCGATAGGAGTGTTTTGCTGATAACTGTGCGAAAAGGAAAATTTGTTTCAGTTAATATTTTTCAATGTTTATGACATGTGTACAATCACACGTGTTTGTTGCTAATCACCTTGCTAGCTAACGTACATTACGAACTGCGGCGTGGGGCTTAAAAGCTAAAATGGCTTATTACGGTATTAATTTCCAGAAACAGTTGTACTGTATTTTGGAGACTTTGACAAAAGAAGCTGTGGCAGAGATAGGGAAGCTTATTGAAGATGGTTCCGCTGTTCTGCGTTTGGAGATATTTCATAGTCAAAAAGAGAACGAAACGCTTAAGATGAAAGTGCAGGAGATGGAGAGAGAGCTTAAGACTGCCCGTGAGTACGGAAAGAAAAGAGAAGAGTTTAAGGATGCATTCGTGACGCGGTACTGTTTACCTGCGGGGGGAGAAGACCTCCGGCAGTGTGTCGTGGTGGAACAGGTATCAGATACTTAAGTTAACGTTAGTTCTGAATACAAGTTTAAAAACGCTTTTCACGGATTACGTTTGCCTGGTAACTCGGCGAGTAGGCCGCGTTTAACCTGGATTTATGCGTACATGTATGCATGCGTAGTGTATAGGCTACATATGATGCACATATTTCATAATTTACACCAAGTGCAATACTGTAGTATGTACTTATTTAAAGTGTACACTTGTTTGTCTCACTTTGTCGTTGACACAGAGGGCAACTGATTAACCAAGTGAAATTCCTTGTATTCATAAAAAACATACTTGTCTGATACTAGCTACACATACTAATTTCCAGTTTTAATCTCTCACTGTCTCTCTCTCTCTCCTCAGAGTGGTGAACTACTCTCTGAATTGGTTATTAAGAAGGAAAGGCTGGAGAATCAGGAGAACAGCTTGGGCGATGAGTGGAGGGGCGATATTTTAGGTAATTAAGGAACTCTACAAATAAAAAAACACTTGAATGACCTTAAACGCAAGAGCTAATGTTAAGGGTATTTTTGTTTGTGTGCTCTGTTTTTGGCAAATGCTACAAGTTCATAGCTGTATAAATGTCACCTGAATAACATTAACAGCTCAGTCATTAGGATTTAATAGCATATTTAGCACCGCAACCAACTATCAACACAATGTTCTATTTACCCACTCAAAAACACTTTTAGTCCACACATATTGCCTTGAAAAATATATTAATTCCATTTGAAATGTTATATGCAAATGTAAGGGGAATACTTATTTTAATCAAATAACTATCTTGCACATTATCCACCCCCCTTTAGTTAACAATAATATAGTTATTATGTATGTATGTGTGCGTGTGTGCATGTGTGTGTGTGCGCGCGTGTGTGTGTGTGTTTCTGTTTCTGTGTGTGTGTGTGCATGTGTGTGTGTGTGTGTGTGCGTGTGTGTGTGTGTGTGCGTGTGTGCGTGTGTGTGCGTGTGTGCGCATGTGTGTGTGTGTGTGTGTGCATGTGTGTGTGTGTGTGTTTGCGTTTTTGTGTGTGTGTGTTCTGTGCTCTACAGAAGTAGAGAGGGATGTTGAGACTGAATGGGACTCCAGGCTGAATCGTGACACTGATGCAGACAGCCAGCCTGGCCCAATGGGAGCCCCGGAGCACTTCCGCTGGGCGGAGCCAGAGATACTGCAGGGTCACAGTGACGACGCCTACGGAGACTTCTGCTACGCTGCCGACGGGGACGCAGGGACCGCGCCCGGCCAGGCGGCGCTCCGAGCGTTTACCGCATCGGGGGCGGAACCCTTCAAAGAGGAAGGGGGCATGCAGCCCATGTGGCCTGATGAGGCGGAGTCAGGAATAGGCCCCTCCAATCAGGGGCAGTACAGAGAGAAGACGGACAGGGGGGGGGCACAGACGGAGAGTGCTGGGGTCACCCGTCCTGTCCGCCGTGCGCGGCAGCTGGTGAAACCGTGCTCCGTCCGGGTGGAGTGCCTGGCTCTGCAGGACTCCGGCGGAAAGGGGCGGAGCTCCACAGCGAGCGAGACCATGGCCGATGGCTCACCCGTCGCCGCCGCTGAGAGACCGTTCATTTGCACGTTCTGCGGGAAGGCGTTCTCCTGGAACGTGTCTTTGAAAAGGCACCTGCAGAGTCACGTGGAGCAAAGACAGTTCAGCTGCACGCAGTGTCCAGAGAGCTTTTCCGACCAGCACAACCTCTCCGTTCACCAGAGAAACCACCACAAGAGAGACCGCCAGTTCCACTGCGCCACCTGCGGCAAGGGCTTCTTCAGAAAACACCACCTGAACTCACACCAGAGGACTCACACTGGGGAGAGACCGTACAGCTGCAAATACTGCGGGAAGGATTACAAGCAGCTGAGTAATCTCATCAGCCACCAGAGGAGTCACACCGGAGAGAGACCGTACGGTTGTACCGAGTGTGGCAAGTGTTTCCACCGTCTCGATAATCTCAAAGCCCATCAGAAGATTCACACACGCGTGCGGAAGTTTGTCTGTCCGTTTGCCGATTGCCAGGAAAGCTTTGATCAGAAATACCTGTTTGAAAGCCACCAACTGTCACATGTAATATGAAAGAGAACACGCTACATGCTACAGCGTTATTTATCACCAAGAGCTGGTCATAGTCCTCTGTGAATAAGGACTAACATTCCGTTAGAGGTACGACTGCACTGGTTTTTGTTGTCTTGAAAAGTTATTGGACATTCTCTACTTGTGGGAAGTGTAGTTGTTATAATTTTGTATGTATCAGATATTGTTGCCACCTTTAATGATTAAAGGGCATGGTGACATAAAAA
>CM040406.1:60021044-60047012 GCA_022702515.1 Ilyophis sp. 1 JC-2022
TGAGCACTCACCCTTACACACCATTAAAACTGTTCTTGCCCAAATTCATTTGTAATTGTAAATATTTCCAGTTTTTGATTAAAAACATCTGAAAAAGAGATGAATATTGTGATTTCTTATGTTATTTTTCTGTTTGCTGCTGTCACTGGAGCCCTACTCACACACAGTGACCCTGCCCCCAGGGTGCTCCCGTGAGGCTCTTATCTCCCTGTGTTTGCACTGGAGGCT
Source organism: Ilyophis sp. 1 JC-2022 (assembly GCA_022702515.1). Classification (NCBI taxonomy): domain Eukaryota; kingdom Metazoa; phylum Chordata; class Actinopteri; order Anguilliformes; family Synaphobranchidae; genus Ilyophis; species Ilyophis sp. 1 JC-2022. Next base: position 60,021,273 of record CM040406.1, read on the forward strand.
AAGCTGCAAACACTCCCTCCCCACAGAGGTTTACACTCCCCACATCACACACATTCTGGAAGCTTTTCTGTCAGAGATTTTAATGCAAACATTTGGAATGGTACACTTCTAATCGCTTCAGATGATTTGCAATTTAATCTGGCAGAAAGGAGGCCGGGGAGAGGAAACTAATAATGCTCCCTGACGCTGTGGGGACGGTGTGTGAGCGCTGTGGGGACGGTGTGTGAGAGCTGTGGGGACGGTGTGTGAGCGCTGTGGGGATGGTGTGAGAGCGCTGTGGGGACGGTGTGTGAGCGCTGTGGGGACGGTGTGTGAGAGCGCTGTGGGGATGGTGTGTGAGAGCTGTGGGGACGGTGTGAGAGCTGTGGGGACGGTGTGCGAGAGCGCTGTGGGGACGGTGTGCTAGAGCGCTGTGGGGACGGTGTGCGAGAGCGCTGTGGGGACGGTGTGCGAGAGCGCTGTGGGGACGGTGTGCGAGAGCGCTGTGGGGACGGTGTGCGAGAGCGCTGTGGGGACGGTGTGCTAGAGCGCTGTGGGGACGGTGTGCGAGAGCGCTGTGGGGACGGTGTGCGAGAGCGCTGTGGGGACGGTGTGCGAGAGCGCTGTGGGGACGGTGTGCGAGAGCGCTGTGGGGACGGTGTGCGAGAGCGCTGTGGGGACGGTGTGTGAGAGCGCTGTGGGGACGGTGTGTGAGAGCGATGTGGGGACGGTGTGCTAGAGCGCTGTGGGGACGGTATGCTAGAGCGCTGTGGGGACGGTATGTGAGAGCGCTGTGGGGACGGTGTGTGTGAGCGCTGTGGGGACGGTGTGTGAGAGCGCTGTGGGGACGGTGTGTGAGAGCGCTGTGGGGATGGTGTGTGAGAGCGCTGTGGGGACGGTGTGTGTGAGAGAGCGCTGTGGGGACGGTGTGTGTGAGCGCTGTGGGGACGGTGTGTGAGAGCACTGTGGGGACGGTGTGTGAGAGCGCTGTGGGGACGGTGTGTGTGAGCGCGCTGTGGGGACGGTGTGTGTGAGCGCGCTGTGGGGACGGTGTGTGTGAGCGCTGTGGGGACGGTGTGTGTGAGCGCGCTGTGGGGACGGTGTGTGTGAGCACTGTGCACACCTAACAGAGCACACCTCATTCAACAGTTGGGCTGTGTCCGAATCAGAGCCCTATCTACTGTCTCTTGCGTACAGTGCACTGTGTCGGAAGTTCTCACACGTCACCCCCCTGCTGAGGTCACTCCACTGGCTGCCAGTCGTGGCCAGGATCAGGTTCAAAGTTCTAACCCTGGCCTACACTGCAGCCAAAAGGTCAGGCCCCTCCTACCTACAGGACTTGATCCAGCACTACGCTCCTGCTCGACCACTTTGCTCTGCTGCTGCAGGGCGACTTGCACTTCCCTCCCTCCTTGTTAACGGCTCTCGCTCGTCCGGACTGCGGAGCTTCTCCACCCTAGCTCCCCAGTGGTTGAACGAACTCCCCACTCCGCTGCGCCCAGCTGAAACACTGTCTGTTTTCCGTCGTGGTCTGAAAACACACTTTTTCAGGCTCCACCTTGAGTAACTACCTATATAGGGTCAATTATATAGTACATACTTCCTGTTTCTTTCATTTCCTACTTGTGTTTTTTGCTATTTTAATAGTTAAGAATGTATAGCCGACTGTATTCCATGTTCATTACTAGAGATAGCTCCTACGTTGTGAGAAAGTTGTGCTTTGTCGGATTTGCTTTGTAGGTGTTTCAATGACCTTTAATATGCACTTATTGTACGTCGCTTTGGATAAAAGCATCTGCCAAATAACTGTAATGTAATGTCATGGAATCAGAGCTCTATCTACTGCGCCCTGTCTCCTACGTACAGTGCACTGTGTCTGAATCAGAGCTCTATCTACTGCACCCTGTCTCCTGCATACAGTGCACTGTGTCTGAATCAGAGCTCTATCTACTGCGCCCTGTCTCCTGTGTACAGTGCACTGTGTCTGAATCAGAGCTCTATCTACTGCGCCCTGTCTCCTACGTACAGTGCACTGTGTCTGAATCAGAGCCCTATCTACTGCGCCCTGTCTCCTGCGTACAGTGCACTGTGTCCGAATCAGAACCCTATCTACTGCGCCCTGTCTCCTGTGTACAGTGCACTGTGTCCAAATAATCAGAACCCTATCTACTGCGCCCTGTCTCCTGCGTACAGTGCACTGTGTCTGAATCAGAGCCCTATCTACTGCGCCCTGTCTCCTGTGTACAATGCACTGTGTCCAAATCAGAGCCCTATGTACTGTGCCCTGTCTCCTGTGTACAGTGCACTGTGTCTGAATCAGAGCCCTATCTACTGCGCCCTGTCTCCTGTGTACAATGCACTGTGTCCAAATCAGAGCCCTATGTACTGTGCCCTGTCTCCTGTGTACAGTGCACTGTGTCCAAATCAGAGCTTTATCTACTGTGCCCTGTCTCCTGTGTACAGTGCACTGTGTCTGAATCAGAGCTCTATCTACTGGTCCACCATTACAAAGTGTAATATCTCTTTAACTGTGTTCTTCCATCCCCGCTTTGTTTTGAAAGTCTCCGCTAGGTGGCGCCTTCTTATCCAATTTGCTCATGATATCAAAGAAAAGCCTTCAGGTAAATAGACTTTATAGTGGGGGCGTGGTGACGCATGCTCACTTGGAGGGTCAAAGGACACTTGGTGTTTTGCGCATGCGCTGCAAGCAAATCCCAAGCGCGTGCGCAATCTCTGCGCGCGCAGAAGGTACGTCTAAAGAACCGGGGCTCTCGTGTGTGATTTTGGAAAAAGTACACAATACACAACGTAAAGTATTGCAACTGATCGTCGAAAATACGCCGACATCCTTCCGACAGAACGACCCCCGCATAAAGATTCAGTCGACGTATCTGCAAAATAACGCTACTTTTCCTTCTTTTTGTTTTTTTAAACTTTATTTGGAGGTCCTATTTGAAGACCCCCCGCACAAGATCGGCGTAGGATCTCCTCTGCTCCGCTCGGCTGGATGTAGCCGCAGGAGTGTCACTCACCAGTGATCTAGGTTTGGTGTGCAAGTGATCTGTAGTGGTGGAGTAAGTTAACCCTGCACTTTTCCTGCATCGGGAGTCATACGCACAGGACGTAAACATGGCGGAGCCCGAGGAAGCGAAGCGCGAGGAAGCGAAGCGCTCAGAGGTGAGAGAACGACCCGATTCCAGGTTGTGTGTGTGTGTGTGTGTGAGAGAGAGAGAGAGAGAGAGAGAGATGGGGAACACGCGCACGCACAGTAGAGTTTTGAAATGAAGAGTTGTCTCGCTTCGAGTTATTTGTCCGTCTTGCTGGCGGAATAGCTAACTCAAGTCATGGGTTTGCTCACTCGAGACGACTGCCTTCACGGCACATTTGTAATCGCAATTTGCCACCATTAGTGCCACTGTATTGTAGCTATGTTTGTCTCTTGTGTAGCCAGTCGCTTGCTTGCACAATGCATTATATGGTTATCGAAAAACTGCGACCTAGTTAGCTAACCAACTCTTAGTGTGTGCACCGCCCGTGGGTGGGGGCCAGTGCAGGCGTGTAATAGCCGACTGAACAGCAGAAGTTGCTGGGTAGCGTCGTCGCCTATGCTATGACTGTCCGGGATTATAACGCAGCCCGTTTAGTCGGTGCGCGTAAACGTTCATACACAAAGATGATCTGCAAATACACAGCCAATACGGCCGTTTCTGGCTTTTCACCGCATTAACTTCGGACCTTTAGACTCCTTAGGATGGATAGGACGCTAGATGTAGTTTAAAACGAGCATTGGATTTTCAGCTTTTTCAGCGCGAGCTAACGTTCCCTAGCAAGGCGCTAATGTAAGTTAGCCAGCCATCGATGGCAAGTTTGTTGGCTTTGATAAAATGTCTGAGACGTGTTTTTGATCGGCTCAGACAGTTTCTGTGTCATGAAGGGAAATCTTAGCTATTTACAGAGGTTTCTGACGAACTGACGACTTTACAATGGGACATTCACCTATCCAGCCATTGAAAACCTAGGGAGGGCTGTTGATAACCGAAAGAGGCCTTAGATTTAATATAAAAAACTTATAAATATAACATATAATGTTTTGCAATGTTAACAAACATGTTTGCACGTTCGTATAAGATGTTCAACGGGGTAGATGATGGTTCTGAAAGTAATTTGTTGACATCATGCAGACATAAGTAGGGCCAGTAGACGCCAGTTTGTTTCCACCACGTGATGTGCAGGGATTCAAACTTGTATTTTCATGGTTATCCTGCAGGGGTCCCCATAGGCACTCCCAAGAGCACCGTCGACAACTAATCATAACATTTAAAATTGAGACGTTTATAAAAACAATGAGTTCATCCAATATGGGGAGAGTCAGAGGAAGGACAGTGAACATGGATAGAAGTTTACATGCTACGAAAAGCATGTCTTTGAGCGAACAATGTAATGCCATGTGAGAAGACAAGGGGGAACAAACTGATGACCCTAAAGAACGGGTTAAGTACTGCTAACGAGTGTCCCGTCTCGCGATAAGAGGAAGCATAATGAGTTTAATTATGAATCAGAATTACAGTAAAAAATGGCAGTAAATATAAGGGGATGTATGCAAGCCAGTGCAAGTGCAGTATTTGGTGTGTTAAAAGTATTTCTTCCAAACACAGAGCTCTACAGTGCTCCCATTTTAGGAGGAAAATGTAAATTGATGTGTGCTAACTGGAAAGATAATTTAGGAGCACATCTACTCACTGTGATTAGTGTGCTCCTAAATTTTTCAACACATGTGCTCCTTGAAAAATATGTTAGCCCTGAGACCCTTGGATTCTGTAGTCATTTACCCACTGTTTCTATGCAGTAGCTGGGTTTGATTATGCTGTCGGAGGGGCCTGGGGTTGAGTTGGGGGGTTTGTAGGTTTGATTATGCTGTAGAAGGTGCCTGGGGATGAGTTGGGGTTTGTGGGTTTGATTATGCTGTCGGAGGGGCATTGGGCTGAGTTGGAGTTTGTGGGTTTAATTATGCTGTAGGGGGGGCCTGGGGCTGAGTTGTTGGTTTGTGTGTTTGATTATGCTGTAGGAGGGGCCTGGGGTTGAGTTGGGGGTTTGTAGGTTTGATTATGCTGTCGGAGGGGCCTGGGGTTGAGTTGGGGGTTTGTAGGTTTGATTATGCTGTCGGAGGGGCCTGGGGCTGAGTTGTTTGTCTTGTTTTACAGACTGCGCTGGGAACGGAGTTGCAGCTTGGGGAGATGTCCGGCAGACGCACACAGGAAGGTATGCCATGGAGGGAGGGGGGGTTCAGTATGTGGGGGGGCGGGGTATGGAGACTCTAAAATGCTTACATTTTCTACAGAACAAAACCATGTGTTCTTATTCCCCCCCCCCCTCCCCATCCACCCCCCATCCACCACCCCCTCAGAACGGATGGGGCTGCAGTTCAGTAGTGACGATGACGAGGAGGGAGGAAGAGGGATGTGGGATTCTGAGGTGGCGGCAGGAAGCCCCTCCCCTTCTCCGCAGAACCGGGGCGGGGCAGATGACCAGGGCGGGGCAGAAGAAGAGCTAGACGGGGCTCCGGTGATCAGGGCCGACGATGAAGAGGAGGAGGAAGATGACTGGGACATGGACACGAGCGAGCCCCCGGACTGCATCATGAGCATGGAAACGGGCAGACAGGTGGATGCTGACAGACAGACGGAGGCTCAGAGCGACAGACCGGCGAGCGCACCCTCGGAGCCACGAAGTGAGACAGTGACAGACTCTACCCTCAGCCTGGGAACAGGTGAGCCACCTGTCAATCTCACCTGTGCATCACACCTGAGAATCTCACCTGTGCATGATATCGATCTCACCTGTGAATCTCTCCTGTGCATCAGACCTGTGAATCTCACCTGTGCATTACACCTGTCCAGGGAGAAAGCAACAGGTGCGCTCCCTTTAAAGGCAGAATAATCAGATTTTTCTGAACTCGAAAGTTATGTAACTGGTATCGATGCTCATTATTTTAATAAGATTTGGTATTCAGTGCTAATATTGTGCCGGTGACTGAGTAGGTTGACAGCCAGTTTGCAAGCTGTGTACAGGTGATTTTTGGAGCCTGTTTGACAGTTTAGTTCATTTATGAAAACTAGAATACGCTTGAAAAGATTTGCGTCAGTCTAAATAAATACAGAGTGAGGCAGAAGAAATAGTCGGCTGTAAATGAACAAGCTAATGCTGAGAGTGAGTGTACTGAGTTACAGAAATGAGAGGTGAGAATTAGATCAGGTTGTGGATAAAATGGTCGTTTGGGATCAGAACCTGGTGAGTGGGGCAGTATTTTGGTGTAAGTGTGAATCTTTTGACCCCTGCTGGAGGTTTAGAGAAGCGCATCAGCGTCACATCGTGATTTAACGGCACAGCCTTCTCCCGTACCTGCAGCGGCTGTCTCTGGAGACGCCCGGCGCCCCCCGGTGGCCGACGTGGAGATGAGCGCTGCGGTGGAGTCTGTGGCGGACCGGCGGGAACAGGACTCCCCCCTCTCGGGCCTGACCGACGACACACCTGTGAGTATCTCACCTCCCTTACCTGCTCGTTTCCAGAGCCAGGTGTGCTCAGGGTCAGGGATAGCATACAGGTGCATTCCACTGCGTTGAGCCGTTTCATACCTTAACCCCTTCATGCGTAGGAGTCCCGCAGCTGCCTCAGAGACCAGCCCCCCATCCCCCACCCCCCCATCCCCCACTCCCCGGAGCAAGCATGCAAAATGGGCCATATTGAGAAAAACAAGTCAAAACAGAAAAAGAATTTGAGAGAAATGTCACGTTTTCTGTTTTCTTGGTGCCATTGAGTTGCTGAACAGATAATTTCATCCCTTTCGTGGCCTGTAGGGGGTGCTGTGCTCCACGCAGGAGCTGGAGAGGGAGACCGTTGAGGGCGGCTGCTTCTTTCCTCCTGTGGACATCAAAGACGAGCCGCTTGACGAGGCCTACGACCGCGCCCTTGTACCCCAGCCTCCGCCCAGATGCATCAAGGATGAACCTGACACTTCAGAGGTCAGTCTTGGGTCATGACCCTTGACCCTTCCGGCACTTCCAGCACTTCCAGCTTCCCACCTCCTGCAATAATGTATTAACATTCTAACGGCTGATGGTCAAATGCTGTCACTGGTTTGTAATGTTGATGGAATGTTCATGGGATGTTGAGGGGGCATTGATGGAACTTTGATGGAACGTTAATGGGACATTTCAGGAGCAGCACAAAACCTCGGAGGAACTGAGGATCAGTTCGGTGTTCTCTGTGGGAGAAAACTCCACCCCCCCTACAGGTGAGAGGGCAGGAACATTTTTTTGTGTGCATATACAGGTGCAGCTAAAAAAATTAGAATATTGTGAAAAAGTTCAATATTTTTTGTCACTCATTTCAGAAAGTGAAACTCATATATTATATAGATTCATTACACATAGAGTGAAAAATTTCAAGCCTTTATTTCTTGTAATTTTGATGATTATGGCTTACAGCTAATGAAACCCAAAATTCAGTGTCTCAGAAAATTAGAATATTTTGCTTTAACATATTTTTAAAGTATCATATTTAATATTTGGTCACATATCCTTTGCAGTCTGTGACCTGTGTGTGTGTGTGTGTATATTTGTGTATATATTTTTATGAGTGCATGTGTACATATATTTAGGAGTATATGTGTGTGTGTATATATTTTTGTGTATGTATATATGTATCTGTGTGTGTATATATATATATTTGTGTATATATTTTTCTGTGTGTGTGTGCGCTTGCCTATAAGTGAGTCTGCTGTTTCCCCCCCAGTTCCAGCAACCCCCCCTCAGCCCTCTCTCTCTGGGGCGGCGCGGGCATCGGCAGTCCCTCCCAGAGTCCCGCAGGTGGCCACGCCCCCCGCCCGGACCTCACCGGCTCCTCCCCCCAGTGCCACGCCCCCCGGCGCGGTCAGGGTGTCCTGCTCTGGCTGCACTAAGGTCCTGCAGAAAGGACAGACAGCCTTCCAGCGCAAGGGCTCGTCCCAACTCTTCTGCTCCACCGTCTGCCTGACTGGCTGCAACCTGCCCCCCGCCCCCAGAGCCTCCGTCAGGAAGACCTGCCTCTCCTGCCTCAAGTCAGTGTCAGAGCTGTGCATATATACCATACACTTTACACTGTGCATATGTACCATACACTTTACACTGCGCATATATACTATACACTTTACACTGCACATATATACCATACTCTTTACACTGCGCATATATATCATACACTTTACACTGCACATATATAGCATACACTTTACACTGCACATATATACCATACACTTTACACTGCACATATATACTATACACTTTACACTGCACATATATACCATACACTTTACACTGCGCATATATACCATACACTTTACACTGCACATATATACCATACACTTTACACTGCACATATATACCATACTCTTTACACTGCACATATATACCATACTCTTTACACTGCGCATATATACCATACTCTTTACACTGCGCATATATACCATACACTTGACACTGCACATATATACCATACACTTTACACTGCGCATATATACCGTACACTTTACACTGAGCATATAAACCGTACACTTTACACTGAGCATATAAACCATACACTTTACACTGAGCATATAAACCATACACTTTACACTGTGCATATATACCATACACTTTACACTGCATATATACCATACACTTTACACTGCACATATATACCATACACTTTACACTGCGCATATATCCCATACACTTTACACTGCGCATATATACCATACACTTTACACTGAACATATAAACCGTACACTTTACACTGAGCATATAAACCGTACACTTTACACTGAGCATATAAACCATAGACCAGGGGTGGGCAATTCCAGGCCTCGCGGGCCGGTGTGTATGCATGTTTTTACTGCCACCAGTTACCACGGCTCAATCAGCTAATTAGTCATACACACAATCACCGATTCACTCGTAAATTACAGAACGATAAAACGCTACAATACACGCATACCGGCACAAGAACATTCATCAGCTGCTGTTCATATCGCGGATATGTAGATTAAAATATCAGATCATGTAAACGATTGGGCTAATTCAATAATTGTTAACTGGCGGCAGCAAAAACCTGCATACACACCGGCCCGCGAGGCCTGGAATTGCCCACCCCTGCCATAGACTTTACACTGCATATAAACCATAGACTTTACACTGTGCATATAACCCATACACTTTACACTGCATATATATACCATACACTTTACACTGCACATATATACCATACACTTTACACTGCACATATATACCATACACTTTACACTGCACATATATACACCATAGACTTTACACTGCACATATATACCATAGACTTTACACTACACATATATACCATAGACTTTACACTGCACATATATACCATAGACTTTACACTGCACATATATACCATAGACTTTACACTACACATATATACCATAGACTTTACACTGCACATATATACTATAGACTTTACACTGTGCATATATACCATAGACTTTACACTGCACATATATACCATAGACTTTACACTGTGCATATAAACCATACACTTTATGTTGGGTCATCAGAGTGCGCAGATCCACTGAGCGTTAGGTCATCAGAGTGCGCAGATCCTTTCCTCTGCGTGTGGCCCCATCTCTCGCCCGTCCCAAACCCTGTCTCTGTCTCCAGGGACATTGGGAACCCAAAGGATGTGATCAGCGCCCCTGTGGATGCCAGCGGGACGGTGAAGTACTTCTGCAGCCAGGCTTGCCTCTCCGCCTTCGACTTCAAGCGAAACAGCAGCGGCAGCAGCGGCAAACAGCCCGCCGCCGAAACCGCCATCAAGTGCAGCATGTGCAAGAAGACCGCCGTGGTACGGGGGGGGGGCCCACTGCGTTTGGAATAATGAGATTAAACTCCCCTGAAATGGCCTCCATCTATCTCACAGCTTCATGCGCGGCGCTGGTTTTACTGCCAGGCTCTGAAAGGAGGCCGTAAAAATGCCCAAAATTAGCGCTGCTGTTACCGGGCAACATGAGCTCACTGGGAATTCTGTCTTTCTAATTTAGTTTGTTTATAAAGAGGAAGTTGTAGTTCTTCATAGTATTGCTATTATGTGATCCAATGTGGGCTGGCTTTGCTCATCTTTATCAAACCCGGGTCATAAGCTCATGGGCAGAGTTTAGGGGCAGAAGGGCGGGGGTAGCGGGCTTATGGGTGTGGTAAGGAGGAATTGGGCGGGGCCAGGAACAGATGGAAGCGTTCAGGGGGGAGCGGTCTGGTGGTGTTGGGTATGGGGTTGTCATGGTAATCGGACACAGACTGGCTGTAGGTAGATAAAGCCGATCAGGTGTTCATCTGAAGGTAAATGTGTCTTTGTGCTGTCAGATCAACCATGAGGTGAACTACCAGGGCGCGGTCCACAAGCTTTGCAGCGATGCCTGCTTTTCCCGTTTCCGCTCCTCCAACAACCTGACCATGAACTGCTGCGAGACGTGTGGGTCCTACTGCTACACTGCCACCGGGCACTGCCACCTGCTGCAGATAGAGGGCGCCACCAGAAAATTCTGCCGCCAGGCCTGCCTCACTGCCTACAAGCAGGTAATGGCCGCCCCTTAGAAACGGCCAATAGAAACCAATGGGGAGCTCATTTCATTTTGCGCTCAACTTGCATGCAAAGGATTATGGAACATATTTCACCTGCCCACGTGCGTGTTTCCTTAACTTTCACGCATAGAGGTCACTACAGTGGACAGCTATTCAAAAGCCATTCTCTTGCATATACATGGGTTTTGATGGCATAGTTGCACATCAACCACTACAGTGGACACTTGTGCATCATCCTATCCACTGCCATCTAGTGGCAAACCATTGTATGTGCAATTTTTTTTTCTCAAAACCAAGATGGCCGACGGCCAGTCAGAAATGCCAAGTTGCTCCGGAATAACCATCCAATCCTTCTATTCTAAGAGAACCTTGCAGGTAAAAATTTTTTTGTAACATCTATCATATCATTGTTACATTTTTCAAGTATTGATTTTAGATTGGGAGGAAATTCCGATTTATCACCTGTCCACTAAATTGGACATCATGCATCACTAGCTGTATTTCAACTTCAATTCGAGGCTCGCTACAATACTATTACTGTGACTGTTGTTCTTGAAAATATGTCATCTGCAGTAACTTTTTTGGCTGTAAATCAATGTATTTATGTTATTAGAATGTAATTTGCAGTTTTTTGTATATCTTTATATTTTGTAGTGGTCAAGAGCAGAGCGTGACAGAAAGGCCTACAGGATAGTGGAGGAAATGCCATCTGAGTCAAGTGAGGATGATGCTAGTGGCAGTGATGATGAATGGCTGCCAGAAAAAGAAGGATTTGCTAATGCTATCAGTAGTGATAGTGGAGCTGAGGATGAAGGAGCTGAGGATGAGGGAGCTGAGGATGAAGGAGCTGAGGAGGCACCACCTAAGAGAGCTCAAGGGGAAAAGGCAGGAAAAAAAAGCAGACATATCTGGAAAACCAAAGACAACCAGTTTGAGGGAGACTTACCTCCTTTTTTAGGAGAGTGGAAAGTGAATGTTGAGGGAACAGAACCAATAGAGTTCTTTATGCACCTGTTTCCCGAAGATCTGATAGATGAAATTGTGCACAATACAAACATGTATGCACTCCAAAAAGGAAAAGAAAATCTGGCCTTGACAAATGCTGAAATGAAAACATTTCTAGGAATAAATATGGTCATGTCATACCTCAGATACCCAAGATCAAGAATGTACTGGTCATCAGAGGAAGGTCTTCGTCTAGATTTGATAGCAAATGCCATGCCAGTGAACAGATTTGAGGAGATTCTGAGATACATTCACTTTGTTGATAATTATTCACAGGAGGCCGGAAATGCTGATAAGCTCTTCAAAATCAGACCACTGTTGGATGCACTCGAGAAAACCTTCCATTCAGCAGTCGATCCTGAAGAATTTCAATCGATAGATGAGCAGATCATTCCCTTCAAGGGCCGCCTGTCTATCAAACAGTACATCCCCAAAAAGCCCAAACCCTGGGCTGTGAAAGTGTGGGTGAGAGCAGGATCCTCAGGATACATGTACAGATTTGAAGTCTATCAGGGTTTAGCTGGGCGTGGCCAGATCAGTCAACTAGGAATGGCTGGAGACGTAGTTATGCGCCTCTGTGACGACATACAGCAAAAGAACCACAAGGTGTTTTTTGACAATTTCTTTAGCACCATTCCTCTCATTGTGGCATTACAACACCAGGGCATCTATGGCACCGGCACGATCAGGATCAACAGGCTCCATGGAGCACAAGAGAAACTGAAGAGTGAAAAGCAACTCAAGAAAGAAGGAAGAGGAGCCTGCTCTGCTGTCAGCAATGCTCAAAACCTCACTGTCACACGTTGGCTAGATAGTTCAGTGATCCACATGGCCTCATCCTGCGCTGGCCAGTCCCCAACAGATGTGGCCCAGAGATGGAGCAAAAAAGAAAAGAGGATGCTCAACATCGAAAGGCCATATTCTGTAACGCTGTACAATCAGCACATGGGCGGAGTAGATCTCATGGATCAGTGTGTGGCAATGTACCCCCACAGACGCAAGAACAAACGGTGGTACATCCGAGTGTTCTTCCACTTCATGGATGTGGCCACCGTCAATGCCTGGCACCTCTACAGAATGTCCGGATTAGAAAAGAAGGACCTTCTACACTTCAAAGCATCAGTAGCTCGTGCGCTACTGAATGCAGGTTTCACCAAGATACGCGCAAGAGAAAGACCCAGTGCCACCCCACCTCCGGTGAAGCGCAGAGCAGTGTCCAAGGCACCCCCTGAGATCCGGTTTGGCCCTGGGAACCACTGGCCCCAGCTCACCGAAGCCAAAAACGCAAACAGGTGCCATGATCCTGCGTGCACCCGAAAAACAAAGTACATCTGCATGCAGTGTCTTGTGGCTTTGTGCCCTGGGTGCTTTTCCAGTTTTCATACAAGATAGTGTTCTCTTTTGAAGTCTCTCCGCAAAGAGCTACGATGAGACTAGCATGCCTTGACAGTCAACGGGCGTGCTAGGGAGGAAAACCTGTCATTCCACAGCCATTACATAAATCTAGTTGAAATGAAGAAGTTTATACATTGATAGGTGCTTACGTAAGTGGATGGAGAGCTGGAAAATAATACAGTATGTATTCCCACAGGCAGAATGAGGTTCAGAGGAAAATGAATATGTAAATGCTAGATCACAATGGACTTGTGACATGAGTGTCTGAACAAGGTATACAGTACTACAAATGTAAAGAAGGATGACAGTTACAAACACACTGAACACAGTAAATATTTCCCTCATGTTGCACGCCACTAAACCTCTAGTCTGGACATAATAGGATCTTGTTATTAGTGTTACCCTACCCCTCAGTTCAGAGGCTCTAAAGGACGGACTAACTTTATGCCAATGGTGTGTGTACTCTTTCCATTTATTGATGTTGTGGCAAAGTTTAGAGTATTTGCAGTAAACCTAACAGTAAAAACATTCAGTGTGTGTGATCTAGTGCCGGGGCAGTGATGGATCGTGAGTAAGAGACTTGAATCTATAGAGAGTATTCCTCAGTTGCGTTTGCAATAATTGAATCTGTATTATATTGTTTTTATGGATTTTATAGATTTTACAGCATTTTATACCTTTTTATTCATTGGTTTGTTAAATACACACAGTATTACTATGTTATTACTGTATTATTACTGTACAGTATCTCTTCAGTTGAAGACTCTGTGTAAAAAAAATAATAAGTTCACATCTTGTTTTTCATGCCATAAGAGCAATAAAAACACAGGAAAAAAATCCTGACTGAGGTTGTCATAATTCATGCATGAAAGGGTTAAAAATATGCAATTTTACTGGGGTTAGCCTCGTAGCTGGGGAAAAATAGCTTCAGAGGTCAGAGGTTGAGCATAAACTTTGTCTGTGAGCTATAAAATTCTTTATCAAATGAGATCGGGCCCGAGTTGTTATCCTACCCAGTTGATCGTGTCTAATAGGCGATGGATACTTTGAGGTTGCGTCATGAAACCATCACCTCCCCTTTGTTCTTCTGGAAGCAGATGGAGATGATTTACTGGAAGCAGCAGCTATGTAATATGAACATATTGCGCATGCTAATGGTCGTTACACATCGTAGAATCCCACCCACCCGTCCCCTATATGGCCCGTTTTTTAATACATTGCTTCTGGTTATCGTTTGCCACGGCTATAGGCTACAGCCAAGATGATTATCATGCTACTTTTTGTTTTTTCTTTTCTAGCTAAATTCTGTAACACAATTTGCATACAAACGCAACCGAGGCAATGATATGGTTGTCTTCAATAAAAAGAAACAGAAAAATTGTCAAGACGTACGATATCTCAGAGGGAAAAGGCAAAGAGAAAAAAAGTCAATTTGTTTTATGATTTCCTTTGCATTATATTTAATAATTATTTGATTTCCACTGGACATTGTGAATTTTATCACCACAGATTTTACGTTCATTTTTGCCTAAACTGCTGTTCAATTAGTTGTGACATTTTTCCAGCTTTTACTTTGAAAGTAGCTGGTCTGGTCTCATAACGCTTAATACAGAGATGTCTCTGAAGTTACATAACGCCGTTTCCTTGTTACACACGCGTCTGTGTAAGAGAACGTGAAACGGCGTTTTATGAAGTTAAAACCCTTTCATGCATGAATTATGACAACCTCAGTCAGGATTTTTTTCCTGTGTTTTTATTGCTCTTATGGCATGAAAAACAAGATGTGAACTTATTATTTTTTTTACACAGTTTTTTCAAAGAGATGTTCACATGTCCACTGGAGTGGACAGCATGCGTTTTTAAAGAGATGTTCACATGTCCACTGGAGTGGACAGCATGCGTTTTTGTTTTCAACTGACGAGATACTGTACAGTAATAATACAGTAATAACATAGTAATACTGTGTGTATTTAACAAACCAATGAATAAAAAGGTATAAAATGCTGTAAAATCTATAAAATCCATAAAAACAATATAATACAGATTCAATTATTGCAAACGCAACTGAGGAATACTCTCTATAGATTCAAGTCTCTTACTCACGATCCATCACTGCCCCGGCACTAGATCACACACACTGAATGTTTTTACTGTTAGGTTTACTGCAAATACTCTAAACTTTGCCACAACATCAATAAATGGAAAGAGTACACACACCATTGGCATAAAGTTAGTCCGTCCTTTAGAGCCTCTGAACTGAGGGGTAGGGTAAGACTAATAACAAGATCCTATTATGTCCAGACTAGAGGTTTAGTGGCGTGCAACATGAGGGAAATATTTACTGTGTTCAGTGTGTTTGTAACTGTCATCCTTCTTTACATTTGTAGTACTGTATACCTTGTTCAGACACTCATGTCACAAGTCCATTGTGATCTAGCATTTACATATTCATTTTCCTCTGAACCTCATTCTGCCTGTGGGAATACATACTGTATTATTTTCCAGCTCTCCATCCACTTACGTAAGCACCTATCAATGTATAAACTTCTTCATTTCAACTAGATTTATGTAATGGCTGTGGAATGACAGGTTTTCCTCCCTAGCACGCCCGTTGACTGTCAAGGCATGCTAGTCTCATCGTAGCTCTTTGCGGAGAGACTTCAAAAGAGAAGACTATCTTGTATGAAAACTGGAAAAGCACCCAGGGCACAAAGCCACAAGACACTGCATGCAGATGTACTTTGTTTTTCGGGTGCACGCAGGATCATGGCACCTGTTTGCGTTTTTGGCTTCGGCGAGCTGGGGCCAGTGGTTCCCAGGGCCAAACCGGATCTCGGGGTGCCTTGGACACTGCTCTGCGCTTCACCGGAGGTGGGGTGGCACTGGGTCTTCCTCTTGCGCGTATCTTGGTGAAACCTGCATTCAGTAGCGCACGAGCTACTGATGCTTTGAAGTGTAGAAGGTCCTTCTTTTCTAATCCGGACATTCTGTAGAGGTGCCAGGCATTGACGGTGGCCACATCCATGAAGTGGAAGAACACTCGGATGTACCACCGTTTGTTCTTGCGTCTGTGGGGGTACATTGCCACACACTGATCCATGAGATCTACTCCGCCCATGTGCTGATTGTACAGCGTTACAGAATATGGCCTTTCGATGTTGAGCATCCTCTTTTCTTTTTTGCTCCATCTCTGGGCCACATCTGTTGGGGACTGGCCAGCGCAGGATGAGGCCATGTGGATCACTGAACTATCTAGCCAACGTGTGACAGTGAGGTTTTGAGCATTGCTGACAGCAGAGCAGGCTCCTCTTCCTTCTTTCTTGAGTTGCTTTTCACTCTTCAGTTTCTCTTGTGCTCCATGGAGCCTGTTGATCCTGATCGTGCCGGTGCCATAGATGCCCTGGTGTTGTAATGCCACAATGAGAGGAATGGTGCTAAAGAAATTGTCAAAAAACACCTTGTGGTTCTTTTGCTGTATGTCGTCACAGAGGCGCATAACTACGTCTCCAGCCATTCCTAGTTGACTGATCTGGCCACGCTCAGCTAAACCCTGATAGACTTCAAATCTGTACATGTATCCTGAGGTTCCTGCTCTCACCCACACTTTCACACCCCAGGGTTTGGGCTTTTTGGGGATGTACTGTTTGATAGACAGGCGGCCCTTGAAGGGAACGATCTGCTCATCTATCGATTGAAATTCTTCAGGATCGACTGCTGAATGGAAGGTTTTCTCGAGTGCATCCAACAGTGGTCTGATTTTGAAGAGCTTATCAGCATTTCCGGCCTCCTGTGAATAATTATCAACAAAGTGAATGTATCTCAGAATCTCCTCAAATCTGTTCACTGGCATGGCATTTGCTATCAAATCTAGACGAAGACCTTCCTCTGATGACCAGTACATTCTTGATCTTGGGTATCTGAGGTATGACATGACCATATTTATTCCTAGAAATGTTTTCATTTCAGCATTTGTCAAGGCCAGATTTTCTTTTCCTTTTTGGAGTGCATACATGTTTGTATTGTGCACAATTTCATCTATCAGATCTTCGGGAAACAGGTGCATAAAGAACTCTATTGGTTCTGTTCCCTCAACATTCACTTTCCACTCTCCTAAAAAAGGAGGTAAGTCTCCCTCAAACTGGTTGTCTTTGGTTTTCCAGATATGTCTGCTTTTTTTTTCTGCCTTTTCCCCTTGAGCTCTCTTAGGTGGTGCCTCCTCAGCTCCTTCATCCTCAGCTCCCTCATTCTCAGCTCCTTCATCCTCAGCTCCACTATCACTACTGATAGCATTAGCAAATCCTTCTTTTTCTGGCAGCCATTCATCATCACTGCCACTAGCATCATCCTCACTTGACTCAGATGGCATTTCCTCCACTATCCTGTAGGCCTTTCTGTCACGCTCTGCTCTTGACCACTACAAAATATAAAGATGTACAAAAAACTGCAAATTACATTCTAATAACATAAATACAATGATTTACAGCCAAAAAAGTTACTGCAGATGACATATTTTCAAGAACAACAGTCACAGTAATAGTATTGTAGCGAGCCTCGAATTGAAGTTGAAATACAGCTAGTGATGCATGATGTCCAATTTAGTGGACAGGTGATAAATCGGAATTTCCTCCCAATCTAAAATCAATACTTGAAAAATTTAACAATGATATGACTCCTTAGATGTTACTTGACGTTACAACATTTTTTTTACCTGCAAGGCTCTCTTAGAATAGAAGGATTGGATGGTTATTCCGGAGCAACTTGGCATTTCTGACTGGCCGTCGGCCATCTTGGTTTTGAGAAAAAAAAATTGCACATACAATGGTTTGCCACTAGATGGCAGTGGATAGGATGATGCACAAGTGTCCACTGTAGTGGTTGATGTGCAACTATGCCTTCAAAACCCATGTATATGCAAGAGAATGGCTTTTGAATAGCTGTCCACTGTAGTGACCTCTATGCGTGAAAGGTTAAACGTAGGCTACGAGTTGGTAAGAAAAGCGAAGGTATCTAAACGTGTAAAAAGGCAGGTGGAATACTTGCCCTAACTTGCTCTAAGAATTGCAGCTCATTTTGTAGGCTATAGGGTATAGCTGGCCTCTATTTATGCAGAATGCGATGTTCTGGAATAAGAAAACAACTGTGTTCGCGTTCATTAGTCGTTGACGTCCCAGTTATAGTAGCCTATTCGTATTTCTCTGTATATCTTGTTTGTGTGGTAAGAAAAAAACATTTGACCATGGGGAAAATAATAAGCAATTTTTAAAGTAATTTTAATGCACGGAATTAACATCAATATTCAGTATGAGTGCAAATAAAAAAAAATTTTGCTGTTAAAAATTAAAGGAGCCCAATGGGGCAACTGGCTTTTTGAGTGGAAATCATAGATATCGGCAGAGGGCGACATTATATCCGGTGCTGAGGTTGAGAGCCGAAAGCCCCTTGGGCTGCCCCTGCCTCAAACCTTGCCCCCCCCCCTCCCCAGATTCCCCCCACCCTCCCCAAATCTCCCCTGTGCTGTGTGTGTTGCAGAAGAGCGTTAAGGTCACTCCGTGTGCAAACTGCCAGAGTCTGCGTTCTGCGGGGGAGATGGTGGAGGGGGCGGGGCCTGACGGCAAGGTCCAGCTGTACTGCTCTGGAGCCTGTGCTGCTAACGCTAACGGCACCCCACCGTCTGGCATAGCAGGTAACGCACGCACATACACACACAGCAGCACAGCCAAACACACACATGCACACGCGCACACACAGCAGCACAGCCAAACACACACACACACACGCGCGCACACAGCAGCACAGCCAAACACACACACACACACACACACACACACACACCGGTGTATAAGGCTGATCTCTTGTACAGGTGCATCGTTCCCGTGCACCAGCTGCCGGGTTGTGGCCGTACCTCAGTTCCACCTGGCTCTGAACGACGGCTCCATCCGTAACTTCTGCTCTTACAACTGCGTCCTCAGCTTCCAGGTGAGCCTCTACCTGTGCCCGGGCCTTCCTCACACGCGCGCCGTCTCTCACACACACACACACACACACACACACACACACACACACACACACCATCCTCAGCTTCCAGGTAAGCCCCTGTGGGTGCTATATGGATGGATAACTTGAAGGGTTTCTTCTCCTGACTTATTTTTCCATAGAGTTCAATAGGAAAATTAGTCAGGAGAAACAACCCTTCAAGTTATCCATCCATATCTACTGCATATTTGGCAGCAGAGTGATGATTTGAGGCTCGTTTGATGACTTACAGCCATTTGGCCAACCCTGTGTTCCATACTGTACCAGCATAATTTACAGCTAAATCCAGTCCCACCCCCCAATTTCCATAGAGATCCATTCAAATGCAGAGATGTTATAGTATCGCTTGTAAGAGTACCTGAAAATTAGATATCAAGAGTTTTTTGATATTGTTGGGTCAAAGAAATCAGGAAGTCATGGCATGCAAAGGATATGTGACCAAATATTAAATATGATGACTTTATTTAAGTTTATGTTCATTTGGTCAATTACTTTTGATGCCCTAAAATGTGTGGGGGGGCTATGTGTAAAAATGGCTGCAATTGCTACACGGTTCACCTGATATGGACGTAGAAACCCTCAAATTTAAGCTGAAAGTGTGCACTTTAACCTCAGTCACTGTTCCATTCAAATCCAATGTGCTGGAGTACAGAGCCAAAACAACCAAAAATGAGTCATTGTCGTAACACTTTTGGAGTGCACTGTATATTTTTTAGGTAATGAGTCTGGCCATCAGAGAGCTATACTGAAACAGGACTCTGTCTCCACCTGCAGGCGAGCTTCAGTAAAGCGCTTCCTCTGGGTCAAGTAAACGGAACCTCAGCTGCCCTGGAACCCCCCTCCGCCCCTCATTCTGGACTCCCCTTGCCCCCCCGGGCTTCTGCTCCCCTGCCCCCTCTTTCTGCCCCAAGGCACGGACCAGCCCCTCCGCACGGACAAGCCCCGCCCCTCGGACCAGCCCCTCCGCACGGACAAGCCCCGCCCCTTGGACCAGCCCCTCCGCACGGACAAGCCCCGCCCTTTGGACCAGCCCCTCCGCACGGACAAGCCCCGCCCCTCGGACCAGCCCCTCCGCACGGACAAGCCCCGCCCCTCGGACCAGCCCCTCCGCACGGACAAGCCCCGCCCCTCGGACCAGCCCCTCCGCACGGACAAGCCCCGCCCCTCGGACCTGGCCCAGTGCAGGCCCCGCTCATGCTGTCGGCTCGAGGACTCGACCCGGCCCTTCCTGCCACTTTACCGCGTGGACCCGTCCCCGCTCAGGCTCCGCCCCCTGTGGCCGGTGGCCCCGCCCCTCTGTCCTCCGGCCTGGTGAAGCTGACCTGTAGACAGTGTCGCCGCCTGTTTTCCTCCAAACCAGAGCTGCTCCAGTTTAAGGTACCTGCCTGTCTGGTGTCACGCTTATAACCTTCCCCCTCACTACCTGCCTGTTTGGTGTCACGCTTATAACCTTCCCCCTCACTACCTGCCTTTCAGCCATTCTAAAGGGTGCATCCCAATGTTCTTCACTCCCCACCTCCTTTCCTCCACTCCCCCACTACCACTCCTCTTCTACCCGGAAGTGTGCAAAACTGCCTGAACGTTTCGAGTACATGCAGTTGCATGTTCAGTATATAATGTACCTGACATTGCGGTTTGCGTCAAGACATTAATTAATGCGTAACAATTAATACGTAATTAAGATGTAATCCGCAACATTAGATTAAAACACAAAGATCCGTTTCCGGGGCACGGAGGACAGGAGGTTGTAGTGGAGGAAAGGAGTGTGCATTTTTTGAGTATTGGGATGCACCCTCTGTCTGCTCCCTGTCTGGTGTCACGATTATAACCTTCCCGTCCCACTTTGTCTGGTGTTACACTTGTATGCGTCCCTGATCTGTGGTGTGTATGGAATGCTGAGCGCTGGTTTTTGGTCAGCGTGTGTCTCTTAAGTGAAGGCTTTTCTGCTGCAGGGTCACATGGTGCTGTTATGTGGGAAGATATGCGCGGAGACGTACAGAAAGCTCAACTTTACCACTTTGCGGTGCGACTACTGCAAGCTCGACAAGACGGTCAGGGACGTGGTCAAGTTCAACCATGTGGACCACCCATTCTGCAGTGAGGGTCAGTTGCAACACCCCCCCCCCCCTCTTTCTCGCTCACCCTCTCTCTCTCTCTCTGCCCCCCCACCCCCTCTCTCTCTCTGCCCCCCCTCTGTCTCTCGCTCTCTCTCCCCATGCTGTCATCTCGGCTTGGGAATTCCAGCGTTCCTCAAAACATTCCTTAACATGCCTCCTTTTCAACTGACTGTTAACGGAATTACCGGCTCAGGTTCACTACTTTGTCTCAAACATATATTTATGTTGTTATTCTTTTTATTTATTTATTTAAAAAAAAAATTTGTTTCTGATTTTTTCCCATTTTTCTCCCAATTTAGTAGCCAATTGAACCCTATTCTAATTCAATTCCCCCCATGTAGCAACCGCTAGAGAACCACCGCTATACAACCCTGTCAGCCGGTAGTAGGAAAGAGGCCGCCACGTCCTCTACAGGGCGCGACTCCTCGAGCTCCTGACCGTGATTCCAACTCGCCCAGGGCCTTTTGTGCGCAGCGATTCTTCTCCGTGCCCCTCCCCCCACCCGGAAGCAGCCGCCAATCGCCGCTCCCACAGGGCACCGGCCACGCTCGGAACTGGCAGGTCCGGGGCGCGAACCCCGATCCTCGGAGTACAACTGTTGTACCACTCTTACCGTTGTACCACCGCGGCGGCCTTATGTTGTTATTCTAACAGAAGGCAGCTAGGTAGTTTTTATTAATATGTTGGTAAATCTGACAACAGCGATAAGATGTTCAGTTTCAGTAAAAGATGGCAAAATGTTTGGGCTTTCTGTCTGGAGAGATTGTTCTAGCCAGATGTTGAGCAGGTTAGCTAGCTAGCGAGGCACCACCAAGAGGGATAAAAGTGTGTGCGTCTTTTCTTTTGGAAGCAATTATTCATTCATTATTGAATTACTGATTAGCTAATCCTTGATTACTCCTGCTAACTCTGCCACTATGTCTGTGTGCACCTGTGTCCGTGTGTCAGGCTGTAAGCTGCTGTTTAAGCACGACCTGGCCAAGCGCAGCGGGAATCCCTGTCGGACCTGCGCTTACTGTGCCAACGCTGCGCAGAAGATGATCCAGAACCACTTTGGGGGGAAACTGGAGGAGTTCTGTAAGGAGGAGTGTATGGCTCTGTACACGGTGCTCTTCTACCAGGTGAGAACCAACACTTCCTACTTCCTCTCACACACAGACCACTTCCTGTTTCAGTGAAAATCGCAGTGATGCAAGTACAGTCCTTTGCAGATGTTTCACAAAGTAGGAATTAATTCATTTTTGGAAAATGAAATCTCTATCGCTAGCTCAGCAGAAGTAATGTTTAATAGCATGCGATTAACCATGCTTAAGAAAAAGTGTAAAGTCAGTATCGTAACAATCAACAGACTCACAGACGTCAATGCTGGTTATCTATTTATAGTCCTGCATCGTTTTAAATGAGCTTCTCCGTGACGGTCCTTGTTGTCCCATCGTTTTAAATGAGCTTCTCCGTGACGGTCCTTGTCCTCAATAACCGGCATCTTTAGGTGCGCTTGCTAAGCGATGGGCATGCGTCCCCTGAAAAAGGGTTGCCAGGCAACTCCTATGCGGCGCATCATCTGACCAGGATTTCCGACCGGACCGTGATGTCATCCTTTCCTCCTGTAGGGGAGACGGAGACTAACGCAGAGGAACGGAACACCCCCACACTTAAGACAACAACTAAATTCTGCTTAAGTCATAAAGATCATCTCACTGACAGGGGCAAAATATTCTCCAAAACCAAAGATTGTGCTGTTTTTTTCCATTCAGGCTTGTTGGTCAATGACACAAGAGGGATGGTGTGTAATCCTGGAGGCCGCAGTCCGTTTCACAAAGTCCGGGCTCAGACGAGGATGTTTGCATAAGAGAAACCCCTTCTGAGGACTTATTCTTTCTCTTCAGGGATATTTAATCACCCGTCACATACACAGGTTTCTTTCTCTTTCCTTTGCTCCACCAGAATGAGAGTCCCGATCTTTGACCGACCGGCTGAGCCTTTAGGGGATTTTCTTATTGGAGCGACGTCGTTATGACGCGAGTCTCTCCGCAAACGTGCCTCTATGCATGAGGGCATACTCATCAGCTAACCGCAGCCTGTGTGACCCGAGTTTCTCTCTGTGCATTCAAATAGGTGGCGACACGTTTAGGTACACGGTTCCAATTCCACCATGATGATTAAGGTCACGGAGTTAGTCAAAACGCTTAACCCCCAGCAGTCGAGTGTTCTCGTTCTCGTGGGTGAACTCCCCAAAGTTTCATATTCACCGCAGCTCCTATCACATTGTACTCGAGGCTCTGCTCTACAGACAGTGATCAATAAGCATCCTGGGCCTTACCCACCAGCACACACTGCAGCCACAGCGCTCCTGGGCCTTACCCACCAGCACACACTGCAGCCACAGCGCTCGGGCATCCTGGGCCTTACCCACCAGCACACACTGCAGCCACAGCGCTCAGGCATCCTGGGCCTTACCCACCAGCACACACTGCAGCCACAGCGCTCAGGCATCCTGGGCCTTACCCACCAGCACACACTGCAGCCACAGCGCTCAGGCATCCTGGGCCTTACCCACCAGCACACACTGCAGCCACAGCGCTCAGGCATCCTGGGCCTTACCCACCAGCACACACTGCAGCCACAGCGCTCCTGGGCCTTACCCACCAGCACACACTGCAGCCACAGCGCTCCTGGGCCTTACCCACCAGCACACACTGCAGCCACAGCGCTCCTGGGCCTTACCCACCAGCACACACTGCAGCCACAGCGCTCGGGCATCCTTGGGCCTCTTCAGCGTCATGGCAACCTGTTCAAATATAGACAAATATGTATCTACGTCAGCCTCACGAAAGGGTGCACCAAGGGAATATTTTTGCTTACGTCAAACTCGGGCAATTGCACTCTGCTATCAGCCCGCACAGCTTCCAACTCTTTTAGGCGCACCTTCGCCTTCAACTTCAACTCCTTCTCTCTCAGCTGTAAATGTTTCATCTCTAGCTCAAGTTGTTTAAACTGAACTGTAGTTTCGGGGCTCTCTGTCTTAATAAGGGTCGATTCCCCTGGATCAGCATCCTCAAACAGTATGCTGTTCAAGCCTTGGCTTTAACGACCCATTTAGTCTCAGAACGGGACATGTCCTTGATTGACCTTGATTAAGGTCAGCTTTCCGGCAGTTGTTCAGCTGTTTGATTGTAGATCAAACTCCATGGCAACGTATCAACAGAAATGTAGGCTGTCAGAGTTCAAAGGTAAAGTCGTATCACTAACGCCCACGGCAACAAAATCTCAACACTCAACTGGTACGGGTTTGCGGTAAGTGGTAATAAAAATGCTAAAAAGTCACAAAGTGGCGCACCTCCAAGTGACAAACTAAGCTTGTACTACAGACGGGACGCAAGATTGTACCAAGTGAGTAACACTGTTACTGATCCCACAGCTATGGATTCTGCAGTAATCATGAGCAACAACATAACTGTGACAAATCACAAAGCTGGCACTACATGGTTAAAGTAGCATCAAAGCAGAGCAAATGGTCGCAAATCTGCCGGAGTATCCCGGATGAGCCCCCAATTTGTTGCATCCCAAAATCTACCTACATTATAATAAGCAGGTGTACAGTAATGGAACGCTAAACCACTTTAACAATATATACGTGCAACTCTGGGGTCTTCAGGGCCAAGGTAACAGGCCCCACTCTATCTCTAATGTACCTGTGAGTGATCAGGTATTTACCTGGGCAGGTAGATCCCTGCACACAGTAACCCCCCCCCCCTCCCCCTTCCCCAGATGGCGAAGTGCGACTGGTGTCTACGACAGGGGAAGCTTCTCGAATCTCAGAAGTGGCTGGGAGAGATGAAGCACTTCTGCGACCTGTCCTGTCTGCTGCTCTTCAGTAACCAGCAGAGTCCCTACAAGCAGCAGCAAGCTCAGAGCAGCCCCTTCGAGCAGCAACAAGCCCAGAGCAGCCCCTTCGAGCAGCAACATGGCCAGAGCAGCCCCTTCGAGCAGCAGCAAGGCCAGAACAGCCCCTTCGAGCAGCAGCAAGCTCAGAGCAGCCCCTTCGAGCAGCAACATGGCCAGCCCCCAGGTGCCCTCGCCCTTCCCCTCCCCCCACGGAGTACGTCTTTCTCTGCTCCGCACACCACAGTTCTCCCATTGCTTAGGCAACAGCAACCGTAATACATTTCTTTATAGTTGTGGATTTGATTGACGGGGACAGATGCGTATTGACTAAGATACTTTGTGTAAAAACCATAATCTGATGTGTTGTACCGGTACGTTTATTGCTTGTGCTAATTTTCAGTGCTTGCCCATGGCAGGGGTTTTAAATTGTGTAAAATGCTATAATTAAAACGACAATTAAGTGATAAAAATATTTAAAGTTGAAATGAGTGACTGTACATTAAAATAGGTATGAACCCCCCCCCCTCTCAGTTCCAACAGGTGCCATCCCTACCAGTATTGCACCCCTACCCCCCTCTGCTGGGGTCCCTTCAGCTTTGCCCCCCCTCCCCACCTACGCCTCCAAGGAAGCCACGCCCGTTATAGCTAATGTGGTATCGCTAGCCAGCGCCCCCACTGGACAGCCGTATATCACCGTCAACACTGCC
>CM040406.1:60047512-60112512 GCA_022702515.1 Ilyophis sp. 1 JC-2022
AGAGAGGGAGGGAGAATTTTCTAACAATAACGGTTGGTGTACTCTATATAGAAATATGAAGTTATATGTATGTGGGGCTATATTTAAATGTACTCTGAGAGGAAACAGAAAGAGCAGATATAAGAGCCCCATATAAAGCCACAGATGTATTCCTAAGCTCATGTGTTGCACATGCCCAGTGGAGACCACAAAAATTTTCTCTTTTGGGGGACCAAAACCAGAGCTTGGTTGACACAGCTGCTAGTACAAGGGCAGAGACCCCCCCACAGACATCATGCAAGTCTGGCATGCAAAGATATGCAAACAAAATTATTAAATAGACTTTATTTTAAGTTTATGTAAATTTTTCCAATTACTTTTGGTCTTAAAATGGGGAGTCTATGTATAAAAAGGGGCTACAATGGCTACGATGGTTCACCCGATATGGATGTAAAAAACTCTCAAAATTAAAGCTGAAAGTCTGTACTTTTACCCAAAGTCAGCTGGAGTACGAGCTGAAACAACACAAATATTGTACTTACCAAATACTTACGGACTGCACTGTATTACACGGGCAGTTAGAGTAGCAGAGGAGAGAACAGAAAAGCAGATCCCTTGCCAGAGGCCTAGGGCGGAGTGGGGGGGGGGGGTGCCAGATGGAATTTGGTTTTGCCCAATAATGATAAATATTTATCAACAGACTAGTCTGTGGAGTACGTCAGTGCTTGGTTACACTGTACATATTTACGTGTAAAGTTATTTTTTAAATTCAAACAACAGCGGCATTATTCATCATCTTTAAATCATCTTGATTTATTAAAAATATATATTCTGTTAAGTATATATTTTTTGTATGCTTGTACATTTTTACTTTTGAAAAAAATTAGTTGGGAACGTTTTTAATTTCTGGCCCTTTGTTTGTTTGTAAATCATGTTTTATAATCGGTTGCTACTCTTGTCTGATTTTCAATATTTTTTTTATTTAAATCCAAAAAGTGTAAAATGTAGACTTTATATTTCTTGGACGGCATTTCTTTTGAGTAGGTTTACGGTTGTGCCAGTGTGATAAAACCTCTATTCTAATTACATTCCTTTGCCGTATTTCATATTTCACAAATATATCTGACTCTGCACGCTTAATGTTGGATATCGTTCCAGAAATATTGTCTGTGTATTTTTTAATTAGTTCTTATAAAGTAAGTGTTGCAATGCCTGTATATCTGTATGTTGAACAACAGGACAGAGCTTTCAATCACAGTTAAGAGCTGGAGTTGGGGGGGGTGGGTTACTGCACTGTACTGGGAAGTGTATTGTGTGTTTATCCTTCAACAGGACAGAGTTTCCATCACAGTTAATAGTGTTTGCACCTTCTTCTCCATCGTATCTACTGCACTGTACTGAGTGTATTGTGTGTTTATCCATCAGTACATCATGTCAAAGCAGTTCTCAGAGAGAGATATTTACTGCACTGTATGGTGTATTGTGTGTTTATCCATCAGTAAATCATGTCAAAGCCAGTTATCGAGAGGATTTTTGTTTTGATTGTGTTCATGGAACGTGGTAATATAAAAGGAATGAATAGTAGCGATGCTTAATGTGAAAGCCTGCGTTTCATTGTGGGAGTGGGAGGGGAATGATGCGATAACCTGTCAGCAGGGTCGAGAGGTCAGCGGTCGAGAGGTTGACCTGTATCTCGCACCTTCTAGCGGCACATGTCTTTATATACAAATGGTTTCCCCCTTTTTCCCCCCCCCCCCCCACAACCCCCCCATGGCGACTAAAGCGTAGCTAAACTCCATTGGTTACCATGGCAACTGCAGTCAATGAGCTCAGTTTGCCATGGCGGAGCTGGTTCTGGTCCAACGCACGCTGAAACACGCCAGGAAAAGGCTTTGATGCGTCCGAGAGACAAAACTTTCCCCAAAACGCAGCAATTCTCTCAACAGTCCACTTTATTTCTCGGTGTTTCAAGGGGATGTGAATCGAGCCTTTTAGAAACCTCCATGTTTTAATGCTAATGCTAATGTGCGCTATTCATTTTCATTATAATGTCCATAAAATGTGTTGTCTGCCATACAGATCACACACACAAATTAGAACAGCGGTTTCTAGGGACCCCTGTTAATGCAGGTTTTTGTTTCCAGGCTACAATTGCAACTGTAACAAGTTGTTTTTTTGTAAATAAATTAAACACTTTTACGGTCTGTAATTACATGACATTTTTGAGGAGGACTCCTTATTCAGAGCAGGATTACTGTGTAAAAAAGAACTGACGTGTGTTCACCAGATTAATATGCACGATAGAGTACAGGCCTGCACAACATCCTGTGCTAGCCTCACAAATGCAAATTAGATTGGTTATGTGATGATTCACCCTCTACAGGCCACCTTATGTTAGAAACAGCTCTGAATGTATGAATAACTCTTATTCATATCCATGGGCTTTTATTATCAGTCTCATTGACTAATGCTTCTTGTTTTAATGCCTACATGCAGTAAAGTTTCAGCGTGTGACAGTAATGCTATTACATGGCCACATAGAACTTGGATCAAAGTTAGCGTAGGGCTAAGGAGGCGAAGGCCTGGGCCTAAGTTAGCGTAGGGCTAAGGAGGGAATGTCCTGGCCCTAAGTTAGCGTAGGGCTAAGGAGGCGAATGTCTGGCCCTAAGTTAGCGTAGGGCGAAGGAGGCGAATGTCCTGGGCCTAAGTTAGCGTAGGTCTAAGGAGGCGAATGTCCATGGCCCTAGTTAGCGTAGGGCTAAGGAGGCGAATGTCCTGGCCCTAGTTAGCTTAGGGAGGAGGCGAATGTCCTGGCCTAAGTTTAGGTAGGGCGAAGAGGCGATGTCCGGGCCCTAAGTTAGCGTAGGGGTAAGGAGGCGAATGTCTGGCCCTAAGTTAGGTAGGGCTAAGGAGGCGAATGTCCTGGCCTAAGTTAGAGTTGGGCGAAGGAGAGGAAATGTCCTGGCCCTAAGTTAGCGTTTACAGTGTTATAATGTATAAATATACTGCACAATGTTATAAGTGTATAAATATAAAGCACATTGTTATAATGTATAAATATACTGCAGTGTTATAATGTATAAATATACTGCACAATGTTATATGTATAAATATTACTGCACAATGTATAATGGTGTAAATATATTTTTCATATCTTTTTTTAAGTTTAATTGATATGTAATGTTAACCAGCGTAGCTAGCTAGTCAGCTTACATCGGTGCTGACTAAGCGCAATTGTCCTACGAAGAGAAGCCCTCCTCATAACGACGTTATGCCTCTCAGTGTGAATGAGTGATGGTAAATTGATGTGAATGGTGATGGATATATTGTGTGATTGAGTGATGGTAAATGATGTGAATGAGTGATGATATATAGGTGTGAATGAGTGATGATTTTTAGTGTGAATGAGTGATGATATTAGTCTGATTGAGTGATGGTTAAATGAGTGAATGAGTGATGATATTATAGTGTGAATGAGTGATTGGTATATGATTGTGAATTGAGTGATGATTTTAGTGTGAATGAGTGATGATATATAGTGTGAATGAGTGATGATATTATAGTGTGAATGAGTGATGATATATAGTTGAATGATGATGATAAAATGATGTGAAGAGTGATGGTGTTATAGTATGAATGAGTGATGGTAAATTCATGTGAATGAGGGATGTGTATAGTATGTATGAGTGATGTAAATGTGTGAATGAGTGATGGTAAATGATGTGAATGAGTGATGGTGTCTCTTACATTACATTATAGACATTTAGCAGACGCTCTGAGCCAGAGCGTAAACGTTCAAAGTGCATTTTCAAACTAGGTATCATGAACGTTTAAAAAACAAACCCTAAAAAAGGCAAATATGAAATCTAAGTACTAGGCGCAGTCAGTATGAGGTTTTTTTTTTGTGTTTGTTTTTTTTTTTTTTTTGGTTTTTTTTTTTTTTTTGGGGGGGAATTACACAACATATATCAATGAGTCCACAGGGGAGTAGGGAGGGGTGGAGAGAGGGTGCAGCTTGAAGAGGTGAGTCTTCATATGCGCTTGAAGGCAGTCAGACTTTCTGCTGTTCTGACCTCCACGGGGAGCTCATTCCACCTCCGTGGGGCCAAGGGACAGGGACAGCGTCGAGGAACCGGGTGCTAGCATTGAAGAGGGGGGGGTTACCAGTCGTCCCTAAGAGGCGGAGCGCAGGTGATCTGGCAGGTGTGTAGGGTCTGATTAGTTTTTGGGAGGTATGGGGGGGGCAGAAACTCGGACTGCCTGGAAGGCGAGCACCAAATGTTTTGAATTTGATGCGAGCCATCACCGGTAGCCAGTGGAGGTCAATGAGCAGGGGGGTGGACATGGGAGTGTCGCGGGGAGGTGTAAAGGGGACCAGGCGCGCTGCTGCGTTCTGGATAAGCTGAAGGCGGTTCTAATGGCCGATGCTGGCAGGCCAGCCAGGAGAGAGTTGCAATAGTCTCAGGGCGAGAAGCCCATTTCTTGGACCAGGAGCTGGGTTGTGTGGGGTGGTGAGGAAAGGGGCGGATTCTCCTGATGTTGTACAGGAAGAACCTGCGTGCCGGGGTTACCGCTGCGATTTTCTCGGAGAGGGGACAGCCTGTTGTCCATCACGGACTCCGAGGTTCCTGGCAAGGGCGTTGGGGTCAGTGGAGTGTCCCCTAGGGAAATAGAGAGAATTGAGGAGGAGGAGAGGTTTTAAAGCAGGCATGTGATGAGTCAGTCTTGCAGGATTGAGCTTGAAGATTGGGCGGTTGTCCATCCAGGCTCTATGGATGTCGCTCAGGCAAGCGGGAGACGCGGGCTGATACCTGAGTGTCAGAGGGTTGAGAAGGAGAGAAAGAGTTGAGTATCGTCAGATCAGCTGTGGTAAGAAAGACCATGAGCAAGTGATAACAGGGCCAAGGGATTGGTGTAGTAGTATGAATGAGTAGATGGTGGTTATCGTGATGAATTTGTGATTGGTTCAAAGTATGAATGGAGTGAATGGTAAAGATGATGTGAATGGAGCTGATGGTATATAGTATGAATGGAGTGATGGTATATAGTGTGAATGAGTGATGGTAAAGTTATTGAAATGGAGTGGAAGGTGTATAGTATTGACTGCAGTGATGGTAAAGTATGAATGAGTGATGATAAATGATGTGAATGAGTGATGATATATAGTATGAATGAGTGATGGTGTATGTATGAATGAGTGATGGTTAAAGTATGAATGAGTGAAGGTGTATAGTATGATGAGTGATGGTAAAGTGAATGAGTTGATGGTTATAGTGTGAATGGTTGATGGTATAATTAGTGTGAATGAGTGATGGTAAAGTATGAATGAGTGTTGGTAAAGTTATGAATGAGTGAATGGTAATATAGTGTGATATGAGTGATGTAAAGTATGACTGAGTGATGGTAAATGATGTGAATGAGTGATGGTAAATGATGTGAATGAGTGATGATATATAGTTTGAATGAGTGATGAGTATATAGTGTGAATGAGTGATGGTAAGTATGAATGAGTGAAGGTGTATAGTATGAATGGAGTGTGGAAAAAGTATGAATGAGTTGATGGTCTATAGTGTGAATGAGTGATGTTTATAGTGTGAATGAAGTGATGGTAAAGTATGAATGAGTGATGGTGTATAGTATGGAATGGAGTGATGGTAAAGTATGAATGAGTGATGATAAATGATGTGAATGAGTGATGATATATAGTATGCATGGAGTGTTGGTGTATAGTATGAATGAGTGTGGTAAAGTAGGAATGAGTGTATGGTAAAAGTATGAAATGAGTGATGGTATATAGTGTGAATGAGTGATGGTATAGTGTGAATGAGGTGATGTAAAGTATGGAATGGTGATGGTAAAAGTATGAAATGAGGATGGTATATAGGTGTGAATGAGTGATGGTAAAGTATGAATGGTGATGGTAAATGATGTGAATGAGTGCTGGTAAAGTATGAATGATGTGCTGTGTATATTATGAATGAGTGATGGTAAATGATGTGAATGAGTGATGGTGTATAGTATGAATGAGTGATTGGTAAATTATGTGAATGAGTGATGATATATAGTATGATATGAGTGTGGTAAAGTATGAATGAGTGCTGGTAAATGATGTGGAAATGAGTGATGGTTAACGTATGATGAGTGATGGTGTATAGTATGAATGAGTGTGGAAATGATGTGAATGTAGTGATGGTGTATAGTATGGAATGATGTGATGGTAAATTATGTGGATGAGTGAAGATAAATAGTATGAATGAGTGATGGTGTATAGTATGAATGAGTGATGGGTGTATAGTATGAATGATTGATGGTGTATAGTGTGCATGAGTGATGGGTAAATGATGTGAATGAGGGATGATAGGATAGTATGATTGAGTGATGGTATTATTGTGAATGAGTGATGGTAAGTATGAATGAGTGATGGGAAATGATGTGAATGAGTGATGGTAAAGTATGAATGGAGTGATGGTGTATGTATGAATGAGTGATGGTGTTATAGTATGAATGAGTGATGGTGTTATAGTGTGAATGAGTGATGGTAAATGATGTGAATGATGATGATATAGTGTGAATGAGTGATGGTAATGTTATGAATGAGTGAAGGGGTTTAGTATGAATGAGTGATGGTAAATGATGTGAATGAGTGATGATATATAGTATGAATGAGTGATGGTATATTGGTGTGAATGAGTGATGTAAAGTATGAATGAGTGATGGTAAATGATGTGAATGAGTGATGGTATTTCTAGTATGAATGAGTGATGGTATAATAGTGTGACATGAGTGATGGTAAAAGTATGAATGAGTGATGGTGTATAGTATGAATGAGTGATGGTGTATAGGTTGGAAGAGTGTTGGTGTATAGTGAATGGTGGATGGTGTATAGTATGAATGAGTGATGGTGTATAGTGTGAATGAGTGATTGGTAAATGATGTGAATGAGTGATGATATATAGTGTTGTAATGAGTGACTGATATATAGTATGAATGAGTGATGGTAAATGACTCGTGAATGAGTGATGATAGTTAGTGTGAATGAGTGATGGTAATTGATTTGAATGAGGGTTGATGGTGTATAGTATGAATGAGTGATGATAAATGATGTGAATGAGTGATGGTGTATAGTATGAATGAGTGATGGTAAATATGTGAATGGAGGGAGGTGTATAGTATGAATGAGTTGTGGTAAAGTGTGAATGAGTGATGATCTATAGTGTGAATGAGTGATGATATATTGAGTATGAATGGAGTGATGGTACTGATGTGGAATGAGTGGATGGTGGTTATAGTATGAAAGAGTGATGGTAAATGATGTGAATGAGTGTGGTGTATAGTATGACTGAGTGATGGTAAATTATGTGAATGAGTGATGATATATATTTGAATGAGTGATGGTGTTATAGTGATGATGAGTGATGGTAAATGATGTGAATGAGTGATGGTGTTTAGGTATGAATGAATGATGGTAAATGTTGTGAATGAGTGATGGGGTATAGTATGAATGAGTGATGGTAAATTATGTGAATGGAGTGATGATATATAGTTGAAAGAGTGATGGTGTTAGTATGAATGAGTGATGGTGTATAGTTTGAATGAGTGATGGTGTATAGTGTGAATGAGTGATGGTAAAATGATGTGAATGAGTGATGATATATAGTATGAATTGAGTGATGGTATTTAGTGTGAATGAGTGATGGTAAAGTATGAAAAGAGTGCTGGTAAATGATGTGACATGAGTGATGTAACGTATGAATGAAGTGATGGTGTATAGTATGAATGAGTGTGGAGTATAGTTATGAATGAGTGAATGGTGTATAGTGTGAATGAGTGATGTAAATGAGGTGAATGAGTGATTGATATGTGTTGAATGAGTGATGGTAAAAGTTGAATTGAGTGAAGGTGTAATAGTATGAATGAGTGATGGTAAAATGATGTGAATGAGTGATGATATATGTATGAATGATTGATGGTTATATAGTGTGAATGAGTGGTGGTAAGTTTGAATGGTGTTGGTGTATAGTATGAATGAGTGCTGGTAAATGAGTGAATGAGTGATTGTATATCGTATGCATGGAGTGATGGTATATAGTATGAATGAGTGATGGTAAAATGATGGAATGAGTGATGGTGTATAGTTATGAATGAGTGATGGTGTATAGTATGAATGAGTGATGGTATATAGTATGACTGAGTGCTGGTAAATGATGTGATATGAGTGATAAGTGTATAGTATGAATGAGTGCTGGTGTATAGTATGAATGAGTGATGGTATTATAGTATGAATAGTGATGTTAAATGATGAGAGGAGGATGGTGTATAGTATGAATGAGTGATGGGTAAATGATTTGAATGAGTGATGGTGATAGTATGAATGAGTGATGGTAAATTATGTGGGAATGAGTGATGATTATAGTATGATGGAGTGTGGTGTATAGTATGAATGAGTAGATGGTGTATAGTGATGAATGAGTGATGTGTCTAGTGTGAATGAGGTGATGGTTAATGATGATGAATGAGTGATGATATAGTGTGATTGAGTGCTGTAAAGTATGAATGAGTGAAGGTGTATAGTATGAATGAGTGATGTAAATGATGGAATGGAGTGATGGTGTATAGTTGAATGAGTGGATGGCAATTATGTGAATGAGTGATGATATATAGTATGAATGAGTGATGGTGTATAGTATGACTGAGTGATGTGTTAGTTATGAATGAGTGATGGTGTATCGTGTGAATGGAGTGATGGTAAATGATGTGATGAGTGATATATATGTATGAATGAGTGATGGTATATTGTATGAATGAGTGATGGGTAAATGATGTGAATGCGTGATGGTGTATAGTATGATGAGTGATGGTAAATGATTGTGAATGAGTGATGGTATTAGTATGAATGAGTGATGGTATATCGTATGAATGAGTGATGGTACATGATGTGAATGAGTGATGGTGTATAGTATAGAAGAGTGATGGTAAAATGTGTGAATGAGTGATGGTGTATAGTATGAATGAGTGATGGTAAATTATGTGAATGAGTGATGACTATATCGTTTGAATGAGTGATGGCGTATGTATGAATGAGTGATGGTGTTAGTGTGAATGGCGTGTTGGTAAATGATGTGAATGAGTGATGGTATCTAGTGTGAATGAGTGCTGGTAAAGTATGAATGAGTGAAGGGTGTATAGTATGCATGAGTGATGGTATAGTTGGAGATGAGTGATGGTAAGTTTGAATGGTGTGATGGTATATTAGTGTGAATGAGTGATGGTAAATGATGTGAATGAATGATGGTTGTAGACCTGGCTCATGGCCGTAAGACCAAAGGAGACGCACTCCATGAATATAGCAATAAACAAGAGTTATTATACTTAGAGCTAAACCAAACACAAAACAAGGTGCGGTGGAGAGAGAGAACTTGGGACTGAGCAGCTTTATATACTCAGACAACCCAGGCGCTGTCCTGAATTGTCCTGATTGGGCTCAGCCCCGCCCACTGGATTTGATTGTCTAGAAACAGGGACATAGCAGTGTTACCCAGACCAGAGTTACCTCAGACCAGGCCAGAGGGCGCACTTGGTGTATAGTATGAATGAGGAAGGTGTATAGTGGAATTGAGTGATGGTAAACGTATGAATGATTGATGGAATATAGTGTGAATGCGTGATGGTAATATGTGAATGAGTGATGATAAATTATGTGAATGAGTGATTGGTAAAGTATGAATGCGTGATGGTGTATAGTGTGAATGAGTGATGGTAAATGATGTGAATGAGTGATGGGTAAGTTCTCTGGCTGTGGCTATATGTTTTTGTAGCTCGTAACATGAAGAGTTTTCACCAGAATTTATTCAGATTCCAGTCATTATGAAACCTTGATTCTTTGTGAAATTGATTTTTTATTAATTTTATGTATGATTTTGGTGGTTATTTCAAACATTAATAACTTACTATACTTTCAAACAATTTGATTATATTTCAATATTTATATTTTATTATTTTTTTTTTTTTTTTTTTTTAGGGGTATTTTTTGGGCATTGCCAGTCAGGGGTGCCAATAATGTCTGGAAGCCCACTATAGGTGCACAATGTTATAAGGGATTGCTGGTACACAGTAAATATCACTGCACCACTGATGATTATAAATTGTGTGTAAATATCACTGCACAATCCCGACCAAAGAGCTTTATGCAGTTATGTTATAAATCCCTGAAGCGGTATATTCTGAGGCGCCACGACGAGGGCAGTATACCTGTTATAATGTATGGAACGGGAAATATACTGCAACAGTGTATGAATGTATCTGGAATTGCAATACGTTTGCAGTGTTATAATGTTAAAATACTGCACAATGTGTTATAATGTATAGTCTTGATATACGTGCACAGTGTTATTTTGTATAAATATTACTGCACATTGTTATAATGTATGAAATATACTGCATCAATGTTATAATGTAATAAATATACTGCACAATGTTATAAGTTATTAAATATACTGCAACAAATGTTATAATGTATAAATATACTGCACAAATGTTAAGTCCAAGGTAATGTATAAATATACTGCACAATGTGGCTTATAATGTATTAAATATACTGCACAGTGTTATAATGTGTAAATATACTGCAGTGTTATAATGTGTAAATATACTGCAGTGTTATAATGTATAAATATACTGCACAATGTTATAATGTATAAATATACTGCGTGAGTGTTATAAATGTATAAATATACTGCACCAGTGTTATAAATGTATTAAAATATACTGCACAATGTTATAATGTATAAATATACTGCACAATGTTTATAATGTATAAAAATATTACTGCACAGTGTTATAATGTATCAAAATATAATGCACAATGTTATAAATGTATAAATATACTGCACACTGTTATAATGTATAAATATACTGCAACAATGTTATAATTGTTAATTATACTGCACAGTGTTTAATGTATACAAATATATGCCTAACAATATTTCTTACATTATAACACTGTGCAGTATATTTATACATTATAACATTGTGCAGTATATTTATACATTATAACATTGTGCAGTATATTTATACATTATAACATTGTGCAGTATATTTATACATTATAACACTGTGCAGTATATTTATACATTATAACATTGTGCAGTATATTTATACATTATAACATTGTGCAGTATATTTATACATTATAACATTGTGCAGTATATTTATACATTATAACATTGTGCAGTATATTTATACATTATAACACTGCAGTATATTTACACATTATAACATTGTGCAGTATATTTATACATTATAACATTGTGCAGTATATTTATACATTATAACACTGTGCAGTATATTTATACATTATAACACTGTGCAGTATATTTATACATTATACTAACCCTCACCCTAACCTAAAATTTGGGCTAGCCTCATCGTAATTCTTAGACCTTACCTTGACTTAGACCTTATTTCTGGCCATAGGAGTTCTCTTAAATATTAGATTTTATTTCTATTGATTTTCTATTGGATAACAATGAATTTAAAGTTAATTAATTCAATCAAATTGTAGGAAATGTCATACAAAATGTATGTTTTGTTATAACAAAATACAAAATGTTCTATCTCAAGACTGGCATTGTCTTATATTGTAAACGAATTGCAATTCCAGAGAAATTCATTGAATGGCCACGACTTCTAATGTCCCGTTCCACACACTTGTAAAGGTATACTGCCCTCGTGTGGCGCCTCAGAATATTACAGCTCAGGGGATTTGAACAAACAGAATAAAGCTCTTTGTCTGGGAGTTGGCACTGATTTTACACACAATTTAATCATCAGTGGTGTTGTGATAGGTACTGTGTACCAGCAATCCCTAAACAGCCTGCACCTACAGTGGGCTCCAGAATTATTGGCACCCCTGACTGGCAATGCACAAAAAATACCTAAAAAAAATAAAAAATATAATTATTGAAATATAATCAAATTGTTTTGAAAGTATTGTAAGTTATTAATGTTTGAATGGAACCAACCAAAATCATACATAAATTTAATAAAAAATAAATTTCACAAAGATCAAGGTTTCATAATGACTGGAATCTGAATAAATTCTGGTGAAAACTCTTCATGTTACGAGCACAAAAACATATAGCCACAGGCCAGAGAACTTACCATCACTCATTCACATCATTTACCATCACTCATTCACACTATACACCATCACTCATTCATACTTTACCATCACTCATTCACATAATTTATCATCACTCATTCACATCATTTACCATCACTCATTCACACTATATACCATCACTCATTCATACTTTACCATCACTCATTCACACTATACACCTTCACTCATTCATACTATACACCATGTGACGGCCCTCTGGCCTGGTCTGGGTAACTCTGGTCTGGGTAACACTGCTTTGTTCCCTGTTCTAGACAATCTATCCAGTGGGCGGGGCTGGAGCCCAATCAGGACAATTCAGGACAGCTGCCTGGGTTGTCCTGAGTATATAAGCTGCTCCAGTCCCCAGTTCTCTCTCTCCACCGGCACCTTGTTTGTGTTTGGTTTAGCTCTAAAGTATAATAAACTCTTGTTTATTGCTATATTCATGGTGTGCGTCTCCCTTTTGTTTACGGCCATGAGCCAGGTCGTAACAACCATCATTCATTCACATCATTTACCATCACTCATTCACACTATATACCATCACTCATTCATACTTTACCATCACTCATTCACACTATACCATCACTCATTCATACTATACACCTTCACTCATTCATACTTTACCATCACTCATTCACACTATATACCATCACTCATTCACATCATTTACCATCACTCATTCACACTATACACCATCACTCATTCATACTATACACCATCACTCATTCATACTATATATCATCACTCATTCACATAATTTACCATCACTCATTCATACTATACACCATCACTCATTCTCATCATTTACCATCACTCATTCATACTATACACCATCACTCATTCACATCATTTACCATCACTCATTCATACTATATACCATCACTCATTCATACTATATACCATCACTCATTCACATCATTTACCATCACTCATTCATACTATACACCATCACTCATTCACATCATTTACCATCACTCATTCATACTATATACCATCACTCATTCATACTATATATCATCACTCATTCACATCATTTACCATCACTCATTCACACTATACACCATCACTCATTCATACTATACACCATCACTCATTCATACTATACACCATCACTCATTCATACTATATATCATCACTCATTCACATAATTTACCATCACTCATTCATACTATACACCATCACTCATTCACATCATTTACCATCACTCATTCATACTATACACCTTCACTCATTCATACTTTACCATCACTCATTCACACTATATCATCACTCATTCACATCATTTACCATCACTCATTCACACTATACACCATCACTCATTCATACTATACACCATCACTCATTCATACTATACACCATCACTCATTCATACTATATATCATCACTCATTCACATAATTTACCATCACTCATTCATACTATACACCATCACTCATTCACATCATTTACCATCACTCATTCATACTATACACCATCACTCATTCACATCATTTACCATCACTCATTCATACTATATACCATCACTCATTCATACTATACACCATCACTCATTCATACTATACACCATCACTCATTCACATCATTTACCATCACTCATTCATACTATATACCATCACTCATTCATACTATACACCATCACTCATTCATACTATACACCATCACTCATTCACATCATTTACCATCACTCATTCATACTATATACCATCACTCATTCATACTATATACCATCACTCATTCACATCATTTACCATCACTCATTCATACTATACACCATCACTCATTCATACTTTACCATCACTCATTCACACTATATACCATCACTCATTCATACTATATATCATCACTCATTCACATCATTTACCATCACTCATTCATACTATTCACCTTCACTCATTCATACTTTACCATCACTCATTCACACTATATCATCACTCATTCACATCATTTACCATCACTCATTCACACTATACACCATCACTCATTCATACTATACACCATCACTCATTCATACTATACACCATCACTCATTCATACTTTACCATCACTCATTCACATCATTTACCATCACTCATTCATACTTTACCATCACTCATTCACACTATATACCATCACTCATTCATACTATATATCATCACTCATTCACATCATTTACCATCACTCATTCACACTATACACCATCACTCATTCATACTATACACCATCACTCATTCATACTATACACCATCACTCATTCATACTATATATCATCACTCATTCACATAATTTACCATCACTCATTCATACTATACACCATCACTCATTCACATCATTTACCATCACTCATTCATACTATACACCATCACTCATTCACATCATTTACCATCACTCATTCATACTATACACCATCACTCATTCATACTATATATCATCACTCATTCACATAATTTACCATCACTCATTCATACTATACACCATCACTCATTCACATCATTTACCATCACTCATTCATACTATACACCATCACTCATTCACATCATTTACCATCACTCATTCATACTATATATCATCACTCATTCACACTATATATCATCACTCATTCACACTTTACCATCACTCATTCATACTATACACCATCCCTCATTCACATAATTTACCATCACTCATTCATACTATACACCATCACTCATTCACATCATTTATCATCACTCATTCATACTATACACCATCACTCATTCACATCATTTACCATCACTCATTCACACTATATATCATCACTCATTCACATCATTTACCATCACTCATTCATACTATATATCATCACTCATTCACACTATATATCATCACTCATTCACATCATTTACCATCACTCATTCACACTATACACCATCACTCATTCATACTATACACCATCACTCATTCATACTATACACCATCACTCATTCATACTATACACCATCACTCATTCATACTATACACCATCACTCATTCATACTTTACCATCACTCATTCACACTATATACCATCACTCATTCATACTATATACCATCACTCATTCACATCATTTACCATCACTCATTCATACTTTACCATCACTCATTCACACTATATACCATCACTCATTCATACTATATATCATCACTCATTCACATCATTTACCATCACTCATTCATACTATACACCTTCACTCATTCATACTTTACCATCACTCATTCACACTATATCATCACTCATTCACATCATTTACCATCACTCATTCACACTATACACCATCACTCATTCATACTATACACCATCACTCATTCATACTATACACCATCACTCATTCATACTTTACCATCACTCATTCACATCATTTACCATCACTCATTCATACTTTACCATCACTCATTCACACTATATACCATCACTCATTCATACTATATATCATCACTCATTCACATCATTTACCATCACTCATTCACACTATACACCATCACTCATTCATACTATACACCATCACTCATTCATACTATACACCATCACTCATTCATACTATATATCATCACTCATTCACATAATTTACCATCACTCATTCATACTATACACCATCACTCATTCACATCATTTACCATCACTCATTCATACTATACACCATCACTCATTCATACTTTACCATCACTCATTCACATCATTTACCATCACTCATTCATACTTTACCATCACTCATTCATACTATATATCATCACTCATTCACATAATTTACCATCACTCATTCATACTATACACCATCACTCATTCACATCATTTACCATCACTCATTCATACTATACACCATCACTCATTCATACTTTACCATCACTCATTCACATCATTTACCATCACTCATTCATACTTTACCATCACTCATTCACACTATATACCATCACTCATTCATACTTTACCATCACTCATTCATACTTTACATCACTCATTCACACTATATACCATCACTCATTCACACTATATACCATCACTCATTCATACTTTACCATCACTCATTCATACTTTACCATCACTCATTCATACTATACACCATCACTCATTCATACTATATATCATCACTCATTCACATCATTTATCATCACTCATTCATACTTTACCATCACTCATTCATACTATACACCATCACTCATTCATACTTTACCATCACTCATTCACACTATATACCATCACTCATTCACACTATATACCATCACTCATTCATACTTTACCATCACTCATTCATACTATACACCTTCACTCATTCATACTTTACCATCACTCATTCACACTATATACCATCACTCATTCATACTATATATCATCACTCATTCACATCATTTACCATCACTCATTCACATCATTTACCATCACTCATTCATACTTTACCATCACTCATTCACACTATATACCATCACTCATTCATACTTTACCATCACTCATTCATACTTTACCATCACTCATTCACACTATATACCATCACTCATTCACACTATATACCATCACTCATTCATACTTTACCATCACTCATTCATACTATACACCTTCACTCATTCATACTTTACCATCACTCATTCATACTATACACCATCACTCATTCATACTATATATCATCACTCATTCACATCATTT
The DNA here is from genome assembly GCA_022702515.1 of Ilyophis sp. 1 JC-2022. Taxonomy (NCBI): domain Eukaryota; kingdom Metazoa; phylum Chordata; class Actinopteri; order Anguilliformes; family Synaphobranchidae; genus Ilyophis; species Ilyophis sp. 1 JC-2022. The sequence goes on from CM040406.1 coordinate 60,064,262, forward strand.
ATCATCACTCATTCATACTTTACCATCACTCATTCATACTATACACCTTCACTCATTCATACTTTACCATCACTCATTCACACTATATACCATCACTCATTCATACTATATACCATCACTCATTCACATCATTTACCATCACTCATTCATACTTTACCATCACTAATTCATACTATACACCATCACTCATTCATACTCTACACCAAATCCCTTGGCCCTGTTATCACTGCTCATGGTCTTTCTTACCACTGCTATGCTGACGATACTCAACTCTTTCTCTCCTTCTCACCCTCTGACACTCAGGTATCAGCCCGCGTCTCCGCTTGCCTGAGCGACATCCAGAGCTGGATGGACAACCGCCATCTCAAGCTCAATCCTGGCAAGACTGAGCTCATCTACATTCCTGCTTTAACCTCTCCTCCTCTCAATCTCTCTATTTCCCTAGGGGACACTCCACTGACCCCAACGCCCTGTGCCAGGAACCTCGGAGTCGTGATGGACAACAGGCTGTCCCTCTCCGAGAACATCGCAGCGGTAACCCGGGCACGCAGGTTCTTCCTGTACAACATCAGGAGAATCCGCCCCTTCCTCACCACCCACTCAACCCAGCTCCTGGTCCAAGCAATGGTGCTGTCTCGCCTGGACTATTGCAACTCTCTCCTGGCTGGCCTGCCAGCATCGGCCATTAGACCCCTTCAGCTTATCCAGAACGCAGCAGCGCGCCTGGTCTTTAACCTCCCCCGACACTCCCATGTCACCCCCCTGCTCATTGACCTCCACTGGCTACCGGTGATGGCTCGCATCAAATTCAAAACATTGGTGCTCGCCTTCCAGGCAGTCCGAGGTTCTGCCCCCCCATACCTCCAAAAACTAATCAGACCCTACACACCTGCCAGATCCCTGCGCTCCGCCTCTTCAGGACGACTGGTACCCCCCCCTCTTCATGCTAGCACCCGGTCTCGACGTCTGTCTGTCCTGGCCCCACGGTGGTGGAATGAGCTCCCCGTGGAGGTCAGAACAGCAGAAAGTCTGACTGCCTTCAAGCGCAGATTGAAGACTCACCTCTTCAAGCTGCACCTCTCTCCACCCCTCCCTACCTCCCTGTGACTATTGTTATTAATGTTGTGTAATTCCCCCCCCAAAAAAAAAAAAAAAAAAAAAAAAAAAAAAAAAAACAAAAAAAAAACCAATCATACTGACTGCGCCTAGTACTTAGATTCATATTTGCCTTTTTAGGGTTGTTTTTAAACGTTCTTGTTCCTAGTTTGAAAATGCACTATGTACGTCGCTCTGGATAAGAGCGTCTGCTAAATGTCTATAATGTAATGTAATGTATACACCATCACTCATTCACATCATTTACCATCACTCATTCACACTTTACCATCACTCATTCATACTATACACCATCCCTCATTCACATAATTTACCATCACTCATTCATACTATACACCATCACTCATTCACATCATTTATCATCACTCATTCATACTATATATCATCACTCATTCACACTATATATCATCACTCATTCACACTATATATCATCACTCATTCACACTATATATCATCACTCATTCACATCATATACCATCACTCATTCACACTATATATCATCACTCATTCACATCATTTACCATCACTCATTCAGACTATATATCATCACTCATTCACACTATATATCATCACTCATTCACACTATATATCATCACTCATTCACATCATTTACCATCACTCATTCACACTATATATCATCACTCATTCACATCATTTACCATCACTCATTCACACTGAGAGGCATAACGTCGTTATGAGGAGGGCTTCTCTTCGTAGGACAATTGCGCTTGTCAGCACCGATGTAGCTGACTAGCTAGCTACGCTGGTTAACATTACATATCATTAAACTTAAAAAATGTATATGAAAATATATTTATACATTATAACATTGTGCAGTATATTTATACATTATAACATTGTGCAGTATATTTATACATTATAACACTGTGCAGTATATTTATACATTATAACATTGTGCAGTATATTTATACATTATAACATTGTGCAGTATATTTATACATTATAACACTGTATACGCTAACTTAGGGCCAGGACATTCGCCTCCTTCGCCCTACGCTAACTTAGGGCCAGGACATTCGCCTCCTTAGCCCTACGCTAACTTAGGGCCAGGACATTCGCCTCCTTAGCCCTACGCTAACTTAGGGCCAGGACATTCGCCTCCTTCGCCCTACGCTAACTTAGGGCCAGGACATTCGCCTCCTTCGCCCTACGCTAACTTAGGGCCAGGACATTCGCCTCCTTAGCCCTACGCTAACTTAGGGCCAGGACATTCGCCTCCTTAGCCCTACGCTAACTTAGGCCCAGGACATTCGCCTCCTTCGCCCTACGCTAACTTAGGGCCAGGACATTCGCCTCCTTAGCCCTACGCTAACTTAGGGCCAGGACATTCGCCTCCTTAGCCCTACGCTAACTTAGGCCCAGGACATTCGCCTCCTTAGCCCTACGCTAACTTTGATCCAAGTTCTATGTGGCCATGTAATAAGCTTTACTGTCACACGCAGAAACTTTACTGTCATGTAGAGCATTAAACAAGAAGCATTAGTCAATGAGACTGAATAATAAAAGCCCTGGGATATGAATATGAGTTATTCATAACATTCAGAGCTGTTTCTAACATAAGGTGGCCTTTAGAGGGTGAATCATCACATAACCATATCTAATTTGCATTTGTGAGGCTGCACAGGGATGTTGTGCAGTCCTGTCTCTATCGCGCATATTAATCTGGTGAACACACTTATGTTCTTTTACACAGTAATCTGCTCTGAATAAGAGTCTCTGCTCAAAGAATGTCATGTAATTACAGACCGTAAAAGTGTTTAATTATGTACAAAAAACAACTTGTTACAGGTTGCAATTGTAGCTGGAACAAAAACCTGCATTAACAGGGGTCCCTAGAACCGCTGTTCTAATTTGTGTGTGTGATCTGGATGGCAGACAACACATTTTATTGACATTTATGAAAATGAATAGCGCTACATTAGCATTAGCATTAAAAATGGAGGTTTCTGAAAAGCTCTGATTCACAGACCCCTTGAAACACCGAGAAATAAAGTGGACTGTTGAGAGAATTGCTGCCGTTTTGGGGAAAGTTTTGTCTCTCGGACGCATCCAAAGCATTTTCCTGGCGTGTTCTGCGTGGCGTTGGACAGAGACCAGCGTCGCCATGGCAAACTGAGCTCATTGACTGCAGTTGCCATGGTAACCATGGTGTTAGCTAAGCTTAGTCGCCATGGTGATGAGCCATTTGTAGTTTAAAGACATTGTGCCGCTAGAGAGGTGCGAGATACAGGTCAGACCTCTCGACCTCTCGACCTCTCGACCCTGCTGTCAGGTATCGCATCATTCCCTCCCACTCCCACAATGAGACGCAGGACTTCACATTAAGCATCGCTACTATTCCATTCCTTTTATTATTACCACTTTCCAGGAACACAAATCAAAACAAAAATCTCTCGGATAACTGGCTTTGACATGATTTACTGATGGATAAACACACAATACACTCAGTACAGTGCAGTAAATATCTCTCTCTGAGAACTGGCTTTGACATGATGTACTGATGGATAAACACACAATACACTCAGTACAGTGCAGTAGATACGATGAGAGAAGGTGCAAACACTATTAACTGTGATGGAAAGCTCTGTCCTGTTGATGGATAAACACACAATACACTCAGTACAGTGCAGTAGCTCTGTAACTGTGATGGAAAGCTCTGTCCTGTTGTTCAACATACAGATATACAGGCATTGCAACTCTTACTTATATGAACTAAATTAAAAATACACAGAAATATTTCTGGGAAAGATATCCACGGATTAAGCGTGCAAGTGCAGATATTGTTTGTGAAATATGAAATACGGTCAAAGGATGTAATTATGAATAGAGGTTTATCACACTGGCACAACCGTACCTGACTCAAAAGAAATGCCGTCCAGGAAATATAAAGTCTACATTTTACACTTTGTTGGATTTAAATAAAAAAAATATTGAAAACACAAGAGTAGCAACCGATTATAAAACATGATTTACAATCAGAACAAAGGGCCAGAATTAAAAACGGTTCCCAACTAATTTTTCAAAAGTAAAAATGTACAAGCATACAAAAATATATTCTGAACAGATATATATTTTTATTAAATCAAGGATGACTTTAAAGATGATGAATAATGCCGCTGTTGTTGATTTAAAAAATAACTTTACACGTAAATATGTACAGCGTAACCAAGCACTGGACGTACTCCACAGACTAGTCTGTTGATAAATATTTATCATTATTGGGCAAAACAAATTCCATCTGGCACCCCCCCCCCCCACTCCGCCCTAGGCTTCTGCAGGATCTGCTTTCTCTCTCTGCTACTCAAACTGCCGTGTAATTCAGTGCAGTCCGTAAGTATTTGGTAAGTGACAATATTTGTGTTGTTTCAGCTCTGTACTCCAGCCTGACTTTGGGGTAAAAGTACAGACTTTCAGCTTTAATTTGAGAGTTTTTACATCCATATCGGGTGAACCATGTAGCAATTGTAGCCCTTTTTATACATAGACTCCCCATTTTAAGGGACCAAAAGTAATTGGAAAAATTTACATAAACTTAAATAAAGTCATATTTAATATTTGGTTGCATATTCTTTGCATGCCATGACTTGCCTGATGTCTGTGGGGGGGTCTCTGCCCATGTACTAGCAGCTGTGTCAACCAGCTCTGTTTGGTCCAAAGAGAAATGTTTTGTGTCTCACTGGGCATGTGCAACACATGAGCTTATGAATACATCTGTGGCTTTATATGGGGCTCTTATATCTGCTCTTTCTGTTTCCTCTCAGAGTACATTTAAATATAGCCCCACATACATATAACTTCATATTCTATATAGAGTACACCATACCGTTATTGTTAGAAAATCTCCCTCCCTCTCTCCCCCCTCCCCTCCTCCCCTCCCACCCTCCCCCCTTCTCTCTCTCCCCCCTCCTCCCCTCCCTCTCTCCCCCCTCCCTCTGTGCTCATCCCCTCCTCAGAGGGCCAATGGGGTTGTGGTACTGAATGGGCCTTATGGTTCGGCAGCCCGAGGGGTCACACCGGCCACGCTCCCCAGCCTGTCCTGGGGGGCCTGGTGACCCGGGGAGGCCTTCCACTCCCTGCTGTCCCACCACTCCTGGGGGGCCCACTGCCCCATAGCCTGAGGGCCCCGGAACTCCTGGGGGGGAGAAAGAGAGAGAGGGGCGTAATCCATCACACCATCCTGAGCTGGAAGTACAGACAGGGCAACAGTGCTGTTCCTCTGCACCTCTGCTGTTACCTGGAGCTCCTGCCCTGCCCCTCCGGCCCACCTCTGAGTCACCGTCCGGCCCCTTCAGCCCTTTCACCCCCACTGCACCTGTAGAGACATGCCCAGGAAGTGACATATCACAGAGACACGCCCAGGAAGTGACATATCACAGAGACACGCCCAGGAAGTAACATATCACAGAGACATGCCCAGGAAGTGACATATCACAGAGACACGCCCAGGAAGTGACATATCACAGAGACACGCCCAGAAAGTGACATATCACAGAGACATGCCCAGAAAGTGACATTTCACAAAGACATGCCCAAGAAGTCACATATCACAGAAACACGCCCAGAAAGTGACATATCACAGAGACACGCCCAGGAAGTAACATATCACAGAGACATGCCCAGGAAGTAACATATCACAGAGACATGCCCAGAAAGTCACATATCACAGAGACATGCCCAGAAAGTGACATATCACAGAGACACGCCCAGAAAGTCACATATCACAAGCTCACACACAGGAAGTGCTGATGTTACAGACTGACACACAGGCAGTGCTGATGTTACAGACTCACCAGGAGGTCCCCTGGGCCCGGATTGGCCAGAATGCCCAGGTAGACCGGGCAGGCCATTACAGCCCTGCCCCCCAGGTGCTCCATCCTGCCCTGAGGGCCCTGAAGGGCCACGGGGAGAGACCACGCCCAGCCGCGCCCGCCTGTTGGACAGGAATGAGACCAGCCGCTCTGCAGGAACACAAAGAGGGTCACATGACCGAAACAGGAAAGGTGCGCGAGTTAGGGGCTTGGCGGCAGTGCAGTCTGTACTCACCATCAAAGATCTTCATGACCTGCTGCCGAATTAAACTCTCAATTTCATTATAGTTCACTGGAGCCTACAGATACAATGAGAGAGAGAAAGAGAGAGAGAGAGAGAGAGAGAGAGAGAGAGAGAGAGAGAGAGAGCGAGAGAGAGAGAGAGAGAGAGAGAGAGAGAGAGAGAGAGAGAGAGAGAGAGAGGCAGAGAGAGAGAGAGAGAGAGAGAGAGAGGCAGAGAGAGAGAGAGAGAGAGATTTAATGAAACCTCTAACACTGCAGAACAGGATGCTGTGGAAAGCAAGGACAGGACTTGTGAGGTAAAGTGAGTCTCACCTGTGTCCCAGGTAATCCTGGCATTCCGGGGGAGCCCATGGGCCCTGGTTGTCCGGGGTTCCCCTCCTCTCCCGGCTCCCCATGGGCGCCCATGAGGCCCCTCAAGCCTCTATCAGGGGCCTTCCAGGAGGAGTACCCCCCACTGGACAGGCCGGGGTGACCTGGCTCTCCTGGGGTACCCCTCTGTCCATCAGCCCCGGCTTCCCCCTGAGATACACACACATGTAGCACTGCATTCTGACCAGCAGGGGGCACGGGCACACACGCAAACACACACACACACACACTCACACACACGCACGCACGCACGCACGCACACACACACACACGCACACACACACACACACACACGCAAACACACACACACACACACACACACACACACACACACTCACACACACACACACACACACACATGTAGCACTGCATTCTGACCAGCAGGGGGCACACACACACACACACACACACACACACACACAAAGGGTGCATCCCAATATTCTTCACTCCCCACCTCCTTTCCTCCACTCCTCCACCCGGAAGTAGCCTATGCAAAACTGCCTGAACATTTTGAGTACAAGTAGTTGACACAAAGAACGGTTTCAGGGGCACGGAGGAGAGGAGGTGGTAGTGGAGGAAAGGAGTATTGGGACACACCCAGTCACTCACTCTCACACACACACTCACTCACTCACTTTTATACACACACTCTCAAACACTCACTCACACACACACACACACAGCCTGTACTTTCTGTATGTGAGAGAAAAGCTCAACAGATCCATTAAATAATGCAGGAGAAACCAGGCTGTGTGATTCTGACCAAACTCCCTACCTTCTGACCAGGGGCTCCCCTCAATCCATGATGTCCTGGAGACCCCTAAAAACAGAGAGAGGGAGAGAGGGAGAGAGGTAGAGAGAGAGAGAAAGAGAGAGAGATAGAGAGATAAGGGGGGGGTAAATAAGATGTGACCATAAAATTACAGTCAATAGACAAATCTAACTGCAGTTTCTGGCACATTCTGGGGTCAGTGATAAAGATCGAGGCGCAGACAGACAGTTGGGAAGACTCTATGGCTGTGTCTCAAACCGCATACTTCCATGCTCCTTACTACCATGCTCCGCACTACCATGCTCCCGAGTACGCACTCAAGGCTTGGGAGCTCGCACTCTGGAGCATGGAAGCACGGTAGCACGGAAAGTTTTGGTCAGTCGTGGGATGCACTTCATGGCGACATGTGACCTATAACCTTTCCTGTAATTATCAGGAAAATTCAGAGAGTAAGTAGGCTAAACCTGAGAGGCATAACGTCGTTATGAGGAGGCCTTCTCTTCGTAGGACAATTGCGCTTGTCAGCACCGATGTAGCCGACTAGCTAGCTACACTGCTTAACATTACATATCATTAAACTTAAAAAATGTATATGAAATGTATATTTTACATTGCATATTGTGTTGTTCATTCACATTTTAGCACTTTATTCATATTCAAACTCCTAATGTAGTTTTCCCCGTTTAAGTTTCCAATCTGAGCCACTAGGTGTCAGTACTACACAAATAGACAGACACCCTGAAGTTAGGCATATTTATTAACTTGAGAAATTTGTCCCTAGGGAGAGAGCCTTGGGATCGGAGCAAGCATCGATGCATACTTCCAATTTTGAACAAACGGAGCACACGACCGGGTACTTTATCCGTGCTCCGTACTACCGCACTTTATGGACTCACACTCCTAGATGGATGCGTGATCGCTATGCATGCTCGGAGCATGGAAGTAAGCGGTTTGAGACACAGGCTGCGTCCCAATTCGCCCCAAGGTCCTCCTTCAGGCCCGCACTTTGGTGACATGAGAGGGTGTGCACTCAAGGTGTGCAAGTGTACGAGGGTGCGAGGGTACGAGGGTGCGAGGGTACGAGGGTGCATGGGGTTTAAAAGGAAAGAATTGGGACACAATGCATGAAAAAGCTCGGTCAAAATTCCTGTTGTTCAATAAAGTTATGGGTGAAAAAAAAGATAAAGATCAGGGATCCTCCAGTTAAATCCGGTGAAAAGCCGTTCATTCTGTGCTCGGAGTTTGATGAAACTGACAGTCATTTTGTCCGTCCCTACACAGAAGTAACGATAGCGATCAGCGACAATTGAGCTGATTACATTCAAAACCGGCACAATAACTACCCTAATTTCAATTAGACACCTCGACTTTCTGTTTAAACAGCCAGCTAGCTACCTGGCTACACTGTCTGACGACGGTGGGCAGAACTAGCCAATGCTATGTAAGAAATATGAAGCTAACGTTAGCTTGCAGCAGTCTTGATATAAGGTTATCAGCCACATACACTGCCCCTTAGCCAAAGCTAGACAATAGCCCAGTTTTGTGAACTGCTTTGTAATCAAAATGATGTGTTATATTGAATTTTTTATTATTTAATTTAAGGTAACGTTACGAACACTTGAATATTTTCTTCTCCATCACTCTTCGCTTCTCCGGAAAAACGTGATGTTTCTGGTTAGAAACAGAAACATCACGATTTTGCAAGGGATTTGGGGTAATACCCCTGTGAAAAGTGCGGTCGGATGCGGACTTGCTAGAGGGGCGCATCAAGGGCTCATGGCGGCGCTCGAGAGTACCCTTGCGAAACACAAAATAAGAAATGGGACACACTAAGCCCCTGTAGGTTCTCGCGGGTGCAAGTGCTCAAAATCAGGTGTGAGTATTGGGACTCAGCCACAGCAAAAGTGATGCAGCATAGCTCATAAGTCAGAGGTCAAAAGAAACTGAACTCACCTCTTTGCCTGCAGAGCCATTGCTGCCCGTCACCCCCTGTTGGAGAGATAAGGAACTGCGGTAAGAGGTGCTCAGTATTCATATTCACTGCATAATCACTGTGTACTCACTGCATAATTACTGTGTACTCACTGCATAATCACTGTGCACTCACTACATAATTACTGTGTACTCACTGCATAATCACTGTTTACTCACTGCATAATTACTGTGTACTCACTGCATAATTACTGTGTACTCACTGCATAATCACTGTGCACTCACTACATAATTACTGTTTACTCACTGCATAATCACTGTGTACTCACTGCATAATTACTGTGTACTCTGCATAATTACTGTGTACTCACTGCATAATTACTGTGTACTCACTGCATAATCACTGTGTACTCACTGCATAATTACTGTGTACTCTGCATAATTACTGTGTACTCACTGCATAATTACTGTGTACTCACTGCATAATCACTGTGTACTCACTGCATAATTACTGTGTACTCACTGCAGAATCACTGTGTACTCACTGCATAATTACTGTGTACTCACTGCATAATCACTGTGCACTCACTACATAATTACTGTGTACTCACTGCATAATCACTGTTTACTCACTGCATAATTACTGTGTACTCACTGCATAATTACTGTGTACTCACTGCATAATTACTGTGTACCCACTGCATAATTACTGTGTACTCACTGCATAATCACTGTGTACTCACTGCATAATCACTGTTTACTCACTGCATAATTACTGTGTACTCACTGCATAATCACTGTGTACTCACTGCATAATCACTGTGTACTCACTGCATAATTACTGTGTACTCACTGCATAATCACTGTGTACTCACTGCATAATTACTGTGTACTCACTGCATAATCACTGTGTACTCACTGCATAATTACTGTTTACTCACTGCATAATCACTGTGTACTCACTGCATAATTACTGTGTACTCACTGCATAATCACTGTGTACTCACTGCATAATTACTGTGTACTCACTGCATAATCACTGTGTACTCACTGCATAATTACTGTGTACTCACTGCATAATTACTGTGTACTCACTGCATAATTACTGTGTACTCACTGCATAATCACTGTGTACTCACTGCATAATCACTGTGTACTCACTGCATAATTACTGTGTACTCACTGCAGAATCACTGTGTACTCACTGCAGAATCACTGTGTACTCACTGCATAATTAGTGTACTCACTGCAGAATCACTGTGTACTCACTGCATAATTACTGTGTACTCACTGCATAATTACTGTGTACTCACTGCATAATTACTGTGTACTCACTGCATAATCACTGTGTACTCACTGCATAATTACTGTGTACTCACTGCATAATTACTGTGTACTCACTGCATAATCACTGTGTACTCACTGCATAATCACTGTGTACTCACTGCATAATTACTGTGTACTCACTGCAGAATCACTGTGTACTCACTGCAGAATCACTGTGTACTCACTGCATAATTACTGTGTACTCACTGCATAATCACTGTGTACTCACTGCATAATTACTGTGTACTCACTGCATAATCATTGTGTACTCATTGCAAGCTGATTGGATACTTCCTGCAAGCTCATTGGGTACTCACTTCATACTGGTTGTATACTTATGGCCCACTCTCTGCATGCTCTCTGTATGACTGACTGACACAACAGAAACCTGGCTGTGTGGTTCTGACCCGGTACTGCTGGGACTCACCGTCTGTCCGGGATTTCCCGTTGTCCCAGGAGGGCCTGCTATCCCAGGTACTCCTCTTTCTCCTGCCAAACCTCGGTCCCCCTCCTCACCCTGAACCTCCTGCAAACAGACACACAGACCCATGGACAGACAGACAGACTCAGAGTGGCCCAAACACCAACTCCTACTATAGCTGTGTGTGTGTGTGTATGTGTGTGTGTGTGTCTGTGCGTGTGTGTGTGTGTGTATGAGTGTGAGTATGTGTGTGTATGTGTATGAGTGTGAGTGCATGTGTATATGTGTATGGGTGTGTGTGTGTGAGTGTGTGTGTGCCTGTGTGTGAGTGCTTGTGTGTGTGTGAGTGTGTCTGTGTGTATGTGTGCATGTGTGTATGTGAGTGTGTGTGTCTGTGTGTGATACTAATTCTTACCAGGCCTTGTGGTCCAGGTGGGCCTGGTTGACCAGAGGGGCCCTGCGATCCCTACATCACAAAGAAAAGAAAACCATCTTTACACACGCACACACACAAAACAACACATACACACACACATACACACTCTCTCATACACTTTCTCTCTCTTTCTTTCTCTCTCTCTCTCTCTCTAACAAACACACATATTCAGGGCAGAGCTCAGGGTGAATGAAGTTCTGAAGTTCTGGGCTATGTTATTATACTCCTCTATAGAGGAATACAGGCAGACAGACTCTGGGTTCTGATACTCACAGGGCTATGTTATTATACTCCTCTATAGAGGAATACAGGCAGACAGACTCTGGGTTCTGATACTCACAGGGCTATGTTATTATACTCCTCTATAGAGGAATACAGGCAGACAGACTCTGGGTTCTGATACTCACAGGGCTATGTTATTATACTCCTCTATAGAGGAATACAGGCAGACAGACTCTGGGTTCTGATACTCACAGGGCTATGGTATTATACTCCTCTATAGAGGAATACAGGCAGACAGACTCTGGGTTCTGATACTCACAGGGCTATGTTATTATACTCCTCTATAGAGGAATACAGGCAGACAGACTCTGGGTTCTGATACTCACAGGGCTATGTTATTATACTCCTCTATAGAGGAATACAGGCAGACAGACTCTGGGTTCTGATACTCACAGGGCTATGGTATTATACTCCTCTATAGAGGAATACAGGCAGACAGACTCTGGGTTCTGATACTCACAGGGCTATGTTATTATACTCCTCTATAGAGGAATACAGGCAGACAGACTCTGGGTTCTGATACTCACAGGGCTATGTTATTATACTCCTCTATAGAGGAATACAGGCAGACAGACTCTGGGTTCTGATACTCACAGGGCTATGTTATTATACTCCTCTATAGAGGAATACAGGCAGACAGACTCTGGGTTCTGATACTCACAGGGCTATGTTATTATACTCCTCTATAGAGGAATACAGGCAGACAGACTCTGGGTTCTGATACTCACAGGGCTATGTTATTATACTCCTCTATAGAGGAATACAGGCAGACAGACTCTGGGTTCTGATACTCACAGGGCTATGTTATTATACTCCTCTATAGAGGAATACAGGCAGACAGACTCTGGGTTCTGATACTCACAGGGCTATGTTATTATACTCCTCTATAGAGGAATACAGGCAGACAGACTCTGGGTTCTGATACTCACAGGGCTATGTTATTATACTCCTCTATAGAGGAATACAGGCAGACAGACTCTGGGTTCTGATACTCACAGGGCTATGGTATTATACTCCTCTATAGAGGAATACAGGCAGACAGACTCTGGGTTCTGATACTCACAGGGCTATGTTATTATACTCCTCTATAGAGGAATACAGGCAGACAGACTCTGGGTTCTGATACTCACAGGGCTATGTTATTATACTCCTCTATAGAGGAATACAGGCAGACAGACTCTGGGTTCTGATACTCACAGGGCTATGTTATTATACTCCTCTATAGAGGAATACAGGCAGACAGACTCTGGGTTCTGATACTCACAGGGCTATGTTATTATACTCCTCTATAGAGGAATACAGGCAGACAGACTCTGGGTTCTGATACTCACAGGGCTATGTTATTATACTCCTCTATAGAGGAATACAGGCAGACAGACTCTGGGTTCTGATACTCACAGGGCTATGTTATTATACTCCTCTATAGAGGAATACAGGCAGACAGACTCTGGGTTCTGATACTCACAGGGCTATGGTATTATACTCCTCTATAGAGGAATACAGGCAGACAGACTCTGGGTTCTGATACTCACAGGGCTATGTTATTATACTCCTCTATAGAGGAATACAGGCAGACAGACTCTGGGTTCTGATACTCACAGGGCTATGTTATTATACTCCTCTATAGAGGAATACAGGCAGACAGACTCTGGGTTCTGATACTCACAGGGCTATGTTATTATACTCCTCTATAGAGGAATACAGGCAGACAGACTCTGGGTTCTGATACTCACAGGGCTATGTTATTATACTCCTCTATAGAGGAATACAGGCAGACAGACTCTGGGTTCTGATACTCACAGGGCTATGGTATTATACTCCTCTATAGAGGAATACAGGCAGACAGACTCTGGGTTCTGATACTCACAGGGCTATGTTATTATACTCCTCTATAGAGGAATACAGGCAGACAGACTCTGGGTTCTGATACTCACAGGGCTATGTTATTATACTCCTCTATAGAGGAATACAGGCAGACAGACTCTGGGTTCTGATACTCACAGGGCTATGTTATTATACTCCTCTATAGAGGAATACAGGCAGACAGACTCTGGGTTCTGATACTCACAGGGCTATGTTATTATACTCCTCTATAGAGGAATACAGGCAGACAGACTCTGGGTTCTGATACTCACAGGGCCAGACAGACAGACAGACAGACAGACTCTGATACTCACAGGGCTGCCTGGTAGTCCCTGATGTCCCTCTGTGCCGGGGATCCCATGGTCACCCTGTAATAAGAGGGCCATTGGCCAATTAGAAAATATATTCATGTGTACCCACAGCCAATCAGAAAGCAAGCTCCAATGACAGACCAGCTCTGGTAGGATGCAGTTCTATTTACAGCTCAATGTTTATGGGCTAACACTCTCCCTGTATGCTATCATATACACTCACTACAGGAATATGGGCTAACATTCTCCCTGTATGCTATCATATACAGTCCCTACAGGAATATGGGCTAACACTCTCCCTGTATGCTATCATATACAGTCCCTACAGGAATATGGGCTAACACTCTCCCTGTATGCTATCATATACAGTCCCTACAGGAATATGGGCTAACACTCTCCCTGTATGCTATCATATACAGTCCCTACAGGAATATGGGCTAACACCCTCCCTGTATGCTATCATATACAGTCCCTACAGGAATATGGGCTAACATTCTCCCTGTATGCTATCATATACAGTCCCTACAGGAATATGGGCTAACACTCTCCCTGTATGCTATCATATACAGTCCCTACAGGAATATGGGCTAACACTCTCCCTGTATGCGATCATATACAGTCCCTACAGGAATATGGGCTAACACTCTCCCTGTATGCTATCATATACAGTCCCTACAGGAATATGGGCTAACACCCTCCCTGTATGCTATCATATACAGTCCCTACAGGAATAAGGGGTTACACTCTTCACGTATGTTTTCCAAAAAAAGTGATTATTCTACAGTAGTTTAAATGCAGCACCTGTATGCTTGACTATGAGATTTATATTCTAATTTCATATTATATTTGTTGTCATACAGATGTGCAGGTTAAAAGATAATTAACTCACAAACATCACTGAAATCCCCAGTAACATGAGCACGGCCATTTTGTGGTTCTTAGGGCTCCGCCTCCCCTCACTGATGTTAAAGCCTGCTGGGGCTTTTCGCTGGGACGTATAGCTGCTTACGTCTCCACTGGGACTTATAGCTGCTTATGTCTCCACTCTGACTTATAGCTGCTTATGTCTCCACTGGGACTTATAGCTGCTTATGTCTCCACTCTGACTTATAGCTGCTTATGTCTCCACTGGGACGTATAGCTGCTTACGTCTCCACTGGGACTTATAGCTGCTTATGTCTCCACTGGGACGTATAGCTGCTTACGTCTCCACTGGGACTTATAGCTGCTTATGTCTCCACTCTGACTTATAGCTGCTTATGTCTCCACTGAGACTTATAGCTGCTTATGTCTCCACTCTGACTTATAGCTGCTTATGTCTCCACTCTGACTTATAGCTGCTTATGTCTCCACTCTGACTTATAGCTGCTTATGTCTCCACTGGGACGTATAGCTGCTTACGTCTCCACTCTGACTTATAGCTGCTTATGTCTCCACTCTGACTTATAGCTGCTTACGTCTCCACTGGGACGTATAGCTGCTTACGTCTCCACTCTGACTTATAGCTGCTTACGTCTCCACTCTGACTTATAGCTGCTTACGTCTCCACTCTGACTTATAGCTGCTTATGTCTCCACTGGGACGTATAGCTGCTTACGTCTCCACTCTGACTTATAGCTGCTTACGTCTCCACTCTGACTTATAGCTGCTTATGTCTCCACTGGGACGTATAGCTGCTTACGTCTCCACTCTGACTTATAGCTGCTTACGTCTCCACTCTGACTTATAGCTGCTTATGTCTCCACTGGGACGTATAGCTGCTTACGTCTCCACTGGGACTTATAGCTGCTTATGTCTCCACTGGGACGTATAGCTGCTTACGTCTCCACTCTGACTTATAGCTGCTTACGTCTCCACTCTGACTTATAGCTGCTTACGTCTCCACTCTGACTTATAGCTGCTTATGTCTCCACTGGGACGTATAGCTGCTTACGTCTCCACTGGGACTTATAGCTGCTTATGTCTCCACTGGGACGTATAGCTGCTTACGTCTCCACTCTGACTTATAGCTGCTTATGTCTCCACTGGGACGTATAGCTGCTTACGTCTCCACTGGGACTTATAGCTGCTTACGTCTCCACTGGGACTTATAGCTGCTTATGTCTCCACTGGGACTTATAGCTGCTTATGTCTCCACTGGGACTTATAGCTGCTTATGTCTCCACTGGGACTTATAGCTGCTTATGTCTCCACTGGGACTTATAGCTGCTTACGTCTCCACTCTGACTTATAGCTGCTTACGTCTCCACTGGGACGTATAGCTGCTTACGTCTCCACTGGGACTTATAGCTGCTTATGTCTCCACTGGGACGTATAGCTGCTTACGTCTCCACTGGGACTTATAGCTGCTTATGTCTCCACTGGGACGTATAGCTGCTTACGTCTCCACTGGGACTTATAGCTGCTTATGTCTCCACTGGGACTTATAGCTGCTTATGTCTCCACTGGGACTTATAGCTGCTTATGTCTCCACTGGGACTTATAGCTGCTTATGTCTCCACTGGGACTTATAGCTGCTTATGTCTCCACTGCGACTTATAGTTGCTTATGTCTCCACTGGGACTTATAGCTGCTTATGTCTCCAGATACTGACCTCCATTCCTGCATGACCCGGCACTCCATATGGACCTGGAGGACCAAAACATCCCTGAAAGAGAGAGAGGGGGGGAGGGGGCTATAGTAATTCTCAAAATGAAATAAACATGATAAAATGATTGATAAATCATTGATAAAATTGTTTGACAATGAGGGAGATTTTGTGTTGAGTGAAAAACTGGTCCAGCACGGTTTGTGTTGAGTGAAAGTTGTGGTTTGGCATGGTGATGTGTTGAGTGACAGTTGTGGGTTGGCACGGTGATGTGTTGAGTGACAGTTGTGGGTTGCCATGGTGATGTGTTGAGTGACAGTTGTGGTTCGGCATGGTGATGCATTGAGTGAAATTTGTGGGTTGGCACGGTGATGCGCTGAGTGACAGTTGTGGGTTGGCATGGTGATGTGTTGAGTGACAGTTGTGGGTTGCCATGGTGATGTGTTGAGTGACAGTTGTGTGTTGGCATGGTGATGTGTTGAGAGACAGTTGTG
The DNA here is from genome assembly GCA_022702515.1 of Ilyophis sp. 1 JC-2022. NCBI lineage: Eukaryota > Metazoa > Chordata > Actinopteri > Anguilliformes > Synaphobranchidae > Ilyophis > Ilyophis sp. 1 JC-2022. Next base: position 60,081,243 of record CM040406.1, read on the forward strand.
GGTTGGCACGGTGATGTGTTGTGTGACAGTTGTGGGTTGGCACGGTGATGTGTTGAGTAACAGTTATGGGTTGGCACGGTGATGTGTTGAGAAACAATTATGGGTTGGCACGGTGATAGGATGATACCTTTATTCCTGGAGCTCCAGGGAGTCCCGGAATTCCCACAGGTCCCTGCAGTCAAAGATGCTGATTATCACACTGCACTGCCCTGCACTGCCCCCTACAGGCACCACTGCCATATTTATCACACTGCACTGCACTGCCCCCTACAGTCACCACTGCCATATTTATCATACTGCACTGCCCCCTACAGGCACCACTGCCATATTTATCACACTACACTGCACTGCCCCCTACAGGCACCACTGTCATATTTATCACACTGCACTGCACCCTACAGGCACCACTGCCATATTTATCACACTGCACTGGCACTGCCCCCTACAGGCACCACTTCCATATTTATCACACTACACTGCACTGCCCCCTACAGGCACCTCTGCCATATTTATCACACTGCACTGCCCCATACAGGCATCACTGCCATATTTATCACACTGCACTGCACTGCCCCCTACAGGCACCACTGCCATATTTATCCCACTGCACTGCCCCCTACAGGCACCACTGCCATATTTCAGCTCACCTCTGCTCTTAAATATATTCATAAGAATTATTATACCTATTTCAACACATGCCATGACATGATCTTAGATAATTTAAAATGGAACTTGAATTCAATTTCAAAAATATATTACTGTAATAATATAAATTATTTATAATAATAATAATAATAATAATAATAATAATAATTTACTGGGAGTCCGCTGGGTCCAGCAGGGCCAGCAGCACCTGGATCTCCCTGAGAGAGAGGGAGGGAGGGAGAGAGAGAGAGAGAGAGAGAGAGAGAGAGAGAGAAAGAGAGAGAGGGAGAGAAAGAGAGAGAGAAATAGAGAAGGGGAGCGAGAGAGAGAGAAGTAGAAAAGAGAGGGAGAGAGAGAGACGTATGTCAATAGAACAGAAAGAATAAGAAACAAGCACAGAACCAAAGCCAGGGAGTAGAGTTTATTTGACATGATAGATACTGTAGGACGGTGATAGATTAGGGGGACGCGGTAGCCGTAACTATGTTAAAACCCAAATTACGCCTCTCAATTTCTCAGCTGTTTTAATACAAATTACCAAGCGATTTGGCAGATGAACTCATCTCATCAATATCTCGACATAAAACAAATATGGAAAAGATTTGTTAAGCCGTTTTCATACAATTAAGTACATAAAAAAATGCATTTAGATTAAGACTTTTTTTCCCAACGACCTAGCTCAAATTCTACAACTCTAATCACTAAAGTAGACATAGCGATATGTCAAACGTGACATGGACAGATGGTATCTCTTATTGTAGTTTTTAAATAAACCCTATATAATTCGACAATACCGGAAATGAATTGTCCATTGACTTAACATTGGGGCATAAATTTGCTCGAAACCGAAGGCTAATTGAAAGTTTGAACTACCGTTGCAGCAGTCTCGTGCATCAATGCGAGATTTCTTACTCCTACTCCTCTCTGTCTGAAGCTAGCCTGAGCCTCTCATACTCCATCACAGAAACCAGCCGTAGGCAACTAACCGTTCTATTCTGTTTTGAATTTTACGTATGGTTTAACATTTTTCTGAATCACAAAAAGTGTGTGCAAATCAATGTCTCCACTGGGATGTAAAGGTATTTTGCTTAAAATATATTTTGCCAGGTCAGTGATCATAGCAGTTCCACACAACTGTGACCGAACAGCTCCAAAGTAACTGTACCTAACTTTAACTTAGCTAGCTAAGTGATGACAAAGCTAGAAGGAATGACGTTACAGCTAATTACTATCTAACTGTCTGCTAGAGAGATATATACACATACATACACATAAATTTATGTTAACTTAGCTACTAACGTTAACGTTACTCCTTTCAGACAGGCCCACAATGTTATCTGTAACGTTAATGAAGCTACAAGTGCCAACATTAATTAGCTAGCTAACATTAATTCAATTAGTAACATTACAAGCCCCACATGGAACTATAACAGTGCCAGGCAACGTAAGGTTAGGACAATTAATGAATGTTGACGTTACGTTAGTTCGTCTTTAAAATTGCCAGATATTTCGCTGAATATAGTTTTGGCAGAATGTAACGTTAGACTAAATCATACCAACACAACACAGTTGAAGAGTGTTGTACAATGCAACAAAAATAATTATCTTAGCCCTATTCGGAAGGGATACGTTTTACGGGGGGAGGTGGGGTAATGTAGCCTAATTATTACCGGAGGATCTCCGTTATTTTAGTCCCGTTGTAGCGTACAATTCTTTCCAGTGTATAATTGTTCCCACTTCCGGGTAAATTCCGAGTTCCGAGTTGTCTTGAATACAGCCTTAATCTAATGTTGCTAATTACATATTAATTGTTGAATATTAATGAATGTCTCAGTGCCAACCGCAATGTCAGGTATATTGTACACTGTACTTTCAACTACATTTACTTGAAACGTTTAAAGGTTTAAAGTTTTTCATATTTCCGGGCAGGAGAATTGTATACTGCACATGCAAATACTTGAAACGTACAGGCTATTTTGCATACTTCCTTGTCGCCCTCCTCCCAGGAGAGTCCCCCCCCCCCCCCCCTCCCCCCTCCTCCTCCCCCCCCTACCACCCACTCCCCTCCCCCTCCTCCCCCCCTCCCACTCCCCCCACTCTCTCCCCCCTTCCTCCCTCCCCCCTACCACTCCTCTCTCCCCTCCTCCCCTCCCCCACCCACAATCTCATCCTCCCTTCCTCCCCTCCCCCACTACCACTCCTCCCTTCCTCCCCCACTAACTCCTCCCTTCCTCCCCCCCACAACTCCTCTCCTCCCTCCCCTCCCTTCCTTCCCTCCCTTCCTCCCCACACTACCACTCCTCTCCTTCCTCCCCTCCCCCACTACCACTCCCCTCCCTTCCTCCCCTCCCCACTACCACTCCTCTCCTCCCTTCCTCCCCACTACCACTCCTCCCTTCCTCCTCCCCCCTCCCCCACTACCACTTCTCCCCACTCTTCCTCCCCTCCCCACTACCACTCCACCTCCCTCCTCCTCCCACTACACTCCTCCTCCTTCCTCCCCCCCCCCACTACCACTCCTCTCCTCCCTTCCTCCCCTCCCCCACTACCACTCCTCTCCTCCCTTCCTCCCCTCCCCCCCTACCACTCCTCCCTTCCTCCCCTCCCCCACTACCACTCCTCTCCTCCCTTCCTCCCCTCCCCCACTACCACTCGTCTCCTCCCTTCCTCCCCTCCCCCACTACCACTCCTCTCCTCCCTTCCTCCCCTCCCCCACTACCACTCTTCTCCTCCCTTCCTCCCCTCCCCCACTACCACTCCCCACCTCCCTTCCTCCCCTCCCCCACTACCACTCCTCTCCTCCCTTCCTCCCCTCCCCCACTACCACTCCTCTCCTCCCTTCCTCCACTCCCCCACTACCACTCCCCACCTCCCTTCCTCCCCTCCCCCACTACCACTCCTCTCCTCCCTTCCTCCCCTCCCCCACTACCACTCGTCTCCTCCCTTCCTCCCCTCCCCCACTACCACTCCTCTCCTCCCTTCCTCCACTCCCCCACTACCACTCCCCACCTCCCTTCCTCCCCTCCCCCACTACCACTCCTCTCCTCCCTTCCTCCCCTCCCCCACTACCACTCCTCTCCTCCCTTCCTCCACTCCCCCACTACCACTCCCCACCTCCCTTCCTCCCCTCCCCCACTACCACTCCTCCCTTCCTCCCCTCCCCCACTACCACTTGTCTCCTCCCTTCCTCCCCTCCCCCACTACCACTCCTCTCCTCCCTTCCTCCACTCCCCCACTACCACTCCCCACCTCCCTTCCTCCCCTCCCCCACTACCACTCCTCTCCTCCCTTCCTCCCCTCCCCCACTACCACTCCTCTCCTCCCTTCCTCCACTCCCACACTACCACTCGTCTCCTACCCGGAAGTATGCAAAACCATCTGAACGTTTCGAGTACAAGTATTTGCATGTACAGTATACAATGTACCTGACATTGCGTATATTAATTTATATGTAACCATTAATACGTAATTAAGATGTAATCAGCGACAATAGATTAAAACACAAAGATCTGTTTCCGGGGCACGGAGTAGAGGAGGTGGTAGTGGAGGAATGGAGGGTGCATTTTTCGACTATTGGGACGCACCCCTTGTCTTTTCATAAACGTGCACAACAAAAGTGTTACCTGATTGAACATTGCTCAACTTCCCGCTAGTAGTTGAGCAGCGATTGATTATTTGTCCTGTTCAAGTGACGGATGCGGCAGTGGCCAGGAAAAATTATACGCTGGGAAGAATTGTACACTACTTCAAATTGCTCATTTCTGAATGATACAGCCTCTCCTTCAATTTTAGCTTTAAACCATGGATGTTAGTAGGATGTGAATAGTTTTTGATATGTTGACACTGTAATGAGACGAGTAGAAACTCCAAAGCCAATGGGGTTAAAGCTAAGTAGAATTTTGGAGAGATTAGTTATCAAATTAGAAAAATTAACAAAATAAAATAAAAATGTAACTACTATCTGTTGGCATGATTCAGATTGTTTTATTTCCAATGTGTTATGTTATTATGTTATGGTCTATGTTATGATATTTAATGTTATTATTTGGACTTATTCTAGTCTATTGGGGTGTTCTCGAGGTACAATGATTGAACTTTCTAGCGGTAGCTATACATTTTCTAATGATTGTGAAATCTTCAGTTATGTTTATTCAACTTTCAAGTGGATGTGTAACAATAGTTATGATGATTCTATTTTTTTAAGAAATGGACACCTTCCGGAGAAAAAACCCTGGGAATTAATCACAACATACAATTATACAGCTACTCATATAGCTTTAGAATACTTCTAAAAAGGATTTGAAATGTAAACAGATTGAAATATTTTGATCCACCATTCAAAAGCTAGCTACCAATATTATCTCAGCTATCAATATTGGTATAATAGGAATAGAGAAATAGCCTACACAAAACTGCAGTAGGGAAATACAATGCCTTTTTGTACAGGTCACTATCATGGGTGGCAGCACATACTCTAAGAGTATGAATTAGGCTCTTTGAGAGAGGTATGCATGTGGTAATTAAAGGGCGTAGTTATGCATGTGGTAATTAAAGGGTGTGGTTATGCATGTGGTGATGTGGTCGTTCTCTTACCTTGACTCCAGGTAACCCCTCCTTTCCATCTGAGCCAAGCATCCCTGGGGGCCCCTACACACACACACACACACACACACACACACATACACACACACACACACACACACACACATACACACACACACACACACATACACACACACACACACACACACACACACACACACACACACATACACACACATGCATACACAGAATGTCTTTTTAACAACTCAAAATGAATGTTCATACACAACATAGCTACATAGAGACCTCAAAGTTGTCAAAGAGGTTATTCAGGGAAATAAAATCAGCACCTTCTCCAGATTTAGAGTCTAGAAACACACACACAGGTCTGCTTCGGCTCATTACGCCACCTCAGATATTTTGGGGGTTCATTTTCCCCCCATTACCTGTAATCCTGGGGGCCCAGGACGGCCAAACGTTCCAGGGTGCCCTTGAGGCCCCATTTCCCCCGCACTGCCCTGCAGGTAAGAACACAGTCAACACCACCACTGACCAGCAGGTAAGAACACAGTCAACACCACCACTGACCAGCAGGTAAGAACACAGTCAACACCACCACTGACCAGCAGGTAAGAACAGTCAACACCACCACTGACCACCAGAGGAAGCCACAGAATCAGCCATATGATTTTTTTGTGTGCAAGTAGCTGTTACCATGGTGACTTAAGCAAAGCATTTGTAATGTGAGATCATCACCCCAAAACAAAGTAATTCTGTTAAATAATGTCTGCCTGTAGGGGGCAGCGCAGTGCATCCGCACATTTACCTTTTCTCCTGGCGGTCCACGGGAGCCTGCAGGTCCCGTTATGCCAGTGAATCCAGAAAGTCCCTGTAAGCATACAAATACAGACACTCTTAACACACAAACACACATTATACACACACACAAACACACACACACACACTCTCTCATACATACATAAAAACACAGCAAGTACATAAATATTAGGGGTGTGCCCGAAGCCGAAATCCGGAAGTGCACGGATAGTGGGTTGGAAACGGATCCGAAACGATCCGAAGTTGCCGGTTCATAATTCAGATGCGGAAAATAATTAAATAGCAGCAGGAACATCTTTGATTCAGTGCCCATCTGTCTGTATGCCTCTTCCGAACTTTACAGAATTAAGCATTGGATTGTTTATTTGTTTATTAAAACATTCAAATATATAATTGGGTGGAGCCGTTCGATATGGGCCATGTGACTCATTCGGCAGTCCCAGAAATTACGGATATTCAACCTATATCTTTAACGTGCTCGCTATAATCGAACAGTGTGCCTTGTTTATAGTATAGGCCTATGTCAATCTTGTGAGAGCAAAAAAAAAAGAAACAAAACGTTAAATGAAGAATCTCAACATCTTGCATGCAAACGATACTATCCCTTTAATGCTGATCGCTTTAATTTAGCTGCCCTTAATCTCAACACTTTTTCAGAACGTAAAAACACCTTTTAAAAGAAAGCAAAGGAACAGCTAGAATCAGTAGCCTATGTCCCGTTTTGAAATGTCACCTACTGGCTATCAAAATCATTATTGTATTCATGCTAGTTGTGTTGTTTGTATTTTAAAATTTATTGAGAAAACACTCGAAATTAAAAAAGTTAAATGAACAGTCCAACAAGATGCATTTCTGAGCTAGCAGTAACAACAAAGTCTGTTCTTCTGCCTCCGTATTGCTGCGTAATCAATTCCGTTAATCTTGCCATTCCATGAGCCCAAACCTGCAACGCGATTAATAAAACGAAAATGTGACGTTTTACACTGCAGAAAAAATGTTTTACCTAGGTTTGTCGAGGCGATCGGTTAACCAATGGTATACTAAAAGCATATTAAGAGCTGTAAATGCAGCAATGTACCGACGTTTTTTCCCTGTTATTGAATTAAAAGCATTTCAGGTGTTCTAGAACTTTGTTGTTACTGCTAGCTCAGAAATGCATCTTGTTGGACTGTTCACTTAACCTTTTTAATTTTGAGTGTTTTCCTAATAAATCATTAGGCTATAATCCTTAAGTCTTCTCCTTGAATTTTATAAAGCATAATAATAATAATAGTAATGCTAATAACATTACTATACATAATCATTTATGTATTCAAGTTCGATATATTCAAGTACAATATGAAATCACAACAGGCAGAAAGGGCCGTTATTGTGGAAATAGTTTCCATTCAAATGTATAATGGAATGGTTTGATGTTTTTATAAAACTGAGTTGATTATATATTGTACCTCAGATTTTTTCCAGTTCTTATCCAAAATTATTGTTCAGTGTCCCCCAGTTAGGGGGGTTCAAATAGGTTAACAAATACAACCTTTAACAATACAAAACAATAGATCTAATAAGTATTAAGTATAGAATATATTTCTTATAAAAAGTTTTGAAAAGAAAAAAAAAACAGTGAGGGGGGTGAATACTCATAAATTGCAATAACAATTAATTTTAGACACATTTCCTATGTACACAATTTCCAGCTGAAGCCACGCCCACTTCCGATTTCTAATCCGAATACAGATACGGATCGCATGCTGCACACCCCTAATAAATATATAAATATTAACATAAATAAACATTCTTACTTCAAGTCCTGGGAGCCCCAGTGGTCCTTGGGAACCCTGGAGATTTGCATAAAATACAGTAAAACAGACATAGTGAAAATGTGTACTGTGCACACAGGCATACATACTGCACGCATGCACACATACATACAGTGAGCACCATAATTAATTGGACAGTGACACATTTTTTGTTATTTTGGTTCTGTACTCTACATTGTTAAACTGTCCAATATTTTTTGATGCCCGAAAATGGGGGGGACTATGTACAAAAGGTTCTATAATTTCTAAACGGTTCATCCAATATGGATGAAAATACCCTCAAATTAAAGCTGACAGTCTGCACTTCAACCTCATTGTCATTATATCCTTTCAAACTCAAAGCGCTAGAGTACAGAACCAAAACAACAAAAAATGTGTCACTGTCCAATGAATTATGGTGCTCACTGTATATACTGTACATTCACACACACACACAGTCTCATACCTACAGACACACACACACACACACACACACACACACACACAGTCTCATACCTACAGACACACTGGCCCTTCCCAGTAAGGCCCTCAGAACTGTGGCCCTGCCAAACAACAGACAGAACTCACCTACTGAGCTACAGACCTACTGGCTTACTGACCTACCTATTCCCACCTACCTGCTCCCCCTTCTCTCCAGGTAATCCTGTATCACCTATAGCACCTTTGGGCCCCTGTGATTGGACAGGCTTACGTCAGTCAAATCAATACAATTTTACTGAATAATTAATACAGCACTTCCAGTGAAACATTACCAAAAGCCAGGCAGTATTGCAACAGACTCATTGTGGAACGGAATTTTTAAAAATCATAATAATTCCGAAATGTGTGAGTGAGGGTGAGAGATGTTTCATTGTGGTGAGTTTCAGGTGAGTGTACTGTGTGTGTGTGTGTGTGTGTGTGATTCTGTGTGGTTACATATGTGTGTGAGTGTGTGTGAGTGTGTGTGTTCTGTCTCTCACCGCTGAGCCAGGGAATCCTGGCTGGCCTGGATGTCCTGCTGCTCCCTGCAGAAGAAAAAACAGTGACCTCATAGCCGCATCATCAGTCAGGGACACAATATCATAACTGTATCATCAGTCAGGGACACACTCTCATAACCACATCATCAGTCAGGGACACACTCTCATAGCCGCATCATCAGTCAGAAACACACTCTCAAAAACGCATCATCAGTCAGGGACACACTCTCATTACCCCATCATCAGTCAGGGACACACTCTCATTACCCCATCATCAGTCAGGGACACACTCTCATTACCCCATCATCAGTCAGGGACACACTCTCATTACCCCATCATCAGTCAGGGACACACTCTCATAGCCGCATCATCAGTCAGGGACACACGTTAGGTGATACTCACTGATTCTCCTCTCTTTCCCACTTCACCTGTCTCTCCCATTTCACCCTTCAGTCCCTGAGATCAGAAAACAATCAATTACTCAATTAAACACCAAATAAATTAATCAATTAATCTATCACACATGCCACTGATTTGCTCATCAATAAATACAACAATTTATTAGCCAAACAATCAATGAATTAAGTGATAAATCACATCTCATATCTCCACTCCTTTACACCTCTCCTCCAGGTTTTGCCGTCCCTCCCTCTCTCCCTCCTTCGCTCCTTCATATAACTAATCTGTCTCTCTGCTCATCCCTCCATCTCTCCCTCCATCTGAACGTCTTACAGGATGAACAGAGAGAAAACAGAACAGACGGAGGAATCTATTGGTATGGGCGCAGCATGAGAATGTTGTGTGAGTGTGGGAAAATGTGTGTGTGTGTGTGTGTGTGTGGGAGGGGGTCTTACGTAAATTCCAGGGGGCCCGATTTCTCCTGGATATCCTTGCTTCCCTGGAAAACCCTATGCAGGAAAGAGGGGTTGAGGGTTAGGGTTCAGAGTTCAGAGGTCAGACATACTGAGTGGAAGGTTAGGATGGAGCGTTGGGTTCAGAGGTCAGAGCAGCCGTGCAGGTAAACACAGATGAACAGGTATAGAAGGAACCTGTTCTTTGGACCCCAGCCCCTCTCTACAGGAGTCCCGCAGGGTTCTGTACTGGGTCCTCTGCTGTTCTCCATTTATACTAAGTCTCTTGGTTCAGTAATTAATTCACATGGCTTCTCATACCATAGTTATGCTGATGATACTCAACTTTTCCTCTCTTTCCCTCCCTCTACCCCACAGGTTAAGCAGAGGATATCTGCTTGTCTGGCTGACATCTCTGAGTGGATAACTACCCATCACTTGAAGCTCAACCTTGACAAGACAAAGCTCCTTTTCATGCCATACAAGACCTCCCCACTACATGACCTCTCCATCACCGGCGTTGATGGGACCATGGTGGCTGCCTCCCGCTCTGCACGGAACTTGGGGGTGGTCCTGGACGACCAGCTGGACTTCAAAAAGCACATCAGGGTGATGGCACGGTCCTGCAGGTTACTCCTGTGCAACATCAGAAGGATTCGACCGTACCTGACCACCTACTCCACACAGCTTCTTGTCCAGACCATAGTCACCTCACGCCTGGACTACAGTAACTCCCTGCTTGCAAGCCTACCAGCCTGCGCCATTCTGCCTGTTCAACTGACCCAGAACGCAGCTGCCCAGCTTGTTTTCATCCTCCTGAAATTTTCACATGTCACCCCCCTGCTGAGGTCACTCCACTGGCTGCCAGTTGCAGCCAAGATCAGGTTCAAAGTTCTGACCCTGGCCTACACTGCAGCCAATAGGACAGGCCCCGCCTACCTGCAGGACTTAATCCAGAACTATGTTCCTGCTCGACCACTTCACTCCTCTACAGCAGGGTGACTCGCACTTCCCCCCCTCCGTGTCAACGGCTGTTGCTCTTCCTGACTGCGGAGCTTTTCCACCCTAGCTCCTCAGTGGTGGAATTAACTCCCCATTCCCCTACGTTCTACTCCAACCCTGCCTGTGTTCCGTCGCGGCCTGAAGACACGCCTCTTCAGACACGCCTCTTCAGACACGCCTCTTCAGACACGCCTCTTCAGACTGCATCTGGACTGATATACTAATCTAGGACCTCTCATGATACTGTGTTTTTTTGTCTAACTGTTTGTTATAGTTTATATAGTTTATAGTTCAAAAGGCAGCCAGGGAAGGAGAACATAATGCGGGGGAAAAATGAGGTGACGACTGGGAGGATTGACGCAGTTCGATGCTCCGTTTCGGCGGTGGACAGAGACCGCGGCGCTGTGTGTATGGAGGAGAGTCATGGAGGCGGAGTTTGTGTGTTGGACTGCTTGGTGACACTGGACATCTCGGGACAGCGGGACTATTTTTAAAATCATGGCTGTATTGCACTTTAATTCACTTAATTCACTTGATTGATGTAATGATTCTGTTGGATGTCTTGTTTGATATGTTTGTTTGTGTGTTGTGGGTCTGCCCCACTGTCTTTCTTTTTTTGTTGTTGCTGGGGCTACAACTGATGTTCCCTTGCGAGAAAATAAAAGTTATTCTATTCTATTCTATAATAGTATTTAGAAAATAATTGTAGTAGAGCTGATTTACCCACAGCTTACTGTGAACTACATTCAATATTCATTACTAGGGATAGCTGCTACGTTATGGGAAGGATGTGCTTTCTTATCTGTTCTGTAGTTACTTCAATAAAGTTTCTGTATGCACTTATTGTATGTCGCTTTGGATAAAAGCGTCTGCTAAATCTAAATGACTGATAAAAGAAAAAAAAGAAAAAAACTCACCTGTTCTCCTTTTCTCCCCACCTCTCCGGGCATACCTGTCTCCCCCTTCTGCCCCTAGAGATGAGCACACTTCCACAGGTAAATAAGGATGTGTGTGTGTGTGCGTATGTGTGAGACTGTGTGTAAGTGTGTTTGCATGTATGTGTGTGTGTGTGAGTGTCTGTGTGAGACTGTGTATAAGTGTGTGTGCATGTTTGTGTTTGTGTGTGAGAGTCTCTGTGTGTGTGAGAGTGAGTCTGTGTGTGTGTGTGTGTGTGTGTGTGAGAGAGTCTGTGTGTGAAACTTTCTGTGTGTGTGTGTGTGTGTGTGTGTGTGAGGGAGTGTGTGTGTGTGAGTCTGTATGAGACTGTGTGTAAGTGTGTGTGCATGTTTGTGTGTGTGTGTGTTTGTGTCTGCACTTGTAGTTGGTGAGAGATACTTACAGGTTTCCCAGGGCGGGCTGGCAATCCAGAAGGACCCTAAAGAGGTAATCAGGCAGTGAGAAAGACAGCCTAATTGAGCTACCATGACAACCACACAACACTCCTCCAACTGAAGCTCGTAAGGCCCACTGCACTCCAGCTAAAGACCTTTGAACACAGACCAGTCTGTCAGCCAATAAGCATCTCACTCTGAACACAGACCAGTCTGTCAGCCAATAAGCAGCTCACTCTGAACACAAACCAGTCTGCCAGCCAATAAGCAGCTCACTCTGAACACAGACCAGTCTGTCAGCCAATAAGCAGCTCACTCTGAACACAAACCAGTCTGCCAGCCAATAAGCAGCTCATTCTGTAAAACTAAAACACCTTCCGATGCTGTCTCTAAAAATACTCAAATTAATACAGAAAGCATATAATGCATGAATATGTCCATATCTGCATTAGTGTGTGCAATGCACATGAATGGATCAATGCATTCAGTTAAAGCTCTGAGCCCTGATGGTGCTGCTCACTCAGCTCTGAGCCCTGATGGTGCTGCTCACTCAGCTCTGAGCCCTGATGGTGCTGCTCACTCAGCTCTGAGCCCTGATGGTGCTGCTCACTCAGCTCTGAGCCCTGATGGTGCTTCTCACTCAGCTCTGAGCCCTGATGGTGCTGCTCACTCAGCTCTGAGCCCTGATGGTGCTGCTCACTCAGCTCTGAGCCCTGATGGTGCTGCTCACTCAGCTCTGAGCCCTGATGGTGCTGCACACTCAGCTCTGAGCCCTGATGGTACTGCTCACTCAGCTCTGAGCCCTGATGGTGCCGCTCACTCAGCTCTGAGCCCTGATGGTGCTGCTCACTCAGCTCTGAGCCCTGATGGTGCTGCTCACTCAGCTCTGAGCCCTGATGGTGCTGCTCACTCAGCTCTGAGCCCTGATGGTGCTGCTCACTCAGCTCTGAGCCCTGATGGTGCTGCTCACTCAGCTCTGAGCCCTGATGGTGCCGCTCACTCAGCTCTGGGCCCTGATGGTGCTGCTCACTCAGCTCTGGGCCCTGATGGTGCTGCTCACTCAGCTCTGAGCCCTGATGGTGCCGCTCACTCAGCTCTGAGCCCTGATGGTACTGGGCACTCAGCTCTGGGCCCTGATGGTGCTGCTCACTCAGCTCTGAGCCATGATGGTGCCGCTCACTCAGCTCTGAGCCCTGATTTTTTAAAATTTATTTAGTTATTTATTTTTAGAGTGCAAAATCACACCGGAGTGTCTCAGTACACTTTGACAGCAAAAAAAACATATCAAACATATTATACATAGAACAAAAAAACAAACAAAAACTACAGATACATACACCCATAACGCACACGCACCAACCCACACACACACTCTTACATTCTGAACACTATGGAGTATGGCAGTAATTCGCCCCTTCAAATGAATGAAGGTCAGTTTGTGGGAGCAAAGTGTATGGTGAAGAGATGCGTTTTGAGTCTGGATTTAAACAGCTGGACGGATGTTGCATTTCTGACAGTGAGAGGTAATTGATTCCAGAGGAAAGGTGCACGGTAAGAGAAAGCCCTGCTTCCAACTGAGTGTTTGTGAATCCGAGGTAGAGTGAGGTGGCCAGCGCCTTGTGAGCGAAGGGGGCGGCGAGGACAGTAAGGGGTGATTAGGTCAGAGAGATAAGAGGGGGCTAGGCCATGGAGGGATTTGTAGGTCAGCAGTAGGATTTTGAAGTCTGATCTGGCTTGAATGGGTAGCCAATGAAGAAACTTAAGGACGGGGGTGATATGATTGAATCTTTTGGTGCGAGTGAGTAATCTGGCAGCACTGTTTTGAACAAGTTGCAGCTTTTTTATGGTGCATTTGGGTAAACCTGAGAAAAGGGAATTACCGTAGTCAAGCCTAGATGAAACCAGTGCGTGAATTAGGGTTTCAGCATCTGGAGTTGTTATGATAGAGCGAATCTTGGAGATGTTACGGAGGTGAAAGAAGGCTGTTTTGGAGATGTCCTGAATATGAGCTGCAAATGATAGAGTGGGGTCAATACGAATGCCCAAGTTTTTAACAGTAGCGCTTTGAGTAATTACACAGTTGTTAAAGGTGAGGTTGAATTCTGAATAATGGTGGAGTTTGTCCTTTGGTCCAATGACCAGTAGTTCAGTTTTGTTGGGGTTTAGTTTTAGGAAGTTCTGTGACATCCAGCATGTGACGGCGTGCAAGCAGGATTCAAGGTGAGTGATTTGTGACTGGGCGTCAGGAGTGAGAGGTATGTAAATTTGAGTGTCGTCTGCATAACAGTGAAATTGAATGCCAAAGTGACGGAGGATGGATCCAAGAGGAAGCATATATAGAGAGAAAAGAAGAGGGCCAAGCACTGAGCCCTGTGGAACGCCATGGTTTAGTGTACATATGTCTGAGAGGGAGCCTCTGTATGAGACACGCTGTGTTCTGTGTGATAGGTAGGAAGTGAACCAGGAAAGTGCAGGACCACTGATACCGAGATCGGTTGATAAACGAAGTAATAGTATGGTGTGATCAATGGTGTCAAATGCCGCGCTAAGGTCAAGTAGAATGAGGAGAGAAGTTGAGCCAGAGTCAGAACTAATGAGGAGATCATTTACTACTTTAGTGAGGGCAGTTTCGGTGCTGTGGAATTTCCTAAAGCCTGATTGGTGGGGTTCAAAGAGGTTATTAGTGTTGAGATGGTCAGTCAGCTGTGTGAAAACTATTTTTTCTAGAAGTTTGGAAGGAAAAGGAAGGTTGGAGATAGGTCTGTGATTCTCAAGAATGTCAGGGTCGAGGTTAGGTTTCTTGAGAAGTGGTTTGATTATAGCGGATTTAAATGCAGAGGGCAGAATTCCGGAAGAAAGGGAAGTATTAAAGATGTTGAGATAAAGGGGACCAAGTATTGGCCAGAGATCCTTGATAAGTTTAGCAGGAAGGGGGTCAATGAGGGAGGTTGTAGATTTGGCAGAGAGGACCAGACTAGTAAGGGTTTCAAGGGAGACAAGTTCAAACTGTGAGAAGGAGGGGGGAGGAGTGGTCTCTGTGTTGTGTTGGCGTCTATTGGGAGGTGAGGCAGCTTCCATGGGTAAGGACATGATTATTTGATTCCTGATCGTGTACTGATGGTACTGGGCACTCAGCTCTGGGCCCTGATGGTGCTGCTCACTCAGCTCTGAGCCATGATGGTACTGGGCACTCACCAGTGGTCCTGAGGGGCCAATCAGTCCCTTCGGCCCCTGGAGATAGGAGGAAGAGGAAGGTGATGTCATCCTCAGATTATTGTAAATGTGAGCTGGATAGCTTCCCTATGCCTCACTGTCCCCCCTCCCAGCCCTGCCCCACCCCATTCTGCCCCACCCTGCCCCACCCCTTTCTACCCCTCTCTGCCCCACCCCTTTCTATCCTGCCCTGCCCCACCCCATTCTGCCCTACCCTGCTCTGCTCACCTGCTCCCCCTTCTGACCGGGGTATCCTGGCATCCCAGGAATCCCTGGCACCCCGTGGCACCCCGAACCCTCAAATTGCGGCTGTAACAAATACAGCCAACCAATCAGGAAAGAGAAAACACGCTGTGTCCTGATCACATGACTAATCACAGACACACACATATACAAACATAATATAAACACTGATATATATTTACAAACACATACACACACACACATACACACGTGAAGTGCTTACCGTTTCCCCGTCCTCTGTTAGTTGATTCAGGATGCACTGCAGAGACAATGAGCTCAATGAGTCCACACCCACTCAGTACAGCAACCAATCACAGCTCAGCTAACTGTCTGCCCCCCTACTGCACCCCTCCCAGGGTCAATCAAACAGCACTGCATCCAATCACAACTCAGCTGCCCCCTCCCAGGGTCCTCCCAGCCCATCCCTCCTTTCCCAACCCCTGGTCCTCACACCCCTGTACACAGCCTGCCTCACACTGCCCCTGGTCCTCTCGCCCCTGTACACAGCCTGCCTCACACTGCCCCTGGTCCTCACACCCCTGTACACAGCCTGCCTTATGCTGCCCCCTGGTCCTCACATCCCTGTACACAGCCTGCCTCACACTGCCCCTGGTCCTCACACCCCTGTACACAGCCTGCCTCACATTGCCCCTGGTCTTCACATCCCTGTACACAGCCTGCCTCACACTGCCCCCTGGTGGACACGGTGGTACTCACACTCTCACAGTCGTTAGGGAGCCCCTCCTCTGCTGGCTCACCCTTATCTCCTTTCCCACCCCTCATCCCTGGCACACCTGGGCCCCCCTGAAAGCAGTCCCCACAAACCACCTAAAACAGACAGAGATTATAACACACACACCACCTACAACAGAGAGAGATTATATACACACACATGTACACACAAACCACCTAAAAGAGACAGAGATTATAACACACACACCACCTACAACAGAGAGAGATTATATACACACACATGTACACACAAACCACCTAAAAGAGACAGAGATTATAACACACACATGTACACACACACCACCTACAACAGAGAGAGATTATATCACACTGTGCGTTACTGGTAGCACAGTGGTTTCTATGGAAACCATGTATACTCACCCTGAGATTAGTCTGGAGGAGTGGAAGAGGAGTCTGTTAGAGAGAGATCAGCAGCCATCACCATGATGACCACAACAATCATAATCTATCAGTGAAATGTGCTGAACCACAGGGCCTAAAGCTAAAGCCAGAGTAAGACCTCCTAATGCTCTCGCCTGCCCATACCAACTCACCGGAGTGTCAGGCAGACCCGGTAGCCCTGGGGTTCTATCACTGCCAGGGAGTCCCTGAGAGAGAAAGAGAGAGAGATCAATGTACCAGAAGATGAGGACAGCAGAGTGCAGTTTTGACTCACATTAAGGGCAAGGCAGGGGGGTCTTTCAGTGAATATGTTGTGGGGATAACAGTTGTCCAACTGAATATGACTTACAGAGAATCATTGATACATGTGAAACAGGAAACAGCTCTTTCATCCAAAAACTCATAAAATTATGTGAAGCAGAATGACTGTAGAGCTGTAGTATGGTGGAGATTCCTCACAGCATAAGAGATAAGTCATAGTGATGGTGTGGATGCAGAGGGGCAGTATGGGTAAGAGAGTCTTAGTGACGGTGTGGATGCAGAGGGGCAGTATGGGTAAGAGAGTCTTAGTGACGGTGTGGATGCAGAGGGGCAGTATGGTAAGAGAGTCTTAGTGACGGTGTGGATGCAGAGGGGCAGTATGGGTAAGAGAGTCTTAGTGACGGTGTGGATGCAGAGGGGCAGTGTGTCTGGGTAGGGGGCCTGAATGCACAGTTTGAGCTTCGGTCAGTGTGGCCCTTACCTTCAGTCCAGGTAAACCTATAGAGCCCATTGGCCCCGGAGGACCAGGGGGGCCAGGGGGGCCTCGAGGCCCCTGAAACACACAGAATCTGATTAATCTAATGAATCTGAGCAGAAATTTTATATACCTAATACACCCCACACTGTGTGTGTGTGTGCGTGTGTTTGTGTATGTGAGCATGTGTGTGTGTGTTTGTGTGAGCATGTGTGTGTGTGTGTCTGTCTGCGTGTTAGCATGTGTGAGTGTGTGTGTGAGCATGTGTGTGTGTCTGTCTGTGTGTGAGCATGTGTGTGTGTTTGTGCTTGTTAGCATGTGTGAGTGTGTGTGAGCATGTGTGTGTGTGTGTGTGTGTGTACTCACTTGTCCTCCAGTGTTGATGAAGTTAGTAAGCAGACAGTTACACTCTCCTCCTTGAACACCCTGTTCAACAAAAAATCTGTTCAAACCACTAAAATGTCTCACTATCTCACTAAAGCACCACACTCTAAAATGCTCGATCACTATAATATTCTTACTATCTCACTCTAAATAGTCTCACACTCTCTATCTAAACTACTCAAACCCTAAAATACTCACACTCTCTCACTGTAAAATACTCACACTCTCTCACTGTAAAATACTCACACTCTCTCACTGTAAAATACTTTCACTCTCTCACTGTAAAATACTCACACTCTCTCACTGTAAAATACTTTCACTCTCTCACTGTAAAATACTCACACTCTCTCACTGTAAAATACTTTCACTCTCTCACTGTAAAATACTCACACTCTCTCACTGTAAAATACATTCACTCTCTCACTGTAAAATACTCACACTCTCTCATTGTAAAATACTCACTCTCTCACTGTAAAATACTCACACTCTCTCACTGTAAAATACTTTCACTCTCTCACTGTAAAATACTCACACTCTCTCACTGTAAAATACTCACACTCTCTCACTGTAAAATACTTTCACTCTCTCACTGTAAAATACTCACACTCTCTCACTGTAAAATACTTTCACTCTCTCACTGTAAAATACTCACACTCTCTCACTGTAAAATACTTTCACTCTCTCACTGTAAAATACTCACACTCTCTCACTGTAAAATACATTCACTCTCTCACTGTAAAATACTCACACTCTCTCATTGTAAAATACATTCACTCTCTCACTGTAAAATACTCACACTCTCTCATTGTAAAATACATTCACTCTCTCAATGTAAAATACTTTCACTCTCTCACTGTAAAATACTCACACTCTCTCACTGTAAAATACTTTCACTATCTCACTGTAAAATACTCACACTCTCTCATTGTAAAATACATTCACTCTCTCAATGTAAAATACTTTCACTCACTCACTGTAAAATACTCACACTCTCTCATTGTAAAATACATTCACTCTCTCATTGTAAAATACTCACACTCTCTCATTGTAAAATACTTTCACTCTCTCATTGTAAAATACTCACACTCACTGTAAAATGCTCACATTCTCTCACTATAAAATACTCTCACTCTTTCACTGTAATATGCTTTCACTCTCATGGTAAAATACTTTCACTCTCTCACTGTAAAATACTCACACTCTCTCACTGTAAAATACTCTCACTCTCTCACTGTAAAATACTCTCACTCTTTCACTGTAAAATGCTTTCACTCTCATTGTAAAATACTTTCACTCTCTCACTGTAAAATACTCACACTCTCTCACTGTAAAATACTCACACTCTCTCACTGTAAAATACTTTCACTCTCTCACTGTAAAATACTCACACTCACTGTAAAATGCTCACATTCTCTCACGATAAAATACTCTCACTCTCACTGTAAAATGCTTTCACTCTCATTGTAAAATACTTTCACTCTCTCACTGTAAAATACTCTCACTCTCTCACTGTTGTAAGACTGAAAAAGGCATTATCAGTCATAAACCCTTGCAGCTGGTGGTGATTTCCTTGAGGGTGCAATAAAACAATTTACCAGGTGGCCTGAGAACCCTTTTCCTCTGACCTCTCATGGCCTCGTAAACTACAACAGGAATTAACCCTACAAATGGACTTGAGAAGGCATCCTGTAGGAGGTCTGATCCTCATAATGAGTAACCCAGGTTTTTCACAGGATCAAAGGCTCTTGAACTGAATGGTGTGTATATTGCATCATATGTATGTGCATGAAAATTGGTAATTGTGGAGGTATAAAGTAATTGTGGATAATGTGATAAATGTGGTGAACCTGGATAATACTAATTGAAGTGTGTGGGTGTGCAATGTATAGGAGGGGGGGAAATAAAGAATGTGGAAGGAGGATTGTATAGGTTATCAGGGATGCGCTTGTCCATATAATATCTCTGGAACCCTAGAGTGGCCATCACCGGGACCTCACCTGATATCTAGATATGATAGAGAAGATCATAAGATCACGCGCCGTCGTTCAAAGAGTCTTATTACTGTCACTAGATTGGGAGGGGTAGCTGTTTCTCTCCCTGGAGGGGGGTCCCTGGGTGGTGAAACTTCTCTTCCTGCCAGACCTTATTTGGACAAAGGGACTTGTGGTGTGCGCTGTACTGCATTTAAGGAAAACCCAAAGGGATATTCGAGGAGAATCTGCTTAACAGTTCTCCTGGTACCATAGTCACACCGTACGGAATCACTTGGTGATATACTTTGTTTGTGAACTTGTTCATGTTTAGCATGTTATCCTGTGTTTAGTTATAGGCATTGAATGTGTTCGTGTTTGCTCACACAGTTTTAACCAGTGATTATTTGTCATTAATAAATTACCATGTTTTCACATCAACTGCATCTTTCTTTTAATCCCTTTTTCCAGCTTAAATTGCCTGCATGATCTGAGCTGCAGCGTTCCCAAGCATACTGTGGTGTGTATGCTTGAGTCTCAGAGTCAGAACTCCTGCATCTCACGCAGGGCTAATTCCAAGCTAATGACCTCCCTGCCTGTTATTCAATTATTTTTATATTTAACGTGCGTGGTCTCCATGACTCTCATCCATCTTATACCCTTTTCAGCCAACATTACGACTGAAGACTCAGGGGGACAATTCTGACCAAGGACCGATTGATCAGCGGCCTGGTACAGACGTAGCGTTCTCAAGTTGGGAAGGCAGTCAAGTTTCTGCCCGCAAACAGGGTTGGTAGCGTATGGTTCTGGTGATTTGATGTGAAGAGAACCCATGGGCGTTCTACGCCAGTTCTTGTCAAATTCGCCTTAAGGAGCCCTTTAAATGCACTCGGACCTGGGCTCGCAACTATCTATGATAAATATAATACATGTATTGTGTTGGCTAGACCCCCAACCTCTGCGTTCTCCACCGAACTGAGCTTCAGCAATAATGTTGATTCCGGCAAACATATATTGAAGTAATGGTGGTACCTAAGGGCGAGTTGAGTGTAACCACTCCGAGCTCCACGCATGTTTAACCAAAATTCTAAAATATAATTATAAATGGAGTCAGATACACGAGTGAATAAAATAATAATATTTCTAAATAACTTTTACCTTTTCCCACAGCAATAGTGGAATACATCACGCTTAAACCTTCGCTCCGAGCTATTCCCTCATTGGTCTAGTAATTGCGGATTCTACATTTGGTGACCCCGACGTGATTTCAGTGGCTGTTTCCAAGTTTTACAATTTGGAGAACCCGACATGATTTCAGTTGCGGTTTCCAGATTCTACACTGTAAAATATTCTCACTCTCACTGTAAAATACTCACACTCACTGTAAAATGCTCACATTCTCTCACTATAAAATACTGTCACTCTTTCACTGTAATATGCTTTCACTCTCATGGTAAAATACTTTCCCTCTCTCATTGTAAAATACTCACACTCACTGTAAAATGCTCACATTCTCTCACTATAAAATACTGTCACTCTTTCACTGTAATATGCTTTCACTCTCATGGTAAAATACTCACACTTTCTCATTGTAGAATACTCTCACTCTCACTGTAAAATACTCACACTCTCACTGTAAAATACTCACACTCTCACTGTAAAATACTTTCACTCTCTCACTGTAAAATACTCTCACTCTCACTGTAAAATACTCACACTCTCACTGTAAAATACTCTCACTCTCTCACTGTAAAATACTCGCACTCCAAAATACTCGGACACTCTCACTTCTTGTTTCTCAGCCTTTTACCTTGTCACCTTTGATCCCAGTTTTTCCCTACAAAAACAAAACACAGAACACACCCTGTAGTTCACAGAACACACACACTGTAGAACATATCTGGATGAAGACAAACACAGGAGATGTTGTGTGATTGACATGAGCAGGTAAGGGGGTTGGGCGTTCACCATTTGGCCTGTCTTTCCTGGGACACCAGGCAGTCCAGGAGAGCCATGTGCACCCTGAAACAGAACAACCACAGATCAGACACACACACAAAATAACATATACATACACACATACACACAGATACACACATACACACACACAGTAACATATACACACACACACACACACACACACACAGTAACACACACACACAGACAGTCACACACACACACACACACACACACAGTAACACACACACACAGACAGTAACACACACACAGACAGTCACACACACACACACACACACACACACACACACACACAGTAACACACACACACAGACAGTAACACACACACACACACACAGACACTCTGTACAGTTTATTCTCACATGGGGTCCTGCCGGTCCTGTGTGTCCAGCCCGTAGGGGTCCCTGGGGCCCCAGCTGACCCTGTTCACCCTGGAGAGTGATAAAGGGCCCCGCATGACAATGATCCATCAAGCAACAGATTTCAACACATCGCATGATCACATGGAAGCTGTATGACCTTACAGCTGATTGGCTGTCTAATCAACACCCAATACATATCATTGGTGATTAGAATTTTTTTTGGAAGCATTTCAGGTTGCCTCCGAAGCTCGGATGTTTGCTCAGGTATAATTAAAGAAAAAAAGACGGAAAGAAAAGCAACACACCACAAGGTGGTGATGACCGTTATTGCGCTCAAAAACAAATGTGATATAAACGAGTATACCGCATATATATATATATATATATATATATATATATACTCTCTTGTCCTTCCATGTACAGTATCTGTCTGTCTGTCTGTCTGTGTCTGTCCTGCTCACCTTCTGTCCTTTGGCTCCAGGATCACCAGGAAGTCCATTTTCCCCCAGGAGACCCTTCAAAAACGAGTCATACATCAGCATACCAGTATCACACACACACACACACACACACACACACACACACACACACACACACACAAATACAGACACACACACCGACGCACACACACACACCATGCCACCAGAAAGGCCTGTGGGTCCAACTTCTCCCTGAGAGAGAAAGAGAGAGAGAAAAAGAGAGCGAGAGAGAGAGACAGAGAGAGAGAGAGAGAGAGAGAGAGAAAGAAAAAGAGAGCGAGAGAGAGAGAGAGAGAGAGAGAGAGATAAGAGTGATAATCAATGTGACATTGATTGGTCTAGTTTTGCTGTTTATTAATTTTAAAATGTAAATTCAGATCACAGCTGTGGACCCATTTTAGATCATAGAAAATACAGCTAAAAATGTATTTGGTGAAAGAGTGACCTGTCCCCCGCTCCAAATCACCTCTTACCTGAGCGCCTGGGTTCCCCACACCTGCAGGTCCTTCAGCGCCCTGCAGGGGGAGACAAAACACAAGTGGTGGATTCCAATCGCTTATTTTATTTCCAATCGCCCTTTTCTCCTCGGCCCTCGCCTGACCCCGGAAATCAATCGAGGTTTGCCATCTTTAAGGAGCGAGGAGTGGGGAACGAGGATTCTTCACTGAGGAAACACAAGTGTAGCCTTTGCCTTTTCTCGGAACGTGTGACGTGTATAAATTATCCACCACTCTCCACATCTGCCACGTCGCAGGCACACCCCTACACAAATTACATTTTACCGTTCCTTTCCGTTTATTAAAAGCGCTAATCCATAATGACACTCATTCAACGTTTATTCATGAAAAAATACGTTTAAAAGCATTATAGTTAAGCACGTAAGCATAATATCACGCTAACGCTTGATTGAGTAAGGATGTTCCATTTGCCTAATGCATGTTGCCTCGTTTCTTCCTTCCTCGTATCTGATCCTTGCATCCTTTCCTCGTGCCCTCCATTGGGTGGAGCTAAGAAGCGAAGAAAGGATGTGAGGAAAGGATGCAAGAAGTGAAAATAAGAGATTAGAATGAACCCAGGGTCTTCACCCAGACTGTATGCTGTGAGGAAGGACCTGGACTGCGTTCCAATATTCTTCACTCCTCTCCTCTATCCTCCACTCCCGCACTACCACTCCTCTCCTCCATTCCTCCACTCCCCCACTACCACTCCTCTCCTCCATTCCCCCACTACCACTCCTCTCCTCCATTCCTCCACTCCCCCTCTACCACTCCTCTCCTCCATTCCTCCACTCCCCCTCTACCACTCCTGTCCTCCATTTCTCCACTCCCCCACTACCACTCCTCTCCTCTACGCCCCCACTACCACTCCTCTCCTACCTGGAAGTATGCAAAAGTGAATGTTTTGAGTACAAGTAGTTGCAAGTACAGTACACAATGTACCTGAAATTGCGGTTTGCATCGAGGCATTAATCAATTTTTAACCATTGGTATTTCATATGTAGCCTAATTAGCAACATTAGATTAGGACATAAAGATCGGTTTCCAGGGCACGGAGAAGAGGAGGTGGTAGTGGAGAAAAGGAGGATGCATTTTTCGAGTATTGGGTCTCTCAGCCCAGGGGACTGGCAGCTTGTTACAGTTACATTCTCACCTGTCTGCCCTTCACACCTGGAGAGCCAGCTATACCCAGAGGACCAGACTCACCCTGTCAGAGAGAGAGAGAAAGAGAAAGAGAGAGAGAGAGAGGGGGGGGTGGAGAGGGTGAGAGAGGGAGAGAGAGAGGGGGGTGGAGAGGGGGAGAGAGGAAGAGAGAGAAAAAGAGAGAGAGAGAGGGAGAGAGAGGGAGAGAAATAGAAACGGCAGCTCATTACGTCTCTGCCTGCCATCATTTAAGAGGGGGTGTGGACTAATTGAATTCTGTGTTCATTTTAATCTTCATTTTAATATACTATAATGTATATAGACTAAATGTCTTTTGACCTGGGATTATGTGTATTGGCGGGGGGGGGGGGGGTTTGTTGTTCATGTTTTTTTTTTCTTTTCTCTCATCCTTCTTGGATATGGGGAGTGTTATTGTCTGTCACTTATGTATCAATGCTTGTGCAACACAAGTGTACTCATGCAAATAAAGCACATTTGAATTTGAATTTGTACGCTTTAATCCACATTTCATCTGGAGGAAAACACACCTCTCCTGGTCAAATATTTGTTGGATAATGGGTGTAGTATGAAGTTCTGGGGTCAGGGGTGTGAGATGTCATGTTTCGGGGTGAGGGGTGTATGATTTCATGTTTTGGGGTGAGGGGTGTATGATGTCATGTTTTGGGGTGAGGGGTGTATGCTGTCATGTTTCGGGGTGAGTGGTGTATGATGTCATGTTTTGGGGTGAGGGGTGTATGATGTCATGTTTTGGGGTGAGGGGTGTATGATGTCATGGTTTGGGGTGAGGGGTGTATGATGTCAAGTTTTGGGGTGAGGGGTGTATTAGGAGTGTATGAAACTCACATGTCTCCCAGGAGGGCCCAGAGTTGGGGCGCCAGGGTCCCCCTCTTCCCCCTTCATCCCCTGAAGCCCCACTGCCTCTGGGTGCCCCTTAAGCTGGGACACACACATTGTACAGGAGTCTCCCTGGGACACACAGACAGACAGAATTAAACACAGAAAAATGAGGGTTGCAGTCATAGAGACACACACACACACACACACACACGTATGCATGCACACACATGCACACACACACACACACACACACACGTATGCATGCACACACATGCACACACACACACACACACACCTTCTGGCCCTTTTGACCGGCCTGTCCTCTTGTCCCCGCCCCCCCGCCTAGTCCTGGGGCCCCTGTGGGGGCTGGGGGCCCCTGTGGTCCTGCAAAGCCAAGGTCCCCCTGGAGAAACACACCTGTAAATCACACCTGAATACACCTGCAGATAGACACATGTAATTCACACCTGCAGACAGACACCTGTCAATCACACCTGCAAATAGACACCTGTCAACACCTGTCCCAGAGCTCCAGATAAGGGGTCTGAGAGCAGGTAAAGGGGGGACTCACTTTGTCTCCTTTAGGCCCAGAAACACCTGGATCGCCCTGTAATCATAGAAACAGCACAAACTATGAGCACACGTGCACACGCACACACACGCACACTGAAACACACAAACACACAAACACACACACACGCACACACGCACATGCACACACCTGTGCCCCTTTGATGGCATTTCCAGGTGGTCCTGCAGGGCCTGGCACCCCGGGGGGTCCGGGAAACTTGGTGATCAGCCGACTTTTCCCCTCAGCCAGATACGGGGTACAGGGCACACAGGGGTCACCCTGGGGGGGTGAGGGGGTACAGGGCATTAAGGCGGAGTGTTCAGGCCTGATGCTGTTTATTAATGAGCTGCACTGTTCTGCTGTTCTCACCTTCTCCCCACTGCTCCCTGCTGCCCCCTGCAGGCCTGGAAGACCACGGTCACCCTGAGAGACACAACACAGACATCACAGGAGGCCACATGACCAAACCAACACCAGGGGTGCGTCCCAATAAAAATGCAACCTTTCCTCCTCCACTACCACTCCTCTACTCCGTGCCCCAGAAACCGATCTTTCGTTCCTCCCTCCCTCCACTGTCCCAATAGTGTAGAAGACCAGCGAAGCGGCTTCAAACTCTGCTTCTTCTCCCCTCCGGCGAAGCATACATCGATGTGTGCTACTGACATCATCACACTCACGCCCACAGAGATTTAAGAAAAGGCAACAGTGATGATGCGTAATTATGCCTTATATGAATTTCCCCAAGATAATGATGCCCCAATGCAAGATATTTAGCCTAATTTGTGTGTGCTTCAGTAGGTTATTAGCACACAAAGGACATTGCATCTTACAACGGATAACAAAATGCCAGTCCGTTTTTGTGGTTCATATCCTACATACAAATTTGGCAATTTAAGTTGGGGAAACAGCTTTATTTATTTTCTTGCACATTAACGTTGCTCATTAACGTTGCTTATTAACGAACATGACTGTACATAAATGTAGCCTAAGCATGACAGCTACCATTTCAGTAGCTATGTGAATGCATTAATGAATTTATTCAACCATTCCAAAGAACGTTTTTAAATTTGATTTAAAAAATGACAGTAGCCTATAGGCCTATGAGGTGAATTAGTGCTCGGTATGTTCAGACATCGGGAACATCTGGATTCTGGAATGACAGTAAATTGTTATGTTTGCATAGCCTAT
Organism: Ilyophis sp. 1 JC-2022; assembly: GCA_022702515.1. Taxonomy (NCBI): domain Eukaryota; kingdom Metazoa; phylum Chordata; class Actinopteri; order Anguilliformes; family Synaphobranchidae; genus Ilyophis; species Ilyophis sp. 1 JC-2022. The sequence continues at coordinate 60,107,979 of CM040406.1, forward strand.
ACTACAACATGTTTACTTTGATCTAATGTTGCTGATTACATGTTAATTAGTGTCTCGACGCAAACTGCAATACAGGCTATATTTACACTGTACGCAACTAGGTTACTTGCACTTGTAACTTAAAATATATTTTGGAGCTTTAAATGGGCTGACCATGTGGAAGATCTGTGATTGGCTTTGGGAATATTTGTGGGCTCGGCGTCAGTCAAAGTTATGATAGGGCAACTTCATCAATAGTCTACGGCGATTTTGATGACGGTGAAGCAGATTCGCTGTCCCAATTTTGTTCACGGCTCCCCACCTCCCCTCCCCTCTCTTCCTCCACATACTTCCGGGTAGTAGAGGACTGGTAGTGGGAAAGTGGAGGTGGGGAGTGAAGAATATTGGGACGCACCCTCTGTCACACATGCTGACAGGCATCAATTCATCTCCACGCACACCTGCATGGCCACTTCTTGCTCAACTAACTCATTATCAATTGTCATGGAAACAGTAATTTAATATGCTTAACATTGTTTTGAAGTTGACCATTGTTTTGAAGTTGTTACTCAATAAAATTATTTTAAAAAATGAGTAGTCTTGCCATATTTTTACGTGAAGGTTTTATCCTAAACAAGGCTTTACAATGTTCTACCCCTGCTCTGCTCAGAATTCTAGAATGCTCCCATGTTCCAAATTCTAAAAAACATTCCAAATTCCAATCTGTTCCTCTGCCACTTTCTGTTCAGCAAAATTTTAGAAGTGTGTCATCTGTTAAAGCATTCTAGAACACTGTGTGCTTTGTTCAAGCATTCTAGAACACTGTGTGCTCTGTTAAAGCATTCTAGAACACTGTGTGCTTTGTTAAAGCATTCTATAACACTGTGTGCTTTGTTAAAGCATTCTAGAACACTGTGTGCTCTGTTAAAGCATTCTAGAACACTGTGTGCTTTGTTAAAGCATTCTAGAACACTGTGTGCTTTGTTAAAGCATTCTAGAACATTTTTAAGAGTACCAGTGCGCCTTCACTCTCACCTTGGCCCCCTCTGTTCCATTCTGACCATGAGGCCCCCTCGGTCCCTGAAACGGTCATGAAGCGGTCATTTCAGTGGCGTTGCACATGAACACATGCACACACACATACACACACGCACACACACACACACACACACACACACACACACTGGTCCTGATTGATGTGCATCTGAGTCACACTCACCAGCCTCCCCGCCGGACCCCTGCCACCAGAAGTACCCTGCAAAAACAAACACAATTCATAAGAGAATAAGAGCTGAGAACATTAATAACCCTTCAGTATAAAAGAATAAGAGCTCAGAACATTAATAGCCCTTCAGCATTAGAGAATAAGAGCTGAGAACATTAAAAACCCTTCAGCATAAGATAATAAAATCTAAGAACATTAATAATCCTTCAGTATAAAATAATAAAAGCTGAGCACATTAATAACCCTTCAGCATAAGAGAATAAGAGCTGATAACATTAATAACCCTTCAGCATAAAATAATAAGAGCTGAGAACATTAATAACCCTTCAGCATAAAAATGTGAGGCCTGAAAACATTATAACCCTTCAGCATAAGAGAATAAGAGGCCTGAGAACATTAATAACCCTTCAGCATAAGAGAATAAGAGCTGATAACATTAATAACCCTTCAGCATAAGAGAATAAGAGCTGAGAACATTAATAACCCTTCAGCATAAGAGAATAAGAGCTGAGAACATTAATAACCCTTCAGCATAAGAGAATAAGAGCTGAGAACATTAATAACCCTTCAGCATAAAAGAATAAGAGCTGAGAACATTAATAACCCTTCAGCATAAGAGAATAAGAGCTGAGAACATTAATAACCCTTCAGCATAAAAGAATAAGAGCTGAGAACATTAATAACCCTTCAGCATAAGAGAATAAGAGCTGAGAACATTAATAACCCTTCAGCATAAGAGAATAAGAGCTGAGAACATTAATAACCCTTCAGCATAAGAGAATAAGAGCTGAGAACATTAATAACCCTTCAGCATAAGAGAATAAGAGCTGAGAACATTAATAACCCTTCAGCATAAGAGAATAAGAGCTGAGAACATTAATAACCCTTCAGCATAAGAGAATAAGAGCTGAGAACATTAATAACCCTTCAGCATAAGAGAATAAGAGCTGAGAACATTAATAACCCTTCAGCATAAAAGAATAAGAGCTGAGAACATTAATAACCCTTCAGCATAAGAGAATAAGAGCTGAGAACATTAATAACCCTTCAGCATAAGAGAATAAGAGCTGAGAACATTAATAACCCTTCAGCATAAAAGAATAAGAGCTGAGAACATTAATAACCCTTCAGCATAAGAGAATAAGAGCTGAGAACATTAATAACCCTTCAGCATAAGAGAATAAGAGCTGAGAACATTAATAACCCTTCAGCATAAAAGAATAAGAGCTGAGAACATTAATAACCCTTCAGCATAAGAGAATAAGAGCTGAGAACATTAATAACCCTTCAGCATAAAAGAATAAGAGCTGAGAACATTAATAACCCTTCAGCATAAAAGAATAAGAGCTGAGAACATTAATAACCCTTCAGCATAAGAGAATAAGAGCTGAGAACATTATAACCCTTCAGCATAAGAGAATAAGAGCTGAGAACATTATAACCCTTCAGCATAAGAGAATAAGAGGCCTGAGAACATTAATAACCCTTCAGCATAAAAATGTGAGGCCTGAAAACATTAATAACCCTTCAGCATAAAAGAATAAGAGCTGAGAACATTAATAACCCTTCAGCATAAGAGAATAAGAGCTGAGAACATTAATAACCCTTCAGCATAAGAGAATAAGAGGCCTGAGAACATTAATAACCCTTCAGCATAAGAGAATAAGAGGCCTGAGAACATTAATAACCCTTCAGCATAAGAGAATAAGAGCTGAGAACATTATAACCCTTCAGCATAAGAGAATAAGAGGCCTGAGAACATTAATAACCCTTCAGCATAAAAATGTGAGGCCTGAAAACATTAATAACCCTTCAGCATAAAAGAATAAGAGCTGAGAACATTAATAACCCTTCAGCATAAGAGAATAAGAGCTGAGAACATTAATAACCCTTCAGCATAAGAGAATAAGAGCTGAGAACATTATAACCCTTCAGCATAAGAGAATAAGAGCTGAGAACATTATAACCCTTCAGCATAAGAGAATAAGAGGCCTGAGAACATTAATAACCCTTCAGCATAAAAATGTGAGGCCTGAAAACATTAATAACCCTTCAGCATAAAAGAATAAGAGCTGAGAACATTAATAACCCTTCAGCATAAGAGAATAAGAGCTGAGAACATTAATAACCCTTCAGCATAAGAGAATAAGAGGCCTGAGAACATTAATAACCCTTCAGCATAAGAGAATAAGAGCTGAGAACATTATAACCCTTCAGCATAAGAGAATAAGAGGCCTGAGAACATTAATAACCCTTCAGCATAAAAATGTGAGGCCTGAAAACATTAATAACCCTTCAGCATAAAAGAATAAGAGCTGAGAACATTAATAACCCTTCAGCATAAAAGAATAAGAGGCCTGAGAACATTAATAACCCTTCAGCATAAGAGAATAAGAGCTGAGAACATTAATAACCCTTCAGCATAAGAGAATAAGAGCTGATAACATTAATAACCCTTCAGCATAAGAGAATAAGAGGCCTGAGAACATTAATAACCCTTCAGCATAAAAATGTGAGGCCTGAAAACATTAATAACCCTTCAGCATAAAAGAATAAGAGCTGAGAACATTAATAACCCTTCAGCATAAGAGAATAAGAGGCCTGAGAACATTAATAACCCTTCAGCATAAGAGAATAAGAGGCCTGAGAACATTAATAACCCTTCAGCATAAGAGAATAAGAGCTGATAACATTAATAACCCTTCAGCATAAGAGAATAAGAGCTGAGAACATTAATAACCCTTCAGCATAAGAGAATAAGAGTCCTGCGAACATTAATAACCCTTCAGCATAAAAGAATAAGAGCTGAGAACATTAATAACCCTTCAGCATAAGAGAATAAGAGCTGATAACATTAATAACCCTTCAGCATAAGAGAATAAGAGCTGAGAACATTAATAACCCTTCAGCATAAGAGAATAAGAGCTGAGAACATTAATAACCCTTCAGCATAAAAGAATAAGAGCTGAGAACATTAATAACCCTTCAGCATAAAAGAATAAGAGCTGAGAACATTAATAACCCTTCAGCATTAGAGAATAAGAGCTGAGAACATTAATAACCCTTCAGCATAAGAGAATAAGAGGCCTGAGAACATGAATAACCCTTCAGCATAAGAGAATAAGAGGCCTGAGAACATTAATAACCCTTCAGCATAAAAGAATAAGAGCTGAGAACATTAATAACCCTTCAGCATAAGAGAATAAGAGCTGAGAACATTAATAACCCTTCAGCATAAGAGAATAAGAGCTGAGAACATTAATAACCCTTCAGCATAAGAGAATAAGAGCTGAGAACATTAATAACCCTTCAGCATAAGAGAATAAGAGC
>CM040406.1:60122512-60130012 GCA_022702515.1 Ilyophis sp. 1 JC-2022
TACACTATTCCCATGGGAACAGTTAATCTAAGCTTACTGGCCTACAGTTTCCCCATGGGAACAGCTATTCTAAGCTTACTGGCCTACACTATCATCATGGAATCAGAGCTACTCTAAGCTTACTGGCCTACACTAGTTTGTGTATGTGTGTGTGTGTGTGTGTGTACACATTGTTTGGTGGAAGGCACACAGGATTTCCACTTGCTGCTTGCCTCACTACTCTTCCTCTCTGAAATGCAGGATATATGGATCATGGCACGCATAATAACACACACTCACCGGGGGGCCAAGTTCTCCCAGCCCTGGGGCCCCTGGCTGCCCTTTGGGCCCCTGAATCCACTTGAGGTCCACCGTGTTCCCAAAATCTGCAACCAGCACTGGACACACCTCACATGGGTCTCCCTAAAACACAAACACACACACACACACACACACACACACACACACACAAACAGATAGAATGAGAAGCCATAAACACATAGAAAGGTAGAAGGGAAACAGACGTACAGGTGCAAGGCAGCGCTACTGACCTACAGGTTTGTGACTCACCTTCTGCCCCTGAACCCCTGCTGAGCCCCGTGGCCCCTGTGACACAAAACACAAATAAAATCACAAACACAAACACAAATAAAAACACAGATACAAACACAAACAAATACGAACACAGATACAAACACAAACAAATACAAACAGAAAAATGAACAAAGAATCAGTGTCAGTCAGCCATCCCCTCTTAGTAAACATGAAAAAAAAGAAGACTCTCCACATCTCTGACTGCTAGGAAATACTAATTATATCAGCTGATGATGTCATGTCAATATGATATCACAAGCTAATCAAGTCATTTCAGTGTGATCTCATGTCAATGTGAGGTCACAATCTGATTATTCCATGTCAGCATGATGTCATAAGATGATGATGTATGTGTGAGGTCACTATGAGGTTACAGCACTCACATGGTCTCCAGGCTCGCCATCTGTGCCAGAAGTCCCAGAATCCCCCTGCAGAAGAAAACATATCACCACGGCAACAAACACTGTACCACACTATCTATATAACAAAGCCAAATAACATATACTCCCCAAATAACAAACACTGTACCACACTATCTATATAACAAAGCCAAATAACATATAATCCCCAAATAACAAACATTGTACCACACTATCTATATAACAAAGCCAAATAACATATACTCCCCAAATAACAAACACTGTACCACACTATCTATATAACAAAGCCAGATAACATATACTCCCCAAATAACTGTCAGACAAAAAACCTAAATGTCATAAAACTAATTGAATAGTTAACAATCATGAAAAGCAACTCTATTAACACTCTTTCAGTTCTGCAAAAAGCACTTGTAACTTGTCATTTATATTACCCCCAACTTCTACCTGCAAGTAAAATGTAATCAATAAAAAATATAAACTGTGAATGTAAGTCACCATAACAAACTCCAAAGTACAGCAGCCAGTCTTTCATAAGATAGAGTTATAACCTGTCAATAGTAATATATTACACTGAGCACATTGGGCAGCTCTGCAATATAAAACAGTGATTTCTGAACCTGGATATCTCCACCATTTCAAAACCAGTCTCAATGCCAGGTGGACTACAATTGCCATGGGTTTGGAATTGTTGATTTTCATATATGTTGATTTTCTATATAAAAATTAAGACTTTGTTTGCGCAAATATAACTCAATTTAAATCCAATGGATCCCGACACAAGACCCCTTACTCTGTCGGTCCTTTTAAGACCGGCATGCTTTTTATACTTTCATGGCTGTAGACTTCATTAAATTCTTTCAGCTCTGTGCTGATATAACTTGATGGCACGCAGGCTGATGTTAGCGTTAGGGCTGATCAATTTAATTTCCTCTTGGAAAACGCAAACATTTCACTTAAAACGTTGCTTTTGTGATTAATATGTATATATACAGTATATTGGTGTTCTTATACACGGATATGAAATTCAAGAGTAACAGAATGCCTAAATATTATTTTCATTGAAGGTAATTTTATAACTACAGGCAAAATGAAAATGAAAGTTGAACTTATGTTTGCAGTAATAAACTTTCAGTTTCAGATCAAGCCCCTTGACCTCCCCCCAACTCCCCCCCCCCCCCGATACCTTGGCCCCGTTGGTTCCAGGGGGTCCCCCAGGCTTGCCCTGAAAACAGAAGAGGGGTATGTTAATGAGGCGTCTCTCTTTACAAACCACTACCTCTCTCTCCCGCTCCAGAAAAGTCCTTCAAGAAACAGTGTTCAATTAAAAGTGAAAAAGATAGAGAGAGTTGCATTCTGTGTGTTAGAGCAGTACTCAGTAGGTGTTGATTTTGGGGTTAGTACAGTACTGAGTGGCTGTTGATTTTGGGGTTAGTACAGTACTGAGTGGCTGTTGAATTTTGGGGTTAGTACAGTACTGAGTGGCTGTAGAATTTTGGGGTTAGTACAGTACTGAGTGGCTGTTGAATTTTGGGGTTAGTACAGTACTGAGTGGCTGTTCAATTTTGGGGTTAGTGCAGTACTGAATGGCTGTTGAATTTTGGGGTTAGTACAGTACTGAGTGGCTGTTGAATTTTGGGGTTAGTGCAGTACTGATTGGCTGTTGAATTTTGGGGTTAGTGCAGTACTGAGTGGCTGTTGAATTTTGGGGTTAATGCAGTACTGATTGGCTGTTGAATTTTGGGGTTAGTGCAGTACTGAGTGGCTGTTGAATTTTGGGGTTAATGCAGTACTGATTGGCTGTTGAATTTTGGGGTTAGTGCAGTACTGAGTGGCTGTTGAATTTTGGGGTTAGTGCAGTACTGAGTGGCTGTTGAATTTTGGGGTTAGTACAGTACTGAGTGGCTGTTGAATTTTGGGGTTAGTGCAGTACTGATTGGCTGTTGAATTTTGGGGTTAATGCAGTACTGATTGGCTGTTGAATTTTGGGGTTAGTGCAGTACTGAGTGGCTGTTGAATTTTGGGGTTAATGCAGTACTGATTGGCTGTTGAATTTTGGGGTTAGTGCAGTACTGAGTGGCTGTTGAATTTTGGGGTTAGTGCAGTACTGAGTGGCTGTTGAATTTTGGGGTTAGTGCAGTACTGAGTGGCTGTTGAATTTTGGAGTGAGTGCAGTACTGAGTGGCTGTTGAATTTTGGGGTTAGTGCAGTACTGAGTGGCTGTTGAATTTTGGGGTTAGTGCAGTACTAAGTGACTGTTGAATTTTGGGGTTAGTGCAGTACTGAGTGGCTGTTGAATTTTGGGGTTAGTGCAGTACTGAGTGGCTGTTGAATTTTGGGGTTAGTGCAGTACTGAGTGGCTGTTGAATTTTGGGGTTAGTGCAGTACTGAGTGGCTGTTGAATTTTGTGGTTAGTGCAGTACTGAGTGGCTGTTGAATTTTGGGGTTAGTGCAGTACTAAGTAGCTGTTGAATTGTGGGGTTAGTGCAGTACTGAGTGGCAGTTGAATTTTGGGGTTAGTGCAGTACTGAGTGGCTGTTGAATTTTGGGGTTAGTGCAGTACTGCGTGGCTGTTGAATTTTGGGGTTACTGTGGTACTGAGTGGTTGTTGAACTTTGAGGTTACTGTGGTACTCACGGGGGGACCTGGAATCGCAATCCCAGGTTTTCCAGGGCGTCCAGGTAACCCTGGTTTCCCCTCCCGCCCAAGCGAACCTGTGGCCCCCTGCAGAGAGAAAGATTCACATAACCTGTCACACAGGTACACACATCTGGACACACATGTATATACACACCTGGTCACACAGGTACACACATCTGGACACACATGTATGTACACACCTGGAGACTAAGGTACACACACCTGGTCACACAGGTACACACATCTGGACACACATGTATATACACACCTGGAGACTAAGGTACACACACCTGGGCACACATGTATATACACACCTGGAGACTAAGGTACACACACCTGGTCACACAGGTACACACATCTGGACACACATGTATATACACACCTGGAGACTAAGGTACACACACCTGGGCACACTGGTACACACAGGTAGAGACACTCAGGCAGCTCAGCATTTGAGATGCTTTTTTTGGGCAGTAATTTTTACTGATACTGACCTTTAGACCTTTGGCACCAGCAACACAGATTGAGCCTTCTGCACCCTGGAGAGAGAGAGACATAGAGAGAGAGTGAGACATAGAGAGATAGTGAGAACTACATAGGAGTGTGTAAGAGCTCAGAAGAGCAGAAAGAAAGATCACAGTCTGTCATTCACAGACCTTTACACAGCGCTCCAGGTTAAACGCATGTGTACAGAGCACTCCAGGTTAAACCCACCTTTACACAGCGCTCCAGGTTAAACCCACCTTTACACAGCGCTCCAGGTTAAACCCACCTTTACACAGCACTCCAGGTTAAACCCACCTTTACACAGCGCTCCAGGTTAAACCCACCTTTACACAGCGCTCCAGGTTAAACCCACCTTTACACAGCACTCCAGGTTAAACCCACCTTTACACAGCGCTCCAGGTTAAACCCACCTTTACACAGCGCTCCAGGTTAAACCCACCTTTACACAGCGCTCCAGGTTAAACCCACCTTTACACAGCGCTCCAGGTTAAACCCACCTTTACACAGCGCTCCAGGTTAAACCCACCTTTACACAGCGCTCCAGGTTAAACCCACCTTTACACAGCGCTCCAGGTTAAACCCACCTTTACACAGCGCTCCAGGATAAACCCACCTTTACACAGCGCTCCAGGTTAAACCCACCTTTACACAGCGCTCCAGGTTAAACCCACCTTTACACAGCGCTCCAGGTTAAACCCACCTTTACACAGCGCTCCAGGTTAAACCCACCTTTACACAGCGCTCCAGGTTAAACCCACCTTTACACAGCACTCCAGGTTAAACCCACCTTTACACAGCGCTCCAGGTTAAATGCATGTGTACACAGCGCTCCAGGTTAAACCCATGTTTACACAGCGCTCCAGGTTAAACCCATGTTTACACAGCGCTCCAGGTTAAACGCACGTTTACACAGTGCTCCAGGTTAAATGCACGTTTACACAGCGCTCCAGGTTAAACGCACGTTTACACAGCGCTCCAGGTTAAATGCACGTTTACACAGCGCTCCAGGTTAAACGCATGTGTACACATCGCTCCAGGTTAAACGCACGTTTTGTTATGTTTCTGTCTTATTTATGCCATGTTTCATGTTTAGTGTTTGTCACAGTTTATTTTCTGTTTATGTTACGATGCAGTTCATTGTTTGCATACATATTTCCATGTTTTTCCGCAGCCTTGCGTTCATGCGGTTTCTTCTCTTGCTGTCACTAACGCTTCCCTAATTGTTTCATTCTCCCTTGTCTAGTTACTAATATACTAACATTAGATCAGGATTGGGTAATACTACTATCTAACCATGTGTTCATGTTTACCTTACGTTTCTCGTGCATGTTGATTACTAATTTACTAACGCTAGGTCAGGATAGGTTAACTACTAACGATTTACTAATTGCCTCGTTACGTGTCTCATTTTCTCAAGCTGTTGTGAATTTCCTGCAGCTCTCAAGCGAAATGTTTGCACCTGTCTACACCTGCATTTAAGCTCAGTGTTCAGGTCTGTTTGTTGCGAAATTGTTGCCTTAGTTTACTATTGTCACTTTTGAGCGTTTACCATTGTTTTGACTACCGTTATTGATCTAGCCTGTTTATTGACCATCGTTACTGCCTGCCTATTGTTTCCACTGCCTGTTTTTGACCACGAGTTTTGCCTACTGTCTCTTTGTACCTCTGCCCCGCGGATAGGACTTCGGTCTGACTCCTGCTACGCCCCACGACTACACGAACTTTGCTTTTTCCCTGTTTTGTACTTCTGCTCCGCTGACAGCTACTCTGGTTAATGAACTCTTGCATGGATACCGATTTCGAGACTGCCTTCTCCCTCTGTACTGTATCTTTGGTCTGGCTGGATTTATTGGTTTTTGGACTTTGCTTGTGTGACTACATTTTTGGATTTCCCCATAATAAAGCCCTTGCGGGTATTTATTATCAAGTCAGTGTTCTGAGTCGTGCATTACGGGTCCAACCCGCACACATCCGTCTCACGTTTACACAGCGCTCCAGGTTAAACGCACGTCTACACAGCGATCCAGGTTAAATGCACGTCTACACAGCGATCCAGGTTAAACGCACGTTTGCACAGGGCTCCAGTATAAACACCCTTTTAAGTTTAAAGCATTATAAGTGAACACTGGCCTCTCTTCCTCTTCCCTCCGATATTGAGCGGTCGAACGCGTGGCGCTAAAGCCCCGTAGCGTGTAATTTTAAATGGCGGGAGGCCAGCCTGTGTTATATCTATTGATCTGCTTCCTGATGCATTAGTATTAGCTCTAGCTTAGCAGGCAGATTAGCGGGTTTAACTCTGGCACATTGAGTTCTTGTCCTCTCACACTAACATATTGATTATCTAATGATCAGTGTACCTCCAGGACTCCCTGATTTAGAGGGATAAGGGCTTGGGAGGGAACAGAACAGGGTGTGTCACTAATTATCTGGCCCATTCCAGATCATTGCTACACTCGCTGTCCCACATACAATTACAGCTGATTGGATCATTGCTGCCCTCTATGGCCAACTGGGATGCTACTGCAGCTAGACTGGTGGTCAATCAGAACACAGCTGTACACTATCTACTGACCTACAGCCAATAAGAACACAGCTGCACATTATCTACTGATTTACAGCCAATCAGAACACATCTGTACACTATCTATTGATTTACAACCAATCAGAACACAGCTGCACAATATTTACTGACCTACAACCAATCAGAACACATCTGTACACAATCTATGGATTTACAGCCAATCAGAACACGACTCACACTGGTCTGTTACTCACGTCTTTTCCTGGGTCTCCTTTCACACCTGAAAACCCTCTGCCTCCTTTGTCACCTATAGACCCCTGCAGAGAGAAAGAGGGAGGCAGAGAGAGAGAGTGAGGCAGAGAGAAAGAGTGAGGCAGAGAGAGAGGGGGAGGCAGAGAGAGAGAGTGAGGCAGAGAGAGAGAGTGAGGCAGAGAGAGAGAGGGAGGCAGAGAGAAAGAGGGAGGCAGAGAGAGAGAGGGAGGCAGAGAGAGAGGAGAGGGAGGCAGAGAGAGAGGAGAGGGAGGCAGAGAGAGAGAGTGAGGCAGAGAGAGGGAGGCAGAGAGAGAGAGTGAGGCAGAGAGAAAGAGTGAGGCAGAGAGAGAGGGGGAGGCAGAGAGAGAGAGTGAGGCAGAGAGAGAGAGTGAGGCAGAGAGAGAGAGGGAGGCAGAGAGAAAGAGGGAGGCAGAGAGAGAGAGGGAGGCAGAGAGAGAGGAGAGGGAGGCAGAGAGAGAGAGTGAGGCAGAGAGAGAGAGAGGGAGGCAGAGAGAAAGAGGGAGGCAGAGAGAGAGAGGGAGGCAGAGAGAGAGGAGAGGGAGGCAGAGAGAGAGAGTGAGGCAGAGAGAGAGAGGGAGGCAGAGAGAAAGAGGGAGGCAGAGAGAG
>CM040406.1:60147512-60172512 GCA_022702515.1 Ilyophis sp. 1 JC-2022
TACACTTTTACACTGCTCAGATACACTACACTTTTACACTGCTCAGATACACTACACCTTTACACTGCTCAGATACACTACACCTTTACACTGCTCAGATACACTACACTTTTACACTGCTCAGATACACTACACCTTTACACTGCTCAGATACACTACACTTTTACACTGCTCAGATACACTACACTTTTACACTGCTCAGATACACTACACTTTTACACTGCTCAGATACACTACACTTTTACACTGCTCAGATACACTACACCTTTACACTGCTCATATACACTACACATTTACACTGCTCAGATACACTACACTTTTACACTGCTCAGATACACTACACCTTTTACACTGCTCAGATACACTACACCTTTACACTGCTCAGATACACTACACTTTACACTGCTCAGATACACTACACTTTACACTGCTCAGATACACTAGAACTTTACACTGCTCAGATAAACTACACTTTTACACTGCTCAGATACACTACACCTTTACACTGCTCAGATACACTACACCTTTACACTGCTCAGATACACTACACTTTTACACTGCTCAGATACACTACACCTTTACACTGCTCAGATACACTACACCTTTACACTGCTCAGATACACTACACCTTTACACTGCTCATATACACTACACTTTTACACTGCTCAGATACACTACACCTTTACACTGCTCAGATACACTACACCTTTACACTGCTCAGATACACTACACCTTTACACTGCTCAGATACACTACACCTTTACACTGCTCAGATACACTACACCTTTACACTGCTCAGATACACTACACCTTTACACTGCTCAGATACACTACACTTTTACACTGCTCAGATACACTACACCTTTACACTGCTCAGATACACTACACCTTTACACTGCTCAGATACACTACACTTTTACACTGCTCAGATACACTACACCTTTACACTGCTCAGATACACTACACTTTTACACTGCTCAGATACACTACACCTTTACACTGCTCATATACACTACACCTTTACACTGCTCAGATACACTACACCTTTACACTGCTCAGATACACTACACTTTTACACTGCTCAGATACACTACACCTTTACACTGCTCATATACACTACACTTTTACACTGCTCAGATACACTACACCTTTACACTGCTCAGATACACTACACCTTTACACTGCTCATATACACTACACCTTTACACTGCTCAGATACACTACACTTTTACACTGCTCAGATACACTACACCTTTACACTGCTCATATACACTACACTTTTACACTGCTCAGATACACTACACTTTTACACTGCTCAGATACACTACACCTTTACACTGCTCATATACACTACACTTTTACACTGCTCAGATACACTACACTTTTACACTGCTCAGATACACTACACCTTTACACTGCTCATATACACTACACTTTTACACTGCTCAGATACACTACACTTTTACACTGCTCAGATACACTACACCTTTACACTGCTCAGATACACTACACCTTTACACTGCTCAGATACACTACACCTTTACACTGCTCATATACACTACACCTTTACACTGCTCATATACACTACACTTTTACACTGCTCAGATACACTACACTTTTACACTGCTCATATACACTACACCTTTACACTGCTCATATACACTACACTTTTACACTGCTCAGATACACTACACCTTTACACTGCTCAGATACACTACACTTTTACACTGCTCAGATACACTACACTTTTACACTGCTCAGATACACTACACCTTTACACTGCTCATATACACTACACCTTTACACTGCTCATATACACTACACCTTTACACTGCTCAGATACACTACACTTTTACACTGCTCAGATACACTACACCTTTACACTGCTCAGATACACTACACTTTTACACTGCTCAGATACACTACACTTTTACACTGCTCAGATACACTACACCTTTATACTGCTCAGATACACTACACCTTTACACTGCTCAGATACACTACACTTTTATACTCCTCAGATGCAGAACACTACACTCCTCAGATGCAGTACACTACACTCCTCAGATGCAGTACACTACACTCCTCAGATGCAGTACACTACACTCCTCAGATGCAGTACACTACACTCCTCAGATGCAGTACACTACACTCCTCAGATGCAGTACACTACACTCCTCAGATATACAGTGCCCACCAGTCTTTAGGAACAATTTGTGGTCATTCTCAACTTCCTATGACATACAGGCCAAAACCCGTTAGTCATCCATCCACATGGGGAAGGTCAGAGAACACACAAATTAAATCAGAAAGGTTGTTGACCTTCATAAATCAGGCAGTGGCTATAAAAAAATAGCTTCCTGTCTGAAACTACCCATTTCCACCATTAGGGCAATAATTAAGATGTTTAAAGCCACTGGAGCTGTGGCCTGCCTGGAAGAGGACGCAAGTGTAGTTCGCCCCCACGCACAGTGAAGAGGCAAACATTTCTGCAGGCATCACAGTTTGAGAAATGCAGAAGTGACTTGCATCCTGTAGTCACCAAATACCAGGTCTCCAAAAGTACAATGAACTCTATCAAATACCTGCAGATTTTAGTTCAACAATCTGGCTGCCTCTAACCGTGGGTTGTGGTTGGATCTTCCAGCATGACAATGACCCAAAGCATACCTCAAATCTACACAAAAATGGTTAATCTACCACAGAATCAAGGTTTTGCAATGACCATCCCAGTTCCCTGACCTGAACCCCATGACGACCTGTGGGCTGAGCTGAAGAGGAGAGTCCACAAGAGAGGACCAATGACTCTAAAGAATCTGGAAAATTCTGTATGAAGGAATTAATCCTGTACTTTTTTCCTGCACAAAAAGAGAGAGAGAGAGAGAGAGAGAGAGAGAGAGAGATAGAGAGAGAACGAGAGAGAGAGAGAGAGAGAGAGAGAGAGAGAGAGAGAGAGAGAGAGAGAGAGAGAGAAAAGCGTGTCTCTTACCTGGTTGCGGTGGAGACGGGGACCTTGCCAAGTCTCAAGACCAGAGAACCTTTAGGGTTCCAAATCTTCTCCACCTCAGGGGTCTCCCATAGCAATAATCGCTGCACCAGATTAAACCCTGCCAGCCAATCAACCAATAACTCCTTCAATAAACCAATCAACCAATACATTTATCAATAATGACTCCGACTATAAACCAATCAACCAATCAACTAATATATTTATCAATAATGACTCCTCCAACAAACCAATCAACTAATAAAATGATCAATTATTCATTTGTCAATCAATCAACCAATCAAATGATCAGGAATCAATGTGGCATTCAGCCAATCAATTTACCAATCAACAAATTCAGTCTTTAAACACACAGTGAGACAGTTCTGAGAATGCAGGTAAACTGTATGAAAAAGCTAGTTCCACTGCACCTGTGATATTAGACCTGGCTGCCTGGGGAAGATCCCAGTCTCCCACCTGCAAGGGAGGACAGTGGACACCTGAAAAGAGACACACAGATGGACAGGTGAAGAGAGACACACAGATAGACAGGTGAAGAGAGACACACAGATGGTCAGGTGAAGAGAGACACACAGATGGACAGGTGAAGAGAGACACACAGATGGACAGGTGAAGAGAGACACACAGATAGACAGGTGAAGAGAGACACACAGATGGTCAGGTGAAAAGAGTCACACAGATGAACAGGTGAAAAGAGACACACAGATGGTCAGGTGAAGAGAGACATACAGATGGACAGGTGAAGAGAGACACACAGATGGACAGGTGAAGAGAGACACAGATGGACAGGTGAAGAGAGACACAGAGATGGACAGGTGAAAACAGACACATAGATGGACAGGTGAAGAAGACACAGAGATGGACAGGTGAAAACAGACACATAGATGGACAGGTGAAGAAGACAGGTGTGACAGCAGCAGGTAAGAGAGATGGTTATTTTTTTCCTTCTGGGAATTGAAGAATTTTTTTACTGTACCTATAACAGGTGTATATAATAGCTGTTACTGTAACTGTAACAGGTATGCGATGGAGGTTATTGCACCTATAACAGGTGTGTATGGACTATTGTACCTGTAACAGGTGTGTATGAGGCTACTGTACCTGTAACAGGTGTGTGTAATAGCTGTTACTGTAACAGGTATGTGATGGAGGTTATTGCACCTATAACAGGTGTGTATGGAATACTGTACCTGTAACAGGTGTGTGGCTGCCTCCAGTGGTCAGAGAAAGGGTGTGATAAAAGAGCAGGATGGACAATGCAGAGGACCAAATGGTCTCACCCACAGGTGGGTCACCTGACATCTCACCCACAGGTGTGTCACCTGATGCCTACCTGATAAAGCGAGAAACAGACAGTGAGAGATTTGAGTGTTAAAATTCTGTTTTTGAAGCTGGGGGTCAGTGTGTGTTTGTGTGTGGGGTGGGGCGAGGAGCAACTTATCTTTTTTAATCTACATATTTATTGCTTTAGCAACAAGTTCTCTTGTCACATAAATAAAGGCTTTTTAAATCAGAGAGAGGTAGGGGGAGGGAGGGAGAGCAATAGTAATATTACTCTGATGTTGATAACGGTGGTTGTTTTTGTTAACACAGTTGGATGTAGACATTCATGTTCTAGTGTCTTTCTATATTACTGTATGTACACTTTGGCAATATTTACAAATGTATTTCATGCCAATAAAGCGATGAATTCGAAAGAGAAAGAGAGAGGGGGGAAGACTGAAAGAGAGATAAAGAGATAGAGAGAGAAAAAGAGAGATTGAGTTATTTGTTTCAACTGTGTTTTCTGTAATTAAATTGAAGGTGGGGGACAGTCCAGCCTACAGTAAAAGCAGCGCGAGGCCTCTCCTGGCAGAAGATCACAGCGCGTGCCAGGGCTTCGGTCTCCAGCGCCAGATATGCAGATGTAAGAGGCTGGCCCTACAGAAAGATAAAGCTATCCATATCTATTCACGGACACGGACAACCGCGATTTCACGGACTACAATCATTCTAGTAGTTTCCTCATTGCCAGACGCTAGTAGCTAGAAACCGAGACGTATATTGCCCCGTCGGGGACAGTGGAAAAATTGATTTGGCAGATAACATTTCAGAAGCATGATGCACGCGCAGTTTGTTGAGACGCCTTAAGCAAGGATTGCGCAACTCCGTTGGAGAGGGGCTTACGACACAGGCCTCGCCTAACTATTTCAGGTAAACAGTAATCGTGCTAACAGCTAACCCTTTTAAAACGCACCCCCAAAAACACCAGTTTAGCCCCCCTTCACGTGACCGTAATGTGAGCCCGTACGCGCACAGAGCGCGCGCAACAACCTGTTGTTGCCTGGGACGCCCGTGCATTCGCGCGCGCAACATCCATACGATATCTGGCGCGCGGAAACAGCATGCGGAGTGGAGTAGCTGAAGTATATCAACCTAAATGAAACAACTGACCGGAGATGCTCAACTAAGTCATGGCGATGCTACTATTTTGGTTTACGAATATCTCTCCAGCGTAATAGATATATTAATAATATAGTCCGTAATAGTCGTAACAGCGTAATAGTCCGCTTACAATATTTAGATACCACAGATGGGGAGGAAACTGTGCGAGATGACGTTTGCCAACATAAACATAAGCATTTCCACTTTTTGCTGAAACGCTTTGATTAATCTGCCAGGCCCTATAATTCAAACGTGCGTCAAAAAAACTATTATTCAAAAATCGTATGTTCCCCTACCTGGTACAAGCGAGTAATACCTCCACTGATATCCACATTAATCCATCCATTCAAAAATATATCTCCTAATAATTTCAGCCATTCAAGATGTAATCCAGTGAGTTTGTAATTCTCCTTCCCTTAGCTATAAAGTCAAAGAAGATATATTTCTCTTCGGTGCCCGGTGACACCCCCTCCTCACGCCGATGTTTTTTTCAGAGTTCTCCCAAGACTTCCTTTTCTGTGTGTGTTTTTCTTCCTTTCCTTTTCGGATCGGATATTTTAGTCAAAGTTGCGGTGACATCACCTAGTCGGGCAATGGAAAACACGCCGCGTGCGTTACCGCCTTGCTACTTTATTATGGTTTTCACACGTGCCGTTCATCTTGATTCATTTCTTTAGGATTCCAGAGCGCGTGTGGGGTTATTCGCCGGTCATATATGTAACCATTTGAATTGGCGCGCGGCCGGCATCGGTACTTCTACCATTTACGATCCATTACAAAGTGCTCTCTTGGGAATGACGGTTTTCACTTTCGCAACATACGCTATATAGTTGTAAACGTCATAATACCAGAGCAGAAATTTGTGTGGGAAATTTCGGGAAATACATCTAAACTATTTGCACGTGCATCTCCCTTATTAGGCAGTAAACTTTAGAATTGTTGTGTAAATATTATCATTCCTGTGATTATGCTCTCTTAACATGTCTATAAAACAGGCTTTATGCACACACAAGTATTTTACATTGTACTTGACAGAAAACTATACAAAATGTTCAGTTTTTTAAACATAATAACTACCAGCCTGTGTGCATGCATCTGATTTTGACCTGTAGTGCATATAAGTTTTATTCTTTTGATTATTTGATTATTAAGATGGGTTTCATGTTGCCTTTGTGGTCTGAAGTCCCTAAGACTGAGGAAAACTGCCTTCTATTAAAAAAGCAGGATATGACGCCATAGCACATGGAAAATAATCCAGATGAGCCATTTGCAGGATACAACGCAGCAAACCAGCGTCCAAATCCTGCTCCTGTCAGTTAATTATGCAGGGAAATACGGTTTCTATTACCGGAGAACAGCCTTAAATAGCTAACAGTTTAAAATGCTTGATCAATACGCAAAGCAGACAAACACACAGCTACACATGAATACGTGCACACACACACACACACAAACATCATATTTAACAGTGTGGGTACTGTATGGTTTCAGCTGATTAACACACACACACACACACACACACTGTATACGTGGCAGATATGGGTCAAATACTTGTCAGAAACACTTCACTTTGAAAAACTCTTTAGTTGGTCAAATTGGTAAAACTTTAAAGCACTTCTAGCAGATACCGCAGACATGTGAGAAGCGAAAAGACGTGAAAGATTTTACTAAACAAATAGTTTCTACAAATTCAATTTGCAATGTCCATCCATCCACCCTTCCATCCATTATCTAACCCGCTTATTCCCAGTCAGGGTCATTGGGGGGGGGGGGGGGGGCTGGAGCCAATCCCAGCATGCATCATTGGGTGAGAGGCAGGAATACCCCTTGGACAGTTTGTCAATCCATCACAGGGCACACACACCATTCATTCACACATTCACACATTCAGTATCTTGGTGCGCCGGTGGAAGGTCGCACTGACAATGGCTCCGCATTCAACTAGTAGCTTTTTGCTTATTATTATTTGTATTGTTTTTATTTTTGTACGTACTACTTTGACTTTTTTTAACAATTTAATATATATATATATATATATATATTTTTTTTTGTTTGTTTTTTTTGTTTTTTTGTTTTTAATGCCTACTACATAGTTGTTGCTTGCCATGTCCCAAGAATTTCATTGTTCAGAATGACCTTGTGTTATACTGTGCACTTGATAAATAAAAACACTTTGACACTTTGACTTTGACATTCATACCTATGGGCAATTTAGAGTCTCCAATTAGCCTAATTAGCCTCCATGTGTTTGAACTGTGGGAGGAACCCAGAGTACCCAGAGAAACCCACACGGACATGAGGAGAACATGCAAACTCCACACAGAAAGGCCCTCAGCTGGGATTCAAACTCGGTACCTTCTTGTTGTGAGGTGACAGTGCTATCCAAATGAACAATGTTTCTGCAGGAATCTGAAGGACATTTTCTGGCATCTAAAAGGCGAATGAAGCATGTGATCCAGGTTTGGTGCATTGTGGGATATGGTTTTGGATAGGGCCTGCATCCTCGCATGCTTTGTGTCTATACAGCTTAATAGTGGGTATAAAAACATCATAGATGTAGAAATATGGGATAGGTGAGACAGGTCAGGTTGGGCAGTAGCAGCTAAGACAGGTGTGGGGGGGGGGGTTAGGGGGGTAAGACAGGTGTGGGGGGGTTAGGGGGGTAAGACAGGTGTGGGGGAGGGGTTAGGGGGGTAAGACAGGTGTGGGGGGGTTAGGGGGGTAAGACAGGTGTGGGGGTGGTTAGGGGGGTATGACAGGTGTGGGGGGGGTTAGGGGGGTTAAGACAGGTGTGGGGGGGTTAGGGAGGTAAGACAGGTGAAGGGTGGGTAGGGGGGTAAGACAGGTGTGGGGGGGTTAGGGAGGTAAGACAGGTGTGGGGGGGATTAGGGGGGTTAAGGTCAGGTAAGACAGGTCAGGTTGGGCAGTAGCAGCTAAGACAGGTGTGGGGGGGGGGGGTTAGGGGGGTAAGACAGGTGTGGGGGAGGGGTTAGGGGGGTAAGACAGGTGTGGGGGGGTTAGGGGGGGTAAGACAGGTGTGGGGGTGGTTAGGGGGGTATGACAGGTGTGGGGGGGGTTAGGGGGGTTAAGACAGGTGTGGGGGGGTTAGGGAGGTAATACAGGTGAAGGGTGGGTAGGGGGGTAAGACAGGTGTGGGGGGGTTAGGGAGGTAAGACAGGTGTGGGGGGGATTAGGGGGGTTAAGACAGGTGTGGGGGGTTAGAAGGGTAAGACAGGTGTGAGGGGGGTTAGACAGCTGAGGGGTGGGTAGGGGGGTAAGACAGGTGTGGGGGGGGTTAGAGGGGTAAGACAGGTGTGGGGGTAGGGAGGTAAGACAGGTGTGGGGGGGATTAGGGGGGTTAAGACAGGTGTGGGGGGGTTAGGGGGGTAAGACAGGTGTGGGGGGTTAGAAGGGTAAGACAGGTGTGAGGGGGGTTAGACAAGTGTGGGGGGTGGGTAGGGGGGTAAGATAGATGCGGGGGGGTTAGGGGGTAAGACAGGTATGGGGGGGTTAGGGGGTAAGAGAGGTGAGGGGTGGTTAGGGGGCAAGACAGGTGTGGGGCGGTTAAGTGGGTAAGACAGAAGTGGGGTGGTAGGGGGGTAAGACAGCTGTGGGGGGGGGGGGGTTAGGGGGTAAGACAGGTGTGGGGGGGTTAGGGGGTAAGACAGCTGTTGGGGGGTTAGGGGGGTAAGACAGGTGTGGGGGGTTAAGCGGGTAAGACAGGTGTGGGGTGGTAGGGGGGTAAGAGAGGTGAGGACTAAGTAGGGGGGTAAGAGAGGTGAGGGGTAAGTAGAGGGGTAAGACAGGTGTGGGGGGGTTAGGGGGGTAAGACAGGTATGGGGTGGTAGGGGGGTAAGATAGGTGAGGGGGGGGGGGGTAGAGGGTAAGACAGGCAATATGAATGTATTAGGGGGGTATTAGAAGTGATTATCTGAATGTGCAGCCAGCTTGTTTGAATGAGGCTAAAAGTTGTGTCTCCCTTGTGTATATTTAAATCTGCCATTCAAACATATTGTCTTTTCTTTTTATGAGATTGATTGGATCAGATTCACTGATGAAGACATTTGTAGTCCTGAACGTTTTATTGCTCAGTATTCCCAGTCTGTGTCAGGTCAAACCTTTTATTTATTCTGCCTTTTCAAAAACATTGTTTTAAACCTTTCAAACTGGGTTAAACTGTTTAGTGTCTCCGTCGCTCTCTCTCCAGTCTGCTGGCCTCATCCCTCTATCTCCCGGGGAACAGCTGGGCAGAGACGGAGAGAATGTGGGAGGGGAGACAGAACGTGGAAGACCAGGGAATGGGCTGCAGATTTATGGAAGTGTTTTGTTAGAGAGAATACAGGATGTTGCTCATTCCAGAGAAATGTCAGCCAGTGCGATTACCAACCTTAACCCCGAGCTGCCCAGAGCGTCTGTGTGTCTGTCCCCGAGCTGCCCAGGGCGTCTGTGTGTCTGTCCCCGAGCTGCCCAGCGCGTCTGTGTGTCTGTCCCCGAGCTGCCCAGAGCATCTGTGTGTCTGTCCCGAGCTGCCCAGAGCATCTGTGTGTCTGTCCCGAGCTGCCCAGAGCGTCTGTGTGTCTGTCCCCGAGCTGCCCAGAGCGTCTGTGCGTCTGTCCCCTAGCTGCCCAGGGCGTCTGTGTGTCTGTCCCCGAGCTGCCCAGGGCGTCTGTGTGTCTGTCCCCGAGCTGCCCAGCGCGTCTGTGCGTCTGTCCCCGAGCTGCCCAGCGCGTCTGTGCGTCTGTCCCCGAGCTGCCCAGAGCATCTGTGTGTCTGTCCCCGAGCTGCCCAGAGCATCTGTGTGTCTGTCCCCGAGCTGCCCAGGGCGTCTGTGCGTCTGTCCCCAAGCTGCCCAGGGCGTCTGTGTGTCTGTCCCCGAGCTGCCCAGAGCATCTGTGTGTCTGTCCCCGAGCTGCCCAGGGCGTCTGTGTGTCTGTCCCCGAGCTGCCCAGCGCGTCTGTGCGTCTGTCCCCGAGCTGCCCAGGGCGTCTGTGCGTCTGTCCCCGAGCTGCCCAGGGCGTCTGTGTGTCTGTCCCCGAGCTGCCCAGGGCGTCTGTGCGTCTGTCCCCGAGCTGCCCAGGGCGTCTGTGCGTCTGTCCCCGAGCTGCCCAGGGCGTCTGTGTGTCTGTCCCCGAGCTGCCCAGGGCGTCTGTGTGTCTGTCCCCGAGCTGCCCAGGGCGTCTGTGCGTCTGTCCCCGAGCTGCCCAGGGCGTCTGTGCATCTGTCCCTGAGCTGCCCAGGGCGTCTGTGTGTCTGTCCCCGAGCTGCCCAGCATGTCTGTGCGTCTGTCCCCGAGCTGCCCAGAGCGTCTGTGTGTCTGTCCCCGAGCTGCCCAGGGCGTCTGTGCGTCTGTCCCCGAGCTGCCCAGGGCGTCTGTGTGTCTGTCCCCGAGCTGCCCAGGGCGTCTGTGCGTCTGTCCCCGAGCTGCCCAGAGCGTCTGTGTGTCTGTCCCCGAGCTACCCAGGGCGTCTGTGCGTCTGTCCCTGAGCTGCCCAGAGCGTCCGTGCATCCGTCCCCGAGCTGCCCAGAGCATCTGTGCGTCTGTCTGAGAACTTTCCAGAGCGTCTGTGTGTCTGTCCCCGAGCTGGGCGGGATGTTTGTGCATCTGTCTTTCTCTGAGCTGCCCAGAGCTTCTGTCTGTCTGACTGAAGTTTTAGATGTGATATAAAACCTCCGTCATTGCGAATGATTCGTGTTTGGAGAGACAAAGCGTTAGATTTGGAATGTTACAGTGCCAGGGAGACTGGGATTAAAGTGTTAGAGTGTTTATTTGAAGCTGTGTGAGTGTGTTTGGTCTCCTTTTTGTGACGTACACACTGTTTTCTGCATGGAAACGTTATTTATTTCCACAGTGTGCCGTACACACTGTTTTCTGCATGGAAACGAGCTCAGAGTCTGCTAAAGTGAGTACTCAGAGCTCAGAGTCTGCTAAAGCGAGTACTCAGGGCTCAGAGTCTGCTAAAGTGAGTACTCAGAGCTCAGAGTCTGCTAAAGTGAGTACTCAGGGCTCAGAGTCTGCTAAAGTGAGTACTCAAAGCTCAGAGTCTGCTAAAGTGAGTACTCAGGGCTCAGAGTCTGCTAAAGCGAGTACTCAGGGCTCAGAGTCTGCTAAAGTGAGTACTCAGAGCTCAGAGTCTGCTAAAGTGAGTACTCAGGGCTCAGAGTCTGCTAAAGCGAGTACTCAGGGCTCAGAGTCTGCTAAAGTGAGTACTCAGAGCTCAGAGTCTGCTAAAGCGAGTACTCAGAGCTCAGAGTCTGCTAAAGTGAGTACTCAGAGCTCAGAGTCTGCTAAAGCGAGTACTCAGAGCTCAGAGTCTGCTAAAGTGAGTACTCAGAGCTCAGAGTCTGCTAAAGTGAGTACTCAGAGCTCAGAGTCTGCTAAAGCGAGTACTCAGAGCTCAGAGTCTGCTAAAGCGAGTACTCAGAGCTCAGAGTCTGCTAAAGTGAGTACTCAGAGCTCAGAATCTGCTAAAGTGAGTACTCAGAGCTCAGAGTCTGCTAAAGTGAGTACTCAGAGCTCAGTCTGCTAAAGTGAGTACTCAGAGCTCAGTCTGCTAAAGTGAGTACTCAGAGCTCAGTCTGCTAAAGTGAGTAATCAGAGCTCAGTCTGCTAAAGCTAGTACTCAGGGCTCAGAGTCTGCTAAAGTGAGTAATCAGAGCTCAGAGTCTGCTAAAGCAAGTACTCAGAGCTCAGTCTGCTAAAGTGAGTAATCAGAGCTCAGAGTCTGCTAAAGTGAGTACTCAGAGCTCAGAGTCTGCTAAAGTGAGTACTCAGAGCTCAGAGTCTGCTAAAGTGAGTACTCAGAGCTCAGAGTCTGCTAAAGTGAGTACTCAGGGCTCAGAGTCTGCTAAAGTGAGTACTCAGAGCTCAGAGTCACCTAAAGGAAGCTTCTCTCTAAATGGATAACAGACACAGACCTCCTACTGTCAGGACTTTGAGAGCAGACACTTCCTCCAATAAAAGAAGTTACTTTTTCTGCTTTTAACCTGGCTGTTGTCTGCAATCCTGTTAGAGAAATTGGACGCCTCCCAAGTCATCAAAGTGTGGAAACATGGAGCCAGTTTCCAGAGTTCTGCTTGATTCTGGGTTCCATTTTCATCTCCAGCCAGTTTCAGAAAATTGAATGCTTAGCTGTTTACAGAACCAGACAGATACACCTGTCACCTGGCCGCGATAGTCAGCACAGCAGTGTCTGTTTTGTCAGGTGTAAAAATGAAAAATCTGCTGTGACAGGTATGAGTGACAGACAGGTTGGATAACGACAGGCAGGAAGGTGTGATAGACAGGTTTGAGTGAGTGACAGGTTTGAGTGATAGGTTAGAGTGAGTGACAGGTTTGAGTGATAGGTTTGAGTGAGTGACAGGTTTGAGTGATAGGTTAGAGTGAGTGACAGGTTTGAGTGACAGGTTTGAGTGATAGGTTAGAGTGAGTGACAGGTTTGAGGGATAGGTTAGAGTGATTGACAGGTTTGAGTGATAGGTTATAATGAGTGACAGGTTTGAGTGATAGGTTAGAGTGAGTGACTGGTTTGAGTGATAGGTTAGAGTGAGTGACAGGTTTGAGTGATAGGTTAGAGTGAGTGTCAGGTTTGAGTGACAGATAAATGAAAGACAGGTGACAGTCAGGTGAGAGGCCTGATAAGATAAAGAGTGTTTATGTGCAGGTGTCAGTGTAGGTAAGAATGTGTTTTGTCAAAAGCATAAGGGGTTAGGGTTAGAGGTTAAAGGTGTGGATGCCCAGGTGAGTCTGTGTGCAATAAGAGGGCTGAATACAGGCCACAGATGAGTGGGGACAAACACGCCCTGTGGGCTCAGGTCATCCACAGGGGATTCCCTGTCAGACACGCCCTGTGGGTTCAGTAGTGTCATACACAGGGGATTCCCCCTCCGGCACGCCCTGTGAGCTCAGGTGTGTCATACACAGGGGATTCCCTGTCAGACACGCCCTGTGAGCTCAGGTGTGTCATACACAGGGGATTCCCCCTCCGGCACGCCCTGTGGGCTCAGGTGTGTCATACACAGGGGATTCCCCCTCAGACACGCCCTGTGAGCTCAGGTGTGTCATACACAGGGGATTCCCCCTCCGGCACGCCCTGTGGGCTCAGGTGTGTCATACACAGGGGATTCCCCCTCAGACACGCCCTGTGGGCTCAGGTGTGTCATACACAAGGGATTCCCCCTCAGACACGCTCTGTGGACTCAGGTGTGTCATACACAGGGGATTCCCCGTCCGGCACGCCCTGTGGGCTCAGATGTGTCATACACAGGGGATTCCCCCTCAGACACGCCCTGTGGGCTCAGGTGTGTCATACACAGGGGATTCCCCCTCCGGCACGCCCTGTGGGCTCAGGTGTGTCATACACAGGGGATTCCCCCTCAGACACGCCCTGTGGGCTCAGGTGTGTCATACACAGGGGATTCCCCGTCAGACACGCCCTGTGGGCTCAGGTGTGTCATACACAGGGGATTCCCCCTCCGGCACGCCCTGTGGGCTCAGGTGTGTCATACACAGGGGATTCCCCCTCAGACACGCCCTGTGGGCTCAGGTGTGTCATACACAGGGGATTCCCCCTCCGGCACGCCCTGTCGGCTCAGGTGTGTCATACACAGGGGATTCCCCCTCAGACACGCCCTGTGGGCTCAGGTGTGTCATACACAGGGGATTCCCCCTCAGACACGCTCTGTGGGCTCAGGTGTGTCATACACAGGGGATTCCCCCTCAGACACGCTCTGTGGGCTCAGGTGTGTCATACACAAGGGATTCCCCCTCAGACACGCTCTGTGGACTCAGGTGTGTCATACACAGGGGATTCCCCCTCAGACACGCTCTGTGGGCTCAGGTGTGTCATACACAGGGGATTCCCCCTCCGGCACGCCCTGTGGGCTCAGGTGTGTCATACACAGGGGATTCCTCTTCAGACACGCCCTGTGGGCTCAGTAGTGTCATACACAGGGGATTCCCCCTCAGACACGCCCTGTGGGCTCAGGTGTGTCATACACAGGGGATTCCCCCTCCGGCACGCCCTGTGGGCTCAGGTGTGTCATACACAGGGGATTCCCCCTCAGACACGCCCTGTGGGCTCAGGTGTGTCATACACAGGGGATTCCCCCTCCGGCACGCCCTGTGGGCTCAGGTGTGTCATACACAGGGGATTCCCCCTCCGGCACGCCCTGTGGGCTCAGGTGTGTCATACACAGGGGATTCCCCTTCCGGCACGCCCTGTGGGCTCAGTAGTGTCATACACAGGGGATTCCCCCTCAGACATGCCCTGTGGGCTCAGGTGTGTCATACACAGGGGATTCCCCCTCCGGCACGCCCTGTGGGCTCAGTAGTGTCATACACAGGGGATTCCCCCTCAGACATGCCCTGTGGGCTCAGGTGTGTCATACACAGGGGATTCCCCCTCCGGCACGCCCTGTGGGCTCAGGTGTGTCATACACAGGGGATTCCTCTTCAGACACGCCCTGTGGGCTCAGTAGTGTCATACACAGGGGATTCCCCCTCAGACACGCCCTGTGGGCTCAGGTGTGTCATACACAGGGGATTCCCCCTCCGGCACGCCCTGTGGGCTCAGGTGTGTCATACACAGGGGATCTTCTGTCAGACACGCCCTGTGTTTTTCTTCTTGTTGCCCATTTTGCCCTCACTAATTCCCCAGCCAATTACATCCCTTCCCCGTTTGCATTCATTACCGCTCAATCACTCTCGCATACATTCTCATGCTGCAATCACTCATTATCTCATTTACCACACTATATATTCTCCCGTTGTTCTTTGTCTTGTTGCCATTTTGTAAGGTCTTGTTCATTAATACCTCGTGATGTCAAGTTTGGAACTAAGTTTAAGTCTTGCTGAATTAACGCTTAATCTTGCCTTTCTATTTTGTACCTGCCAGTCTGCAGCTTCCTGCCTGTTCCAAGCCACGCTTCCCTGCTTCCCGCATCCCGCTCTGCCCCTGCTACGCCCTACCCAGGATTCAGTCACGATCCAGCTCCTTAACTGCTTCCCTCTCCCGCTCTGCCCCTGCTACGCCCTACCCAGGATTCAGTCACCATCCAGCTCTTTGCCTGCTTCCTTCTCCTGCTCTGCCCTCCGGTTCTGCCCTACCCAGGATTCAGTCCCTTCCCCTCTCTCACTACAAGAGTTTGCTCTAGCTAATAAACTCTCTTTGTGAGCTTATTGTGAGTTCTGTCTCTGAGTCGTGCGTTTGGGCCCAGTTCTGATCAGAAACCTTAACAAAAGCTGCTCTTTCCACCAGCTTGTTTTTTGACGTTTTATATTTAAAAATGTAAAGCTGTCTGTATTTTATGTTCATGACTAGGGATAGATCCTACGTTGTGAGAAAGTTGTGCTTTGTCAGATTTGCTTTGTAGTTGTGTCAATGACCTTCAATATGCACTTATTGTACATCGCTTTGGATAAAAGCGTCTGCCAAATAACTAATGTAATAGCCATGCTGGCAAATGCAAAATCCACTGTTCCACTTCAGGAGCCTCCAAAGGGCATTCACAAACACAAAAAAACACTGTAGTACTCAGTATACTGTATATCTGGGTAATATAACTGTTATAGACAGCAAGGAACTCTATTAATACAGAAAAAAGTGTATCACCCCCTGAAAGGAAAGAAATAACCAAAATTAAGATGGAAAAATTGGACTTACTTTCTCAGCTTTGGAGTCTATTGTGTTCATAATTTCCAGTTCACAGGTTTCTGCACTTCAGTTACCTTTACAACCACCTTTACAACCACCTTTACACAACCTGTTACCATTATAACCACCTTTATAACCACCTTTACACAACCTGTTACCTTTACAACCACCTTTACAGTCAACCTGTTACCCTTATAACCACCTTTATAACCACCTTTACACAACCTGTTACCTTTATAACCACCTTTACACAACCTGTTACCTTTATAACCAATTTTATAACCACCTTTACAGTCAACCTGTTACCCTTATAACCACCTTTATAACCACCTTTACACAACCTGTTACCTTTATAACCACCTTTACACAACCTGTTACCTTTATAACCAATTTTATAACCACCTCTACAGTCAACCTGTTACATTACATTACAGTCATTTAGCAGACGGTTTTATCCAAAGCGTTACCTTTATAACCACCTTTACACAACCTGTTAACTTTATAACCACCTTTACACAACATGTTACCTTTATAACCACCTCTATAACTACCTTTATAACCACCTTTACAAAACCTGTTACCTTTATAACCACCTTTACGCAACATGTTACCTTTATAACCACCTTTATAACCACCTTTGCACAACCTGTTACCTTTCTAACCACCTGTACACAGCCTGTTGCCTTTATAACCACCTTTACACAACCTGTTACCTTTATAAACACCTTTATAACCAGCTTTATAACCTCCTTTATAACCACCTTTACACAACATGTTACCTTTATAACCACCTTTACACAACATGTTACCTTTATAACCACCTTTATAACCAGCTTTACAGAACATGTTACCTTTATAACCACCTTTACACAACCTGTTACCTTTATAACCACCTTTATAACCACTTTTATAACCACCTTTATAACCACCTTTACACAACCTGTTACCTTTATAACCACCTTTACACAACCTGCTACCTTTATAACCACCTTTACACAGCCTGTTACCTTTATAACAACCTTTACACAACCTGTTACTTTTATAACCACCTTTATAACCACCTTTATAACCAGCTTTACAGAACATGTTACCTTTATAACCACCTTTACACAACCTGTTACCTTTATAACCACCTTTATAACCACCTTTATAACCACCTTTACACAACCTGTTACCTTTATAACCACCTTTACACAACCTGCTACCTTTATAACCACCTTTACACAGCCTGTTACCTTTATAACAACCTTTACACAACCTGTTACTTTTATAACCACCTTTATAACCACCTTTCCACAACCTGTTACCTTTATAACCACCTTTACACAACCTGTTGCCATTATAACCACCTTTACACAGCATGTTACCTTTATAACCTGTTACCTGCACACTCACCCTCTCACCTTTACACTTAACCTGTTACCTGCACACACACCCTCTCACCTTTACACTTAACCTGTTACCTGCACACTCACCCTCTCACCTTTACACTTAACCTGTTACCTGCACACTCACCCTCTCACCTTTACACTTAACCTGTTACCTGCACACTCACCCTCTCACCTTTACACTTAACCTGTTACCTGCACACTCACCCTCTCACCTTTACACTTAACCTGACTGGACGTCATGCAGCTGTGATGTGTTTTGGCGACAGGAAGTCACACAGCTGTGATGTGTTTTGGCGACAGGAAGTCACACAGCTGTGAAGGTGAGCTGAAGGTGCCTCTAGCAATTCCCTCGCCTGTGACTGCAATCACCTTGTTACCCACAAAAACATCAGAGCATCTGGAGTATTGCACTGGAAAAAGATTAGAGAAACAGTAGGCGGCAAAACAGACAAATTCCATTGTTTTCCTGTGAATAAGGGACTTTAATAAGATCAGCATGAGCACAAAGACATCTGCAGAGAGCGACACATGCACAGGAATGTCTAACCCAAGGGTCCGGGAAGTGAACCTCCTCTGGGGGAACATTTTTAGGTGACATCCGGACCTTTGGAAGGAACAGTGCATCTATCTGTATTGATGGATGAGCTGCTGTGCTGGAGTGCAGTTCCACCTCATCACCAGAAGGGGGAGACATTTCTCAGCATGCTCATTAGTGTGGGCTATAGGCTGGGGATAGAGCTCCCTCATCAGACTGACAGGACAAGTGAAAGTGGCAGTGCATTAACCTCTCGCCCGCGCTACCGCAGATAAAACACTGCTGGCCACAAACGACAGCTCACTGAAAATGGCCACTGTTTGCAAATGAGCACTTCTAAGACACCAAACCAAGAGTTTAAACAAATCCCCAACTTCCCAAATCCTGAGGAAAGAAATAAATTGCCAAGAGTCCTGGGGGAGGGACTAACAGCACATACTGCAGAACAATATGGGTCTGAATGAGAAACACGATGTTGGTTTTTGTCTCACACAAACATACACACACACACACAAACATACACACACACAACACATACACACACACAACACTACACACACACACACTCACACACACACACTACACACTCTCACACACACACACACTACACATTCACACAACACTACAAACACACACACACACTCACACACACACACACTACAAACACACACACAAACATACACACACACAACACATACACACACACAACACTACACACACACACTCACACACACACACACACTCTCTCTCACACACACACACACACACTACACACACAACACACTACAAACACACACACTCTCACACACACACACACTCTCACACACACACAACACTACACAAACACACACAACACAAACACTAAGAAACACTGAGACAAAAACCAACATCATCACACAATGATGAGAGGGGAGAGCGAAATATTTTTAATACGTTTTCTTATTTTTTTGAAATGTTAATGGTTTACATGATGATCAATTATTTTCAGAATGCTAAAAACAATGTGAACAATACAAAGTTATAGTATTAAGATAGTCACACATTAAACCCTCACTCTGGCCCTAACCAGTGACAGAAATATCAGAATAATATCTTGGCTTGTTCTATTCTATTCGAGAGCGAGAGACTGGTTTTATGGCTTAATAGAGCAGCAGGTGTAGAATGGATCTGTGCGGGGTCCAGGTGTCCTGGATCCCTGGCAGGAATGTTGATGGAATGCTCTGTGACTGTCTCTCCTCTGCACCATGTTTAAGAACAGAACAACTGCCCTCTGTAAATGCCCTCTGTCTCTTTAACTGCCCCTTGTAACTGCAACTGCCCTCAGTCTCTGTAACTGCCCTGTGTAACTGCTTTCTCTAACTGCCCTTTATAACTGCCCTCTCTAACTGCTCTCTGTAACTGCCCTGTGCAACTGCCCTGTGTAACTGCCCTGAGTAACTGCCATTTGCATCTCTAACTGCTCTCTCTAACTGCCCTCTATAACTGCTGTAACTGCCCTCTGTCTCTGTAACTGTTATCTGTAAGTGCCCTCTCTAACTGCTCTCTCTAACTGCTCTCTCTAACTGCCCTCTGTAACTGCTGTAACTGCCCTCTGTCTCTGTAACTGCTATCTGTAACTGCCCTCTGTAACTGCTGTAACTGCCCTCTGTCTCTGTAACTGCTATCTGTAACTGCCCTCTCTAACTACCATCCGCTGTTCGTAAAAGCCCTCAGTGTGAGCCCTGTAGGCACTGCATTGTGGTTTTGAGCCTCGGGTTCAGTATTAGCTTACAGTGAGACTGCAGAAGGAATAGGGTATCACAGGTCAAACTGCCCAAAACCTTGGTAAAATGGATAAAACCCCCCGTTCAGAACAAACCTCTAACCCCTGTCACTCACTCTGTGTGTCTCCAGATTGTCCCAGCGACGCCCAGGGGTACAGCTGGCTGGTTTTTCCTAAATCGATCGGTTGTGGTTTTCAAGTTTTCCAGTCGAAGAGTGATTCTCAGTGCCTGATGTAATCCTGAATCTTACTGTTAGACCAGATATCATCATTACTGCTGGCCTGTAATCCTGAATCTTACTGTTAAACCAGATATCATCATTACTGCTGGCCTGTAATCCTGAATCTTACTGTCAGACCAGATATCATCATTACTGCTGGCCTGTAATCCTGAATCTTACTGTTAGACCAGATATCATCATTACTGCTGGCCTGTAATCCTGAATCTTACTGTTAGACCAGATATCATCATTACTGCTGGCCTGTAATCCTGAATCTTACTGTTAGACCAGATATCATCATTACTGCTGATCTGTAATCCTGAATCTTACTGTTAGACCAGATATCATCATTACTGCTGGCCTGTAATCCTGAATCTTACTGTTAAACCAGATATCATCATTACTGCTGGCCTGTAATCCTGAATCTTACTGTCAGACCAGATATCATCATTACTGCTGGCCTGTAATCCTGAATCTTACTGTTAGACCAGATATCATCATTACTGCTGATCTGTAATCCTGAATCTTACTGTTAGACCAGATATCATCATTACTGCTGATCTGTAATCCTGAATCTTACTGTTAGAACCGATATCATCATTACTGCTGATCTATAATCCTGAATCTTACTGTTAGACCAGATATCATCATTACTGCTGATCTATAATCCTGAATCTTACTGTTAGACCAGATATCATCATTACTGCTGGCCTGTAATCCTGAATCTTACTGTCAGACCAGATATCATCATTACTGCTGGCCTGTAATCCTGAATCTTACTGTCAGACCAGATATCATCATTACTGCTGGCCTGTAATCCTGAATCTTACTGTCAGACCAGATATCATCATTACTGCTGATCTGTAATCCTGAATCTTACTGTTAGACCAGATATCATCATTACTGCTGGCCTGTAATCCTGAATCTTACTGTTAGACCAGATATCATCATTACTGCTGGCCTGTAATCCTGAATCTTACTGTCAGACCAGATATCATCATTACTGCTGATCTGTAATCCTGAATCTTACTGTTAGACCAGATATCATCATTACTGCTGATCTATAATCCTGAATCTTACTGTTAGATCAGATATCATCATTACTGCTGATCTATAATCCTGAATCTTACTGTTAGACCAGATATCATCATTACTGCTGATCTGTAATCCTGAATCTTACTGTTAGACCAGATATCATCATTACTGCTGATCTGTCAGTCACTGATACTCTCCTCTTAATCTACGTTTAATGCACGGAAAAGCACACAGACAAAAACATACACAAAGAGGAAAACAAGCAGACCAGAAGTACAGTAAGCTGAGAGTTCATTCTGATCTGATATGCAGTTTGGAGTCAAAGTAAATCGCATCAAAGTTTCAAAGTAATCCGTGCAAATCTCAGTCTGGGCTAACACTATCTCTCTCTTTCTCTCCTCTCTCCCTCTCTCTCTCTCTCTCCCTCAGAGAGCTAAACTCAGTAACCACAGTACTGTTCCTGTATAACAGATCTGATGTTCATAAATAATAAAGGTCTATATTGCAATATTCTCCTCTTTAAACTGCTTGCTTTCTGAAATCAGGGTAAGGAACCACATGCGTGTCTGTATTTACTTATTTATTGATCATTTTGTGTAAAGTTCAGCTTGTTTTCCGCCCCTGAACTTAAAACATGAATAAAAACTCACAAAGTGAGAATAATAAAAAAGGGGAAAGGAGTAACGCTGCCTCGGCTTACTTGAATAAAGGGGCATATTTGCACTGCCAGAGCCTTTGATGTTTCCTGGCGTACACCATTCCTAATAGACTGACCTGCTGTGGGAATCTGGACCTGAACCCTGAGAGGGGGGGAGGGGGGGGGGTCTGTTTGTCTGAATTGTGCGGTTTTAACAGGATGTCCTGTTCTCACCTACTCTCAGCAAGGAGACAGAACACACACACACACACACACAACTACACAAACATATGTGCATACCCACTCACACACTTTCTCTCTCTCTCTCTCTCTCTCTCTCTCTCTCTCTCACACACACACACAACTACACAAACATATGTGCATACCCACTCACACACTTTCTCTTTCTCTCTCTCTCTCTCTCTCTCACACACACACACAACTACACAAACATATGTGCATACCCACTCACACACTTTCTCTCTCTCTCTCTCTCTCTCTCACACACACACACACAACTACACAAACATATGTGCATACCCACTCACACACTTTCTCTTTCTCTCTCTCTCACACACACACAACTACACAAACATATATGCATACCCACTCACACTTTCTCTCTCTCTCTCTCCCACACACACACACACACACACACACTATCACACAAATACACAAACACACATGCACACCCACACAACTTTTTTTCACACATGCTTGAAAATACATGAACACGCACACACCCACACACATGCTCGCGCACACTTGCAAATGCAAAAACACACACATGCACATACACATACAAGTTCTCACTCAATCACTCACTCACACCCAATCTAGACCCTCAATATTTACAGAAATAACATCAAAGTGTCACAAAACGACAGCACACAAAGTAGGTACATTTTTTGACTCAATTTGAAAATTTATTTTCATACAAAAACATCATATGAAAAGTGGGAGGGGCTACTGTGTGCCGTCTCATTGGACAAAAGGGTTCACGGGTTCAGGTCACACCAACAAGCAGGGCGTTTCCACCCCTCCAGGGTAAAGGGGGGGGGGGCGGGGGGGGGCTGATGTGATGTTTCGGGGTTTGATGTTCTGAGGCCAGGGAGGGTACAGCAGCGCTCTGGCCATTAGCACGTGTTAGCACGTGTTAGCACACCGACAGTCCGACAGTTCAGAGGCTTCCAACCGTTTTGTTTGTACAAAAGAGGAAGTGTCCAAACACTTCACTGCTGTCCCCATGGAGGTTTTCCTGCATATCTGTGGACATTTGCATTTTCAGTGTGTGACACCAGACTCACACAGGAAGCTCTGCCCAATCCCCATCTTCATCTCATCTTTGTTTCCACTGTGAAGATTCTGTGACAATGGGCCGGGTGCTGTGATTGGCCAGGAATCCAGAGTGGGCGGGAGGACTCTGTGGTAGCCCCTCCCCTCCTCTTAGTGCGTGCTGAGCCCTTGCAGATGCAGCAGCAACAAAACAGCAGTCGACTGCAAGGTCCTTCCCAACATGTGTAGCGCCCTCTGCTGGTTTGGGGGACTGGCGCAGCTCACAGCTCAAACAGCAATGTGATCAGAAGAGTAAAATATAAAGAGAAAGAAAAACAGAGAGACTGAGGGGAAGAGAGCAACAGGCACCCAAAGGGGGGGGGGGGCACACACACACACACACACACACACACACACACACACACACCAAGACTCTCTACTCCCACAATAAGCCCACAGGTAAAACATGCAAAAAATCCCACCCTGAACACCCCACCACCCACCGAGGACTCACTGTGCTAGTTTGGCAGTTCGGCTCATTTACTTAAACATTA
This sequence comes from Ilyophis sp. 1 JC-2022, assembly GCA_022702515.1. Classification (NCBI taxonomy): domain Eukaryota; kingdom Metazoa; phylum Chordata; class Actinopteri; order Anguilliformes; family Synaphobranchidae; genus Ilyophis; species Ilyophis sp. 1 JC-2022. The sequence goes on from CM040406.1 coordinate 60,171,006, forward strand.
ACTCCCCCAGAACATTAGATGGTAAAATCTATTTCTATAAATCAATATACAGTATGCCATACCGTGTGTGCACAGATGACTCACATTGAGCAATCAGCTCTTCATATCCCAGCTTGAGTACAGTTACTTCTCATGGGCCAGGAGAACAGCGCCCCCTCTGGGATAGACTCTTTATAGTCGAATATGCTTCATTAACATGCGACTGTTACAGAATTCTGTTTTCTGTGATAGATCACATTAAAATCATATTGGATTACATTAATGTTTCCAGTCATAGCCCTGGAATGATAGTGATATAAAAGATTGTCCTCTCCGCTTGATTGACAGTGCTTCTGTCCTATTGCTGATCGTTGCTTTCTTTAATGCTATCAAACAGTCAATAAAGTTTTATTGGCAGCACAGGTAAGGAGCTCTCTGTCCAAAATCGAATTTAGTTTTCTGTGATACATATATATATACTTTTACAGTATATTTAAAAAAAATCTGTCACTCATGTCTACACACTGCTTGATCCTGCCACAGAAAAGCTTTGAAACCTTTGTAAAACCCTCCTGTAAGGAGATGGTGGAGCACCACTTTCAGTAAGACAGGATGGAAAGAGAAGCATGATGTTAAAAACTCAATCCCTTTGCCCTTAATAATAATAACTGAACCACACAAACAGGAATGACACAGAATAACAGACTGGAGCAGGAGAAGAGCAGGGGAACAGTGGGGGGGGGGGGGACAGTGGGGGGGGGGACAGCAGAAGAACAGTGTGGGGGGGGAACAGCAGGAGGAACAGTGGGGGCCGCAGCAGGAGAACAGTGGGGTGGGGGGGGGGGGGGGACAGCAGGAGGAACAGTGGGGTGGGGGGGGGGGGACAGCAGGAGAACAGTGGGGGGGGGGGGGAACAGCAGGAGAACAGTGGGGGGGGGAACAGCAGGAGAACAGTGGGGTGGGGGGGGGCAGGAGAACAGTGGGGGGGGGGAACAGCAGGAGAACAGTGGGGGGGGGGGAACAGCAGGAGAACAGTGGGGGGGGGCAGCAGGAGAACAGTGGGGGGGGGGACCAGCAGGAAAAAACGGGGGGGGGGGGGGGCAGGAGAACAGTGGGGGGGGGGAACAGCAGGAGAACAGTGGGGGAGGGGGCAGGAGAACAGGGGGGAGAAGAGCCTGGCCAGAGGAGTTTTCCATGCTGGGAAATGCACTCACACAATTTATTCATAAACACTCACTGTTGCCTTTTTGTAATTTGTCAGGGAAAAATGAATAATCCTTTGGGGGAAAACCGGGAAAAAAAGGAAAGCATACTTGTGTGCATCTTCTGTCAGGAGCAGAAACACTTTTATCATCAAACAAGTCAAAGGGAAAATACTCTGGAGAAAAATTTTGGAAAAGATTTTGGAGTTTGGAAAAAAAAAAACGCCCCCTCTCAAAAATCCTGTGAAGTGTGGAGAAAAACAATATGTGTGTGTGTGTTTGTGTGTGTGTGTGTGTGTCTGTGTGTGTGTGTGTGTGTCTGTGTG
>CM040406.1:60177512-60182512 GCA_022702515.1 Ilyophis sp. 1 JC-2022
GGTGGCGAAATATGTTCGTTAGTTGCTCTGTGCTCCCCTGGGGTGATAATCTAGAAAAGGGTATTTGTCGCTCTCCGTTCACTTCTATGGGGAAGCTAAAACGGTTTCAAAATGACACTTCTAGCACATATACGATTGCGTCTGTCAATACAAGCAATAAGCATTTATCTTACGTATTATTTTTTTTAATTAAATGGTCCGACCTGCCGATATTTTGGTAGTATTTTCTGGTAGCTTGCTAACAAGATTGAAAAAAGATATTACTTTAGAAAATTTTTTAATTAGTCTACACGATAAAAAATACGTACGAGAACTGGTTATTTTTTCTATTGACAGAATCTGCTTCTTTCCCGGTCGTATACGTGCTAGAAGTGCCATTTTGAGACCGTTTTAGTTGCCACATAGAAGTGAATGGAGAGCAACAAATACCGACAAATTCACCCTTCCTGCTTACCTCTTTAGCTATCCGCTTTTTTCCCTTCTGGAACAGTAATGCTATAGGTATAGCTATGTAAAGATAGGCTATAGTGGTGTTTTCTTTTACAATATTAATTGTTGGTTTGTTTGGTTCACTTATTGAATATTAATGCGTCTATGTGCCTTCTTGGTGAAGCATTTCTGGCATTCCTGAGATTTACACGGATGTTCTCCGCTTCTGTGTGTTGCTGTCGATACGAGCAGCTGCTGAGTGATGTAATGTAATGTAACACTGCGTAACAGTGGTATTCCCCGAGCTCAACCGTGTCAGAGCACAGTGTAACACTGCGTAACAGTGGTATTCCCCGAGCTCAACCGTGTCAGAGCACAGTGTAACACTGCGTAACAGTGGTATTCCCCGAGCTCAACCGTGTCAGAGCACAGTGTAACACTGCGTAACAGTGGTATTCCCCGAGCTCAACCGTGTCAGAGCACAGTGTAACACTGCGTAACAGTGGTATTCCCCGAGCTCAACCATGTCAGAGCACAGTGTAACACTGCGTAACAGTGGTATTCCCCGAGCTCAACCGTGTCAAAGCACAGTGTAACACTGCGTAACAGTGGTATTCCCCGAGCTCAACCGTGTCAGAGCACAGTGTAACACTGCGTAACAGTGGTATTCCCTGAGCTCAACCGTGTCAGAGCACAGTGTAACACTGCGTAACAGTGGTATTCCCCGAGCTCAACCGTGTCAGAGCACAGTGTAACACTGCGTAACAGTGGTATCTCAACCGTGTCAGAGCACAGTGTAACACTGCGTAACAGTGGTATTCCCCGAGCTCAACCGTGTCAGAGCACAGTGTAACACTGCGTAACAGTGGTATTCCCCGAGCTCAACCGTGTCAGAGCACAGTGTAACACTGCGTAACAGTGGTATTCCCCGAGCTCAACCGTGTCAGAGCACAGTGTAACACTGCGTAACATGGTATTCCCCGAGCTCAACCGTGTCAGAGCACAGTGTAACACTGCGTAACAGTGGTATTCCCCGAGCTCAACCGTGTCAGAGCACAGTGTAACACTGCGTAACAGTGGTATTCCCCGAGCTCAACCGTGTCAGAGCACAGTAACCGTGTCAGAGCACAGTGTAACACTGCGTAACAGTGGTATTCCCCGAGCTCAACCGTGTCAGAGCACAGTGTAACACTGCGTAACAGTGGTATTCCCCGAGCTCAACCGTGTCAGAGCACAGTGTAACACTGCGTAACATGGTATTCCCCGAGCTCAACCGTGTCAGAGCACAGTGTAACACTGCGTAACAGTGGTATTCCCCGAGCTCAACCGTGTCAGAGCACAGTGTAACACTGCGTAACAGTGGTATTCCCCGAGCTCAACCGTGTCAGAGCACAGTGTAACACTGCGTAACAGTGGTATTTATTCCCCGAGCTCAACCGTGTCAGAGCACAGTGTAACACTGCGTAACAGTGGTATTCCCCGAGCTCAACCGTGTCAGAGCACAGTGTAACACTGCGTAACAGTGGTATTCCCCGAGCTCAACCGTGTCAGAGCACAGTGTAACACTGCGTAACAGTGGTATTCCCCGAGCTCAACCGTGTCAGAGCACAGTGTAACACTGCGTAACAGTGGTATTCCCCGAGCTCAACCGTGTCAGAGCACAGTGTAACACTGCGTAACAGTGGTATTCCCCGAGCTCAACCGTGTCAGAGCACAGTGTAACACTGCGTAACAGTGGTATTCCCCGAGCTCAACCGTGTCAGAGCACAGTGGGAAAGACAAACAAACGCCTAAATTCACACATGAAGGACACATTTTGTTTTGTTGAATTCAGTTGAAAACTGAGGCGACTGTGCTGTTGCCCTGACGCTGCATGCTAACGCTCTGGTTTGCTGTTCTGTGCCGTGTTGGGCTGTCAGTCCAGGATCACTTCACGGTTGTGTACACCCCCTCTCTTCACATATTTTAGATATGCTGCTATAGCATAGTACACTGGGGCTTTTCCATATTACACTCTGGCCTGCACATATGCAGCAGTTCAGTTCAATTAATCCTCCATTTTATTCCTGGGGCTTCTGCCCCTTCCCCAACCCTGAGGTTGCAGCCTCACATCTCCTGGTTCAAGCCCCGCCCCTCTCCTGGTTCAAGCCCCGCCCCTCTCTTGGTTCAAGCCCCGCCCCTCTTCTGGTTCAAGCCCCGCCCCTCTCCTGGTTCAAGCCCCGCCCCTCTCCTGGTTCAAGCCCTGCCCCTCTCCTGTTTCAAGCCCCGCCCCTCTCCTGGTTAAACATCCGCCTCTCTCCTGGTTTAAGCCCCGCCCCTCTCTTGGTTCAAGCCCCGCCCCTCTTCTGGTTCAAGCCCCGCCCCTTTCCTGGTTCAAGCCCCGCCCCTCTCCTGGTTCAAGCCCCGCCCCTCTCCTGGTTCAAGCCCCACCCCTCTTCTGGTTCAAGCCCCGCCCCTCTCCTGTTTCAAGCCCCGCCCCTCTCCTGGTTAAACATCCGCCTCTCTCCTGGTTTAAGCCACGCCCCTCTCCTGGTTAAACCTCCGCCTCTCTCCTGGTTCAAGCCCCTCTCCTGGTTAAAGCTCCGCCTCTCTCCTGGTTAAACCTCCGCCTCTCTCCTGGTTAAACCTCCGCCTCTCTCCCGGTTCAAGCTCATTCCATGAAACAACAACTATGCATCACCCGGCCCTCAGACTGTATCCTGGGATTTATGGGTGGGGTTGTGGGAAAGGGGTGGGGTTTAGGGACGGGCTGTTGGAAAGGGGTGGGGTTTAGGGTGGGGCTGTGGGAAAGGGGTGGGGTTTAGGGACGGGCTGTTGGAAAGGGGTGGGGTTTAGGGTGGGGCTGTGGGAAAGGGGTGGGGTTTAGGGACGGGCTGTTGGAAAGGGGTGGGGTTTAGGGTGGGGCTGTGGGAAAGAGGTGGGGTTTAGGGTGGGGCTGTGGGAAAGGGGGAAGAGCCTTACCTCAAAGTCCAGCTCAGAATACTGCACTCTTTTCCTCTAAAAAGGGGAGGGGAGACAAGACACCATCAATCACAAGGGGGTCAGGGTCACACGGTCACACCCTCTTTACAGATTGGTCGATTGTCTCCAAAGACACACCCCCCAACTTCAGATGGTCTAGCAGAAGGCCCTGCTTTGGAGGAGCCCCACCCACCCCTGGTAAAGGACCAATCACAAGAAGGCTTCCTGCACCGCAGCGTTTCAAATAATCTGTGAGAGGCTCTGTTGAACCTCTGTGAGCTTACCTGCCTCAATAGAGGTAGAATAGAGGTAGGTATAGCTCAAAGGTGTTTCTTGCCCTCAATAGAGGTAGAATAGAGGTAGGTATAGCTCAAAGGTGTTTCTTGCCCTCAATAGAGGTAGAATAGAGGTAGGTATAGTCAAAGGTGTTTCTTGCCCTCAATAGAGGTAGAATAGAGGTAGGTGGGTGGGGTTTAAGACAGAGGAAGACACTTGTTTGATTGTAAAACAGAACCAAAGGTAAAAATCATGCATTGTGCACCTTTTAAGTGAGATGTAGGTATTTAGCAAACACACTTATTAAGAACAGTTTATAAAAAACATTTCATGCTTGAACAACTATCAATAATGTATTAGAAAGGCCTTGTGTGTAACTTACCATTCAAAGTTTAGCATTTTAACATATTCTTCAATTACTATAACAATAATACACACACATACACACACACACACATGTGGAACAAAAAAATCAGTGGATCTGTTTGCATGCTATTGGCTGTGTGAATCTATGTGTGTGTTATCAAAAACCTGTGTGGACCTGTGTGTTTTGGCTCTGTGGATCTGTGTGTGTGTTTCCCGTCTTTCGGATGAGACGTTAAACCGAGGTCCTGACTCACTGTGGTCATTAAAGATCCCATGACACTTATCGTAAAGAGTAGGGGTTTCCCTGGTGTCCTGGCTAAATTCCCAACCTGGCTCTTTCAATCTGCCACCTAATCATCCCCCAGTTTAATTGGCTAAAATCATTCTCTCCCTCTCCACCTCAGCTGATGTGTGGTGAGCATTCTGGCGCAAAATGGCTGCCGTTGCATCACCCAGGTGGGTGCTACACATTGGTGGTGGTAGAGACGAGTTTCCCCCTCATCACTGTAAAGCGCTTTGAGTGTCGAGAAAGACGCTATATAAATACAAGGTATTATTATTATTATTATTATTATCTGAATAGTGGACCTGTGTGTTTTGGCTCTGTGGATCTGTGTGTGTTGGGGAAGGTGCCTGGGCAGGGCAGGTGTTAGGGTGTGGCAGGGCAGGTGTTTGGGCGGTGCAAACCGCTTTAGCCCCTTCCTGCTTACCTCCAGCGATCCCACAGACAGGCTGGTGTGGGTGTGGCCCAGTTTCCGGGGAAGGGTTCGAGTGCGGTGGGCGGAGCCTGTTAAGATGTGACGGATGGATGAGTGTGGTTTGAAGTGCAGCATGTGGGCGGGCAGGGGGCGGAGCGTCCGGCAGGGTTGTTTCAGGTTGACGTTGAGGTGATCCATGGACGCAAAGCTGGAAAGCGCCTTCCCCTCGGCCAATCGCAGGGCCCAGGGCGCGGGAAAGGTGGAGTCACA
>CM040406.1:60185012-60210012 GCA_022702515.1 Ilyophis sp. 1 JC-2022
TGAGATTGTGTGTGTGCGTGTATGTGTGCATGTGTGTGTGTATATGTGTGTGCGCGTGTATGTGTGCATGTGTGTGTGTATATGTGTGTGCGTGTATCTGTGTGTGTGTGTGTGTGTGTGTGTGTGTGCTCTGTTGGTGTTGGCCCATCCGTGCGTGTGGCTCACCTCTCGTCTAAACGCACAGTGCACACTGATGATGACCACACCCTGCACTGCGTCGAACACGGCGAACAGCACCTGGAACAGGGTGGAGCTCCGGTCTGTGATCGCCAACACCGCTGACATCCAGGTGAGAGCCAGTAAGGGAAGCACCACACACGAACTCCACAGGGAGGCCCTGCACACACACACACTGCAGTTCAGCTCCACACCACCGTGGAGTGAGCACACAGCACTGCAGTTCAGCTCCTTACCACCGTGGAGTGAGCACACAGCACTGCAGTTCAGCTCCTTACCACCGGGGGTCGAACACACCTGCTCTGGTTCTTTTTCTCTTTGAAGCACAAGCCAGTCGCACTCTCTCTCCCTCTCTCCCTCTCTCCCTCCCCCCTCCCCCCTCATGGTGCAGCACATTTTCTGGGCTGTCCTTCATTTGAGTGTCAGAGATGTTCTCCTGAGTGGCCACTGTACGCAGAGATAATTAACTCCGAGAGATGACTCTGCGTATCTTGGGTCTGAATTAACCTCCTGTTGCTGTCTCTGAATCTCACTTGAGTCAAAACGGTACATCTCTACTCAAGTACAAAATATTTACACAGTCACACGCCTTGCAGTGCTACGGCTGGGAGTTCAGAGCGGCATGTGATTGGTCACAGTGTCATGGTGGTTTAGGGTGTGGGGATGAGAAAGAGAGAGAGTGGGAGTGAGAGTGAGAGAGAAAGAGAAAGAGAGAGCGAGAGAGAGAGCTCAATATGTCTCGGCCTGCCATAACCTGCCATAACCAAACACCTGGAGTATTTGGGGACGAGACACATGCAGGGACAAACGCACGCACGAAGTGTAAACGCACACGCACACGCACACGCACTCTCCCTCTCCCCCTCCCCCTCTCCCCCTCTCCCACTCTCCCTCTCCCCCTCCCACTCTCCCTCTCCCCCTCCCACTCTCCCTCTCCCCCTCCCACTCTCCCTCTCCCTCCCCCTTACCCTCTCCCTCTCCCCCTCTCCCTCTCCCTTACCCTCTCCCTCTCCCTCTCACTCTCTCCCTCCCTCCCTCCCTCCCACTCTCCCTCCCTCCCTCCCACTCTCCCTATCTCCCTATCTCCCTATCTCCCTGAGATCCACAAATAACTCTACAACACTTGGCAGTTTAATGCTTTTAGATCAATAAGATGGAGTCAGTAACTTCCCCTGCCTGGGTCTGTATGTCTGAATCCTGCCCTGACCTGCCGTGTGTACGAATGACCTGTCGTGTGTACGAATGACCTGCCGTGTGTACGAATGACCTGCCGTGTGTACGAATGACCTGCCGTGTACGAATGACCTGGCGTGTGTACGAATGACCTGGCATGTGTATGAATGACCTGCCGTGTGTACGAATGACCTGGCATGTGTACGAATGACCTGCCGTGTGTACGAATGACCTGTCGTGTGTACGAATGACCTGCCGTGTGTACGAATGACCTGCCGTGTACGAATGACCTGGCATGTGTACGAATGACCTGCCGTGTGTGCGAATGACCTGGCATGTGTACGAATGACCTGCCGTGTGTACGAATGACCTGCCGTGTGTACGAATGACCTGCCGTGTGTACGAATGACCTGCCGTATGTATGAATTACCTGCCGTGTGTACGAATGATCTGCCGTGTGTATGAATTACCTGCCGTATGTATGAATTACCTGCCGTGTGTACGAATGACCTGCCGTATGTATGAATGACCTGCCGTGTGTACGAATGACCTGCCGTGTGTATGAATGACCTGCCGTGTGTACGAATGACCTGCCGTATGTATGAATTACCTGCCGTATGTATGAATTACCTGCCGTGTGTATGAATGACCTGCCGTGTGTATGAATGACCTGCCGTGTGTACAAATGACCTGCCGTGTGTACGAATGACCTGCCGTGTGTACAAATGACCTGCCGTGTGTAATGTCTGGATCAATCACAGCAGTTTTGTAGTGTCAGAGATACAGTATCAGATCACCAGAAATCAGTATAAACACCTTTTCAATTACAATGTACAGGACACATGCATGTACACGCACATACAGACGTGCTCCAATTTGTTGGTACCCCTGGTAAAGATGAGTAAAAAGGGTTATAAAAAATTTACCGTTTGGTGAATTAGCTTAATCTCACACTGAAAAAATGAGAAAAATCCAACCTTTAATTGACGTTAATTTATTATGAAAAAAAACCATAAAGTGATCCGTCCATCCATATCTACTGTATTTCTGGCAGCAGAGTGATGGTTTAAGGCTTGTTTGATACGTTAGACCCTTGATGACTTAAAGCCATTTAGCCAACCATGTGTTCCATACTGTTCCAGTGTAATTTACAACTAAATCTAGTCCCACCCCCAAAATCCCATAGAGATCCATTCAAATGCAGAGACATTTAGTATCGCTTGTAAGAGTACCAGAAAATAAGATATCAAGAGTCCTTTGATGTTGTTGGGTCACAGACATCAGGAAGTCATGGCATCCAAAGGATATGCGACCAAATATTAAAAATGTATACTTTATTCTATATATAAATGCAGGGGTGCCAATACTTGTGGCCAACGTGGTTTTGTTAAAAAATAATTATTTCTTGATGAGGGATTTTTTTTCTCGTAATAAATGAACGTCAATTAAAATTGGGATCTAATTTTTTCAGTGTGAGATTAAGCTAATTCACCAAACAGTGAATTTGTTATAACCCTTTTTACTCATCTTTACCAGGGGTACCAACAAATTTGAGCAGGTGTGTACACATACGCGCAAACACACAAACACACACACAAGCTTACACGCGCACACACACACACACACACACACACATTCAAATTCACATACGTACACATTCACATACGTACATACACAAACACACGCTTACGCACACACACATACATGCACATATACAAACACACACACACACATGTTTACACACATACACGTGCACACACATGTTTACACACATGTACACACACATACACGTGCACACACCCACATGCACATACACACACATGTTTACAAACATGTACACAAACGCACATAAACACACACATGTACATATACACACGCTTACGCACAAATACACAAACACACAAACACACGCACAAACATGCTTACGCACACGTATGTACACACACATATACACATGCTTGCAAACACGTACACACACATACACACACATGCTTACACACATGTATGTACACACACACACACACACACACATATACACATGCTTTCACATGTACACATATTGTACCTACCCAGCTTTCTGTTTTTTGGACTTGTCTGAGATTCCATCCCGGGACACCAGCTTGTTGAAGATTACGATGCCGATCAGCATATTCACCTGCAGGACAGAAACCCGCGTAACTGAAGCCTCTACACATCTACAGGCCTGTTAGACTTACGCTTACACTTACACATCTACAGGCCTGTTAGACTTACGCTTACACTTACACATCTACAGGCCTGTTAGACTTACGCTTACACTTACACATCTACAGGCCTGTTAGACTTACGCTTACACTTACACATCTACAGGCCTGTTAGACTTACGCTTACACTTACACATCTACAGGCCTGTTAGACTTACGCTTACACTTACACATCTACAGGCCTGTTAGACTTACGCTTACACTTACACATCTACAGGCCTGTTAGACTTACGCTTACACTTACACATCTACAGGCCTGTTAGACTTACGCTTACACTTACACATCTACAGGCCTGTTAGACTTACGCTTACACTTACACATCTACAGGCCTGTTAGACTTACGCTTACACTTACACATCTACAGGCCTGTTAGACTTACGCTTACACTTACACTTCTACAGGCCTGTTAGACTTACGCTTACACTTACACATCTACAGGCCTGTTAGACTTACGCTTACACTTACACATCTACAGGCCTGTTAGACTTACGCTTACACTTACACTTCTACAGGCCTGTTAGACTTACGCTTACACTTACACATCTACAGGCCTGTTAGACTTACGCTTACACTTACACATCTACAGGCCTGTTAGACTTACGCTTACACTTACACATCTACAGGCCTGTTAGACTTACGCTTACACTTACACATCTACAGGCCTGTTAGACTTACGCTTACACTTACACATCTACAGGCCTGTTAGACTTACACTTACACATCTACAGGCCTGTTAGACTTACGCTTACACTTACACTTCTACAGGCCTGTTAGACTTACGCTTACACTTACACATCTACAGGCCTGTTAGACTTACGCTTACACTTACACATCTACAGGCCTGTTAGACTTACGCTTACACTTACACATCTACAGGCCTGTTAGACTTACGCTTACACTTACACATCTACAGGCCTGTTAGACTTACGCTTACACTTACACATCTACAGGCCTGTTAGACTTACGCTTACACTTACACATCTACAGGCCTGTTAGACTTACGCTTACACTTACACATCTACAGGCCTGTTAGACTTACGCTTACACTTACACATCTACAGGCCTGTTAGACTTACGCTTACACTTACACATCTACAGGCCTGTTAGACTTACGCTTACACTTACACATCTACAGGCCTGTTAGACTTACGCTTACACTTACACTTCTACAGGCCTGTTAGACTTACGCTTACACTTACACATCTACAGGCCTGTTAGACTTACGCTTACACTTACACATCTACAGGCCTGTTAGACTTACGCTTACACTTACACTTCTACAGGCCTGTTAGACTTACACTTACACTTCTACAGGCCTGTTAGACTTACGCTTACACTTACACATCTACAGGCCTGTTAGACTTACACTTACACATCTACAGGCCTGTTAGACTTACGCTTACACTTACACATCTACAGGCCTGTTAGACTTACGCTTACACTTACACATCTACAGGCCTGTTAGACTTACGCTTACACTTACACTTCTACAGGCCTGTTAGACTTACGCTTACACTTACACATCTACAGGCCTGTTAGACTTACGCTTACACTTACACATCTACAGGCCTGTTAGACTTACGCTTACACTTACACATCTACAGGCCTGTTAGACTTACGCTTACACTTACACATCTACAGGCCTGTTAGACTTACGCTTACACTTACACATCTACAGGCCTGTTAGACTTACGCTTACACTTACACATCTACAGGCCTGTTAGACTTACGCTTACACTTACACATCTACAGGCCTGTTAGACTTACGCTTACACTTACACATCTACAGGCCTGTTAGACTTACGCTTACACTTACACTTCTACAGGCCTGTTAGACTTACGCTTACACTTACACATCTACAGGCCTGTTAGACTTACGCTTACACTTACACATCTACAGGCCTGTTAGACTTACGCTTACACTTACACATCTACAGGCCTGTTAGACTTACACTTACACTTCTACAGGCCTGTTAGACTTACGCTTACACATCTACAGGCCTGTTAGACTTACGCTTACACTTACACATCTACAGGCCTGTTAGACTTACGCTTACACTTACACTTCTACAGGCCTGTTAGACTTACGCTTACACTTACACATCTACAGGCCTGTTAGACTTACGCTTACACTTACACATCTACAGGCCTGTTAGACTTACGCTTACACTTACACATCTACAGGCCTGTTAGACTTACGCTTACACTTACACATCTACAGGCCTGTTAGACTTACGCTTACACTTACACATCTACAGGCCTGTTAGACTTACGCTTACACTTACACATCTACAGGCCTGTTAGACTTACGCTTACACTTACACTTCTACAGGCCTGTTAGACTTACGCTTACACTTACACTTCTACAGGCCTGTTAGACTTACGCTTACACTTACACATCTACAGGCCTGTTAGACTTACGCTTACACTTACACATCTACAGGCCTGTTAGACATACGCTTACACTTACACATCTACAGACCTGTTAGACTTACGCTTACACTTACACATCTACAGGCCTGTTAGACTTACATTTACACATCTACAGGCCTGTTAGACCTACGCTTACACTTACACATCTACAGACCTGCTACACTTACGCTTACACTTACACATCTACAGGCCTGTTAGACATACGCTTACACTTACACATCTACAGGCCTGTTAGACTTACGCTTACACTTACACATCTACAGGCCTGTTAGACTTACGCTTACACTTACACATCTACAGGCCTGTTAGACTTACGCTTACACTTACACATCTACAGGCCTGTTAGACTTACGCTTACACTTACACATCTACAGGCCTGTTAGACTTACACTTACACATCTACAGGCCTGTTAGACTTATGCTTACACTTACACTTCTACAGGCCTGTTAGACTTAAGCTTACACTTACACTTCTACAGGCCTGTTAGACTTACGCTTACACTTACACATCTACAGGCCTGTTAGACTTACGCTTACACTTACACATCTACAGGCCTGTTAGACTTACACTTACACTTACACATCTACAGGCCTGTTAGACTTATGCTTACACTTACACTTCTACAGGCCTGTTAGACTTATGCTTACACTTACACATCTACAGGCCTGTTAGACTTACGCTTACACTTACACTTCTACAGGCCTGTTAGACTTACGCTTACACTTACACATCTACAGGCCTGTTAGACTTACGCTTACACTTACACATCTACAGGCCTGTTAGACTTACGCTTACACTTACACATCTACAGGCCTGTTAGACTTACGCTTACACTTACACATCTACAGGCCTGTTAGACTTACGCTTACACTTACACATCTACAGGCCTGTTAGACTTACGCTTACACTTACACATCTACAGGCCTGTTAGACTTACGCTTACACTTACACATCTACAGGCCTGTTAGACTTACACTTACACATCTACAGGCCTGTTAGACTTACGCTTACACTTACACTTCTACAGGCCTGTTAGACTTATGCTTACACTTACACATCTACAGGCCTGTTAGACTTACGCTTACACTTACACATCTACAGGCCTGTTAGACTTACGCTTACACTTACACATCTACAGGCCTGTTCACTTCCAATAACAGCCTGTTTGCTTACACTAACAGATATTTATACAGTGATTCCTGAGTTACACATGTACATGTACAACGTGAAATATTTTCCCATTAGTTTGAAGACAGTGGGACTCACCAATTAGAAGCGATTCAGTGATTGATTGAGATTGTCCAATCAGGAGTATTTAGTGAAAAGCACTCACCAATACAATGACAGCAGCAGGACCCACGAAGGCGTATAACAACCCACCCTCCAGAGACAGCCAGCAGCTGAGCAGAGACACACAGGGGCCACATATCAACCATTCATCAACCATTCATCAACCATATATCAACCATATACCAAACATATACCAACCATTCATTAACCATATGTCAACCATTCATTAACCATATGTCAACCATTCATCAACCACACATCAACCATTCATCAACCATATATCAACCATTCATCAACCATATACCAACCATTCATTAACCATATGTCAACCATTCATCAACCACATATCAACCATTCATCAACCATTCATTAACCACATACCAACCATTCATCAACCACATACCAACCATTCATCAACCATATCTCAACCATTCATCAGCCATTCAGCAACCATATCTCAACCATTCATCAGACCATATATCAACACTTCATCAACCACATATTAACCACATATCGACCATTCATCAATGACATACCAACCATTCATCATCCACATACTAACCATTCATTAATCCTATATCAACCCTTCAGCAACCATATATCAACAATTCATCCACCAGATATCAACCAGATATCAACCACATATCAACCATCCATTACCTTGGCATCATCTCTGCTAAACCTTTATATGCAGAGTATGTACTTTTATAAACTGTTATAGATAAGTGCATCTGCTAAATACCTAAATCTTACTTTAAATGTAGGACAATGTGAGCAGGCTAGGTTGAGCGTGAGCAGGTTAGAACGGTGTGAGAAGTTTATCAGTGTGAGCAGTTCTCAGCATGTTAGGTTGAACAGGAGCAGGTAGGTTGAGTGGGAGCAGGTTATGTTGAGGGGGAGCAGGTTATGTTGAGCAGGAGCAGGTTATGTTGAGGGGGAGCAGATCTCAGTGTGAGCAGGTTATGTTGAGGGATGTTGAGGGGTAGCAGGTCTCAGTGTGAGCAGGTTATGTTGAGGGGGAGCAGGTTATGTTGAGTAGGAGCAGGTTAGGTTTAGGGAGAGCAGATCTCAGTGTGAGCAGGTTATGTTGAGGGGGAGCAGGTTATGTTGAGCAGGAGCAGGTTATGTTGAGGGGGAGCAGGTTATGTTGAGCAGGAGCAGGTTATGTTGAGGGGGAGCAGGTCTCAGTGTGAGCAGGTTATGTTGAGGGGGAGCAGGTTATGTTGAGTAGGAGCAGGTTAGGTTGAGGGAGAGCAGATCTCAGTGTGAGCAGGTTATGTTGAGGGGGAGCAGGTTATGTTGAGGGGGAGCAGGTTAAGCAGGTTATGTTGAGGGGGAGCAGGTTATGTTGAGGGAGAGCAGGTCTCAGTGTGAGCAGGTTATGTTGAGGTGGAGCAGGTTATGTTGAGGGGGAGCAGGTTATGTTGAGGTGGAGCACTTACGAACTGGCCGAGCCATATCCTCTCGCCCTAGTGAACCCCACTGACACTGCTACAACAAGAGCTGGTAAACCTGAGGGAGGGAGGGAGGGAGAGAGGGAGAGAGAGAGAGAGAGAGAGCGGGGGAGAGAGAGAAAGAGAGAGAGAGCGAGGGAGAAACAAGGAGTAAAGACGACAGAAAATACAGGTCCGAGTGAAAATGAGAGAATAAAATTGAATCTGATCTTTAAGACTGCATCCACAATCAGAAACAATAATGAAATATTCTCTAAGACTGCATCCACAATCAGAAACAATAATGAAATATTCTCTAAGACTGCATCCACAATCAGAAACAATAATGAAATATTCTCTAAGACTGCATCCACAATCAGAAACAATAGTGAAATATTCTCTAAGACTGCATCCACAATCAGAAACAATAGTGAAATATTCTCTAAGACTGCATCCACAATCAGAAACAATAGTGAAATATTCTCTAAGACTGCATCCACAATCAGAAACAATAGTGAAATATTCTCTAAGACTGCATCCACAATCAGAAACAATAGTGAAATATTCTCTAAGACTGCATCCACAATCAGAAACAATAGTGAAATATTCTCTAAGACTGCATCCACAATCAGAAATAATAATGTCTAGTTTAGTAAAATATCTAATTTTGTAATCAAAAAGGTAACAATTGGCACACAAATCCTCTGAATAAACCGCTATTTATAACCAAGTCAACTGAGTGTGTGTGTGTGTGTGTGTGTGTGTGTGTGTGGGGGCGGGGGGGTGGATTGATGACAAGATATTTAAAAAAATGACTCCATATGTCACATCCATGGTTACCTGCATATCCATGGCAATGAGTTTTCACACTCCCTCTGCAACTAGAGAAATCAAGCCCCAACTATCAGTCTCACCTGAGATTACCTGATCAAAACTACAGCCCCAACTATCAGTCTCACCTGAGATTACCTGATCAAAACTACAGCCCCAACTATCAGTCTCACCTGAGATTACCTGATCAAAACTACAGCCCCAACTATCAGTCTCACCTGAGATTACCTGATCAAAACTACAGCCCCAACTATCAGTCTCACCTGAGATTACCTGATCAAAACTACAGCCCCAACTATCAGTCTCACCTGAGATTACCTGATCAAAACTACAGCCCCAACTATCAGTCTCACCTGAGATTACCTGATCAAAACTACAGCCCCAACTATCAGTCTCACCTGAGATGACCTGATCAAAACTACAGCCCCAACTATCAGTCTCACCTGAGATTACCTGATCAAAACTACAGCCCCAACCAGCAGTCTCACCTGAGATTACCTGATCAAAACTACAGCCCCAACTATCAGTCTCACCTGAGATTACCTGATCAAAACTACAGCCCCAACTATCAGTCTCACCTGAGATTACCTGATCAAAACTACAGCCCCAACTATCAGTCTCACCTGAGATTACCTGATCAAAACTACAGCCCCAACTATCAGTCTCACCTGAGATTACCTGATCAAAACTACAGCCCCAACTATCAGTCTCACCTGAGATTACCTGATCAAAACTACAGCCCCAACTATCAGTCTCACCTGAGATTACCTGATCAAAACTACAGCCCCAACTATCAGTCTCACCTGAGATTACCTGATCAAAACTACAGCCCCAACTATCAGTCTCACCTGAGATTACCTGATCAAAACTACAGCCCCAACTATCAGTCTCACCTGAGATGACCTGATCAAAACTACAGCCCCAACTATCAGTCTCACCTGAGATTACCTGATCAAAACTACAGCCCCAACCAGCAGTCTCACCTGAGATTACCTGATCAAAACTACAGCCCCACACCAGCAGTCTCACCTGAGATTACCTGATCAAAACTACAGCTCATACCAACAGTCTCACCTGAGATTACCTTATCAAAACTACAGCTCATACCAGCAATCTCACCTGAGATTACCTGATCAAAACTACAGCTCCAACCAGCAGTCTCACCTGAGATTACCTGATCAAAACTACAGCTCCAACCAACAGTCTCACCTGAGATTACCTGATCAAAACTACAGCTCATACCAGAAATCTCACCTGAGATTACCTGATCAAAACTACAGCTCATACCAGCAGTCTCACCTGAGATTACCTGATCAAAACTACAGCCCCAACCAGCAGTCTCACCTGAGATTACCTGATCAAAACTACAGCTCCAACCAACAGTCTCACCTGAGATTACCTGATCAAAACTACAGCCCCAACCAGCAGTCTCACCTGAGATTACCTGATCAAAACTACAGCCCCAACCAGCAGTCTCACCTGAGAGTACCTGATCAAAACTACAGCCCCAACCAGCAGTCTCACCTGAGATTACCTGATCAAAACTACAGCTCCAACCAACAGTCTCACCTGAGATTACCTGATCAAAACTACAGGTCATACCAGCAATCTCACCTGAGATTACCTGATCAAAACTACAGCCCCAACCAGCAGTCTCACCTGAGATTACCTGATTAAAACTACAGCTCATACCAGCAATCTCACCTGAGATTACCTGATCAAAACTACAGCTCATACCAGCAATCTCACCTGAGATTACCTGATCAAAACTACAGCCCCAACCATCAGTCTCACCTGAGATGACCTGATCAAAACTACAGCTCATACCAGCAGTCTCACCTGAGATTACCTGATCAAAACTACAGCCCCAACCAGCAGTCTCACCTGATATTACCTGATAAAAACTACAGCCCCAACCAGCAGTCTCACCTGAGATTACCTGATCAAAACTACAGCTCCAACCAGCAGTCTCACCTGAGATTACCTGATCAAAACTACAGCTCCAACCAACAGTCTCACCTGAGATTACCTGATCGAAACTACAGGTCATACCAGCAATCTCACCTGAGATTACCTGATCAAAACTACAGCCCCAACCAGCAGTCTCACCTGAGATTACCTGATTAAAACTACAGCTCATACCAGCAATCTCACCTGAGATTACCTGATCAAAACTACAGCTCATACCAGCAATCTCACCTGAGATTACCTGATCAAAACTACAGCCCCAACCAGCAGTCTCACCTGAGATTACCTGATCAAAACTACAGCCCCAACCAGCACTCTCACCTGAGATTACCTGATCAAAACTACAGCCCCAACCAGCAGTCTCACCTGAGATTACCTGATTAAAACTACAGCTCATACCAGCAATCTCACCTGAGATTACCTGATCAAAACTACAGCTCATACCAGCAATCTCACCTGAGATTACCTGATCAAAACTACAGCCCCAACCAGCAGTCTCACCTGAGATTACCTGATCAAAACTACAGCCCCAACCAGCAGTCTCACCTGAGATTACCTGATCAAAACTACAGCCCCAACCAGCAGTCTCACCTGAGATTACCTGATCAAAACTACAGCCCCAACCAGCAGTCTCACCTGAGATTACCTGATCAAAACTACAGCTCCAATCAGCAGATTCCCCTGAGTTGACCTGCTCCTACCCCCTCCAGCTCACAGGTAGAAGGTACCTGGCTGTGTGGCTTGGCTGGAGCTCATCAGGCTGCCAGCTCATCATACGCTGATTAATCTCACTGCTCTGCATGTCAGTGCTGCCGGTAATAGGCCTGTCTGTAAAATATTCATGTAATTACTAATGCACTAATTACCGCTGTAATTTACATGCAATTAGAAGAACATATTAATGTCTGAGAAAAAAAATCTTTTTGTAGAAAATATAAAGCCAGTAAAAAATTACACAATTTTTATCTCTCCGCTTAATAAACCACACCTGTCTGCCTTCATAAACCACACCTTTGATCCTTCATAAGCCACGCCTCCCAGCATTGATAAGCCACACGTTTCTGCTTTAATAAGCCACACGTCCTATTTTTCATAAACTACGCCTCACAGAATTAATAATCCACACCTCTCTGCCTTAAACCACAATTCTTAATTTTTTATAAGCTACACCTCACAAAATTAATAAGCATTTAGCCATACAGTTAAAGCACCTTTTTGGATTATTCACTAATAATAAAAGCATATGTCCGAGTTCCTCCATGCACAACAAGGCATTTCGTTTTTACACAGCCTTAAATAAGCACAAGCGAGCAGAGCTTATTAATGCACTGCTTTTGAGGCTTCTAACTCAAATGGACCCGATGAAATATTGTACTGAATCTCCACTACAGGAATTATGATCTATAACCTGCTTTTAAATGGGCCACCGAAAGAGACCCCGCTCCAGGGTTGTGGCGTATCGGATCAGACGCGGGTCCGCTTCATTCCGCTGTGAGTGAGACGAATGACACCCCAGCGGAGAGCAGAGCAGCTTAAACACAGGGAACGAGGCGTGTCCCGATCTGACCCCAAACACGGGGAACGAGGCGTGTCCTGATCTGACCCCAAACACGGGGAACGAGGCGTGTCCCGATCTGACCCCAAACACGGGGAACGAGGCGTGTCCTGCCCTGACCCCAAACACGGGGAACGAGGCGTGTCCCGATCTGACCCCAAACACGGGGAACGAGGCGTGTCCCGATCTGACCCCAAACACAGGGAATGAGGCGTGTCCCGATCTGACCCCAAACACAGGGAACGAGGTGTGTCCCGATCTTACCCCAAACACGGGGAACGAGGCGTGTCCTGATCTGACCCCAAACACAGGGAACGAGGTGTGTCCCGATCTTACCCCAAACACGGGGAACGAGGCGTGTCCTGATCTGACCCCAAACACAGGGAACGAGGTGTGTCCCGATCTTACCCCAAACACGGGGAACGAGGTGTGTCCCGATCTTACCCCAAACACAGGGAACGAGGCGTGTCCTGATCTGACCCCAAACACGGGGAACGAGGTGTGTCCCGAGCTTACCCCAAACACAGGGAACGAGGCGTGTCCTGATCTGACCCCAAACACGGGGAACGAGGTGTGTCCTGATCTTACCCCAAACACGAGGAACGAGGTGTGTCCCGATCTTACCCCAAACACAGGGAACGAGGCGTGTCCCGATCTTACCCCAAACATGAGAAACGAGGTGTGTCCCGATCTGACCGCAAACACGGGGAACGAGGCGTGTCCCGATCTTACCCCAAACACAGGGAACGAGGCGTGTCCTGATATGACCCCAAACACAATCTATCTTACCCCAGTCCAGACACAGAAAGTCCCAATCTTACCCCAGCCTAGACACAGGAAGTCCTGATCTTACCCCAGCCCAGACACAGAAAGTCCCAATCTTACCCCAGCCTAGACACAGGAAGTCCCTATCTTACCCCAGCCTAGACACAGGAAGTCCCTATCTTTCCCCAGCCTAGACACAGGAAGTCCCAATCTTACCCCAGCCTAGACACAGAAAGTCCTGATCTTACCCCAGCCTAGACACAGGAAGTCCCTATCTTACCCCAGCCTAGACACAGGAAGTCCCAATCTTACCCCAGCCTAGACACAGAAAGTCCTGATCTTACCCCAGCCTAGACACAGGAAGTCCTGATCTTACCCCAGCCTAGACACAGGAAGTCCTGATCTTACCCCAGCCTAGACACAGAAAGTCCCTAGCTTACCCCAGCCTAGACACAGGAAGCGCTTGCGATTGAGGCGTGTCCCGATCTTACCCCAGCCCAGACACAGGAAGCGCTTGCGAATGAGCCGTGTCCTGGTGTTGCCGTTGACAGCCAGGTAAGACTGCCACGCCTCCGCCAGCACCCAGCAGAAGGAAGACAAGAAGAAGAAGTGCAGCGTGATGGCAGTGACTGTACAGAGCACCTGAGAGAGAGAGAGAGAGAGAGAGGGAGAGAGAGAGAGACATAGAGAGATAGTGAGAGAGAGAGAGAGAGACATTGAGACATAGTGAGAGAGAGAGAGAGAGAGAGAGAGACATAGCGAGATAGTGAGAGAGAGAGACATAGCGAGATAGTGAGAGAGAGAGAGAGAGAGAGAGAGAGAGGGAGAGAGGGGAGAGAGAGAGGGTGAGAAGGAGAGAAAGAAAGTGGAGAGAGGGGAGAGAGGGTGAGAGGGAGAGAAAGAAAGTGGAGAGAGAGAAAAGGAGAGAGAGAGGGAAAGAGGGAGAAAGTGAGAGAGAGAGAGAAAGAGAGGGAGAGAGGGGAAAGAGAAAGAGGGAGAAAGAGAGAGAAAGAGGGAGGGGAGAAAGAAAAAGGGAGAGAGGGGAGACAGAGAGGGAGAGAGGGAGGGAGAGAGGAAGGAAGAGAGAGAGGGAG
Source organism: Ilyophis sp. 1 JC-2022 (assembly GCA_022702515.1). Classification (NCBI taxonomy): domain Eukaryota; kingdom Metazoa; phylum Chordata; class Actinopteri; order Anguilliformes; family Synaphobranchidae; genus Ilyophis; species Ilyophis sp. 1 JC-2022. The sequence continues at coordinate 60,199,977 of CM040406.1, forward strand.
AGAGATCTGTGCATTAATCATGAACCTAAACAGTCTAAATGATATCTAGCCAGATACAGACTTGATGACGTTGTATTTGAAAGACTGAGCTCCGGCACTAAAAACATGAACTTAAAAAAATACACTCAATCTGAAACTAAATGTGAACTTTATTATCAAATTAAATCCACTTCCCCTCTCCTCAAAAATGAACAAAATAGATCAACACACACAAGCCTTTGTAATAAACTAACAAAATGAATTAACAAAAATAAAACTTAGATAGGCTAGGCCTGAACATACAACGAAATGTGAATTTTATACAAATTAAACGGTCCTTTCCATTTAAAAAAAACAAAATGGATTAGCCTTTAACAAATAGACTGATTTAACAAAAATAAAACTGAGACAGTTTTTGACAGCCCTTCCAGCGTAAGCCTAGGCTACACATTTTTGTGTAAGCTAAGGAAACTAAACTTAGGCGTCTGAAAGTTAACGAAACGTAGCGTAAGCATCTGAAAGTTAACTAAACGAATGGCAGCACCCTCTTGTGTTGGATTTAAGAATTGTTTTTCCCCACACCCTACATGATATGCATGTAAATTCAAATCGGCAACATTATCGAACTTCCTGTTCCAAATCAATACCTCCCTGGCTGCCTCCATCTCGGACCCCTCCGCCCCTGCCCCCCCCTCTGTCACTCTCCCCCTCCCCACCCACCCACTGACAGCCTTCTCTCCCGTCACCCCCTCCCTCATCTCTGACATCATTGCCGCCTCTAAGACCACCACATGCTCCCTGGATCCGCTCCCCACCACCTTAACTAAGGCCTGCCTCCCTGTTCTCCTCCCCCACCTCACCACCCTCTACAATCAGTCACTGTCCCTCGGCCATGTTCCCTCTGCTTTCAAACTTGCCTCCGTTACCCCTATCCTTAAAAAACCCACCCTTGACCCAGCCAACCTCTCCAACTACCGTCCCATATCCAATCTCCCGTTTTTATCCAAAACCCTAGAACGTCTGGTCGCTGCCCAACTTCACTCCCACCTACAGTCCAACCTCCTCTATGAACCCCTCCAGTCTGGTTTCCGCCCCCTCCACAGCACTGAAACAGCCCTGGTTAAAGTCATCAACGACCTCCTCATCTCTGCAGACTCCGGTGCCCTCGGCATCCTGTTGCTACTAGACCTCAGCGCAGCCTTTGACACGGTCAACCATTCCATCCTCCTTCAAAGGCTGTGCCAACAGGATGTTGAGGGCATCGCACTGGACTGGTTCACCTCCTACCTCACCAACAGACAACAGTTCATCTCTCTCTCCGGCCACACCTCCACCCTCTCCCCTGTCACGCAGGGTGTCCCCCAGGGCTCTGTCCTTGGTCCCCTTCTCTTCATCTGTTACATCTTTCCCCTTGGTTACATCATCCGCAACTTCAACCTGGACTTTCACTGCTACGCTGACGACACCCAGTTGTACCTCACCACCAAATCCGTCCACCACCCACCCCTCACCCACATTGAAAACTGCATCTCCGCAATAAGAACCTGGTTAACTCACAACTTTCTCCAACTCAACGCCGATAAGACTGAACTCCTCCTCATCGGCACAAAATCCACTCTTCAAAAAACCGGACCCATCTCACTCACTGTTGATAGCTCCACCATCACCCCCTCCCCCCTGGCACGGAACCTTGGCTTCATCCTGGACCCCACCCTCTCTTTCGAGCCCCACATCAACTCTGTCATCAAAATCTCATACTTTCACCTCCGCAATATTGCAAAAATCAGACACTGCCTCACCCCCTCTGCTGCTGAAACCCTCATCCACGCTTTCATCTCCTCCCGTTTGGATTACTGCAACTCCCTCCTCACCGGCATCACCTCTCGCTCCCTCCATAGACTCCAGATGGTTCAGAACTCTGCTGCCCGCCTCCTCACCCACACCCGATCCCGTGACCATATCACCCCTGTCCTCCTTAATTTCCACTGGCTCCCCATCAAATTCCGCATTACCTTCAAAGTACTCCTCCTCACTTACAAAGCTCTCCACTCCCTGGCCCCCCCCTATCTGTCCGATCTCCTGATCCTTCACCACCCCACCCGAGCCCTCCGATCTGCTCCCACTCTCACCCTCACTGTCCCCCCATCCAGACTGAAAACCTACGGAGACCGAGCATTCTCACGTACAGCACCCCGCCTCTGGAACTCACTCCCCCAGCTCATCAGAGACTCACCCACAGTACAAATCTTCAAATCCCGGTTAAAAACATATCTCTTCTCCCAGGCCTACAACCTCCCCTACCCCTAACCATGCACTTCATCCCCTGACCCCCCCCCTCCCCATTTGTCATCTCATGCATCCACTCACTACTGCTGTTATTGTTGTACTGTTGTCACCTGCCTGTCTACTGTTGTCCCCCCCTACCTTTGATGCTGTTATGACTTGTTATCATGTTCTGGTTATGTTCTAGTTCCCCACTGTTACTGCCCATAGTCATTTTCATCAATATGTTGTTGCTATGTTATCTGTTATGTTATGTGTGGTTATGTGATATGTGTTCATTATGTGTATTTACCTATGTAATGCGTCTTTGGGTCCTTGAAAAGCGCTATATAAAATAAATGAATTATTATTATTATTATTATTATGCTGCGATTTGTTTAAAATTAACTGTTTAACCGATAAGATTAATCGGTTAAAATTCCTATTGTCGGTTAACGGTTAGTTGGTTAACCATTAACATCCCTACTGGGCGGGGCAGCGAGGTGTCGGTCGCTGTGGGCGGGGCAGCGGGGTGTCGGTCACTGTGGGCGGGGCAGCGGGTGGGGGAGGTGACGCAGCTGAGCTTGAATATTTAATCAGATGCAGCTCATCTCTCCTCTTCAGTCAGATGTAGCTCATCTCTCCTCTTCAGTCAGATGTAGCTCATCTCTCCTCTTCAGTCAGATGTAGCTCATCTCTCCTCTTCAGTCAGATGTAGCTCATCTCTCCTCTTCAGTCAGATGTAGCTCATCTCTCCTCTTCAGTCAGATGTAGCTCATCTCTCCTCTTCAGTCAGATGTAGCTCATCTCTCCTCTTCAGTCAGATGTAGCTCATCTCTCCTCTTCAGTCAGATGTAGCTCATCTCCCCTCTTCAGTCAGATGTAGCTCATCTCTCCTCTTCAGTCAGATGTAGCTCATCTCTCCTCTTCAGTCAGATGCAGCTCAACTCTACTCTTCAGTCAGATGTAGCTCATCTCTCCTCTTCAGTCAGATGTAGCTCATCTCTCCTCTTCAGTCAGATGTAGCTCATCTCTCCTCTTCAGTCAGATGTAGCTCATCTCTCCTCTTCAGTCAGATGTAGCTCATCTCTCCTCTTCAGTCAGATGTAGCTCATCTCCCCTCTTCAGTCAGATGTAGCTCATCTCTCCTCTTCAGTCAGATGTAGCTCATCTCTAATCTTCAGTCAGATGCAGCTCATCTCCCCTCTTCAGTCAGATGTAGCTCATCTCTCCTCTTCAGTCAGATGTAGCTCATCTCTAATCTTCAGTCAGATGCAGCTCATCTCCCCTCTTCAGTCAGATGCAGCTCATCTCCCCTCTTCAGTCAGATGTAGCTCATCTCTCCTCTTCAGTCAGATGTAGCTCATCTCTCCTCTTCAGTCAGATGCAGCTCATCTCCCCTCTTCAGTCAGATGCAGCTCATCTCCCCTCTTCAGTCAGATGTAGCTCATCTCTAATCTTCAGTCAGATGCAGCTCATCTCCCCTCTTCAGTCAGATGCAGCTCATCTCCCCTCTTCAGTCAGATGTAGCTCATCTCTCCTCTTCAGTCAGATGTAGCTCATCTCTCCTCTTCAGTCAGATGTAGCTCATCTCCCCTCTTCAGTCAGATGTAGCTCATCTCTAATCTTCAGTCAGATGCAGCTCATCTCTCCTCTTCAGTCAGATGTAGCTCATCTCTCCTCTTCAGTCAGATGTAGCTCATCTCCCCTCTTCAGTCAGATGTAGCTCATCTCTAATCTTCAGTCAGATGCAGCTCATCTCTCCTCTTCAGTCAGATGTAGCTCATCTCTCCTCTTCAGTCAGATGTAGCTCATCTCCCCTCTTCAGTCAGATGCAGCTCATCTCCCCTCTTCAGTCAGATGCAGCTCATCTCCCCTCTTCAGTCAGATGTAGCTCATCTCCCCTCTTCAGTCAGATGCAGCTCATCTCTCCTCTTCAGTCAGATGTAGCTCATCTCCCCTCTTCAGTCAGATGCAGCTCATCTCTCCTCTTCAGTCAGATGTAGCTCATCTCTCCTCTTCAGTCAGATGTAGCTCATCTCTCCTCTTCAGTCAGATGTAGCTCATCTCCCCTCTTCAGTCAGATGCAGCTCATCTCTCCTCTTCAGTCAGATGTAGCTCATCTCCCCTCTTCAGTCAGATGTAGCTCATCTCTCCTCTTCAGTCAGATGCAGCTCATCTCTCCTCTTCAGTCAGATGTAGCTCATCTCCCCTCTTCAGTCAGATGCAGCTCATCTCTCCTCTTCAGTCAGATGTAGCTCATCTCCCCTCTTCAGTCAGATGCAGCTCATCTCTAATCTTCAGTCAGATGCAGCTCATCTCCCCTCTTCAGTCAGATGCAGCTCATCTCCCCTCTTCAGTCAGATGTAGCTCATCTCTCCTCTTCAGTCAGATGTAGCTCATCTCTCCTCTTCAGTCAGATGTAGCTCATCTCCCCTCTTCAGTCAGATGTAGCTCATCTCTCCTCTTCAGTCAGATGTAGCTCATCTCTAATCTTCAGTCAGATGCAGCTCATCTCTCCTCTTCAGTCAGATGTAGCTCATCTCTCCTCTTCAGTCAGATGTAGCTCATCTCCCCTCTTCAGTCAGATGCAGCTCATCTCCCCTCTTCAGTCAGATGAAGCTCATCTCTCCTCTTCAGTCAGATGTAGCTCATCTCTCCTCTTCAGTCAGATGTAGCTCATCTCTCCTCTTCAGTCAGATGCAGCTCATCTCTCCTCTTCAGTCAGATGTAGCTCATCTCCCCTCTTCAGTCAGATGCAGCTCATCTCTCCTCTTCAGTCAGATGTAGCTCATCTCCCCTCTTCAGTCAGATGCAGCTCATCTCTCCTCTTCAGTCAGATGTAGCTCATCTCCCCTCTTCAGTCAGATGCAGCTCATCTCTCCTCTTCAGTCAGATGTAGCTCATCTCTCCTCTTCAGTCAGATGTAGCTCATCTCTCCTCTTCAGTCAGATGTAGCTCATCTCTCCTCTTCAGTCAGATGCAGCTCATCTCTCCTCTTCAGTCAGATGTAGCTCATCTCTCCTCTTCAGTCAGATGTAGCTCATCTCTCCTCTTCAGTCAGATGCAGCTCATCTCTCCTCTTCAGTCAGATGCAGCTCATCTCTCCTCTTCAGTCAGATGTAGCTCATCTCCCCTCTTCAGTCAGATGTAGCTCATCTCTCCTCTTCAGTCAGATGCAGCTCATCTCTCCTCTTCAGTCAGATGTAGCTCATCTCTCCTCTTCAGTCAGATGTAGCTCATCTCCCCTCTTCAGTCAGATGTAGCTCATCTCTCCTCTTCAGTCAGATGTAGCTCATCTCCCCTCTTCAGTCAGATGCAGCTCATCTCTCCTCTTCAGTCAGATGTAGCTCATCTCTCCTCTTCAGTCAGATGCAGCTCATCTCTCCTCTTCAGTCAGATGTAGCTCATCTCTCCTCTTCAGTCAGATGCAGCTCATCTCTCCTCTTCAGTCAGATGTAGCTCATCTCTCCTCTTCAGTCAGATGTAGCTCATCTCTCCTCTTCAGTCAGATGCAGCTCATCTCTCCTCTTCAGTCAGATGCAGCTCATCTCTCCTCTTCAGTCAGATGCAGCTCATCTCCCCTCTTCAGTCAGATGTAGCTCATCTCTCCTCTTCAGTCAGATGTAGCTCATCTCTCCTCTTCAGTCAGATGCAGCTCATCTCTCCTCTTCAGTCAGATGCAGCTCATCTCCCCTCTTCAGTCAGATGTAGCTCATCTCTCCTCTTCAGTCAGATGCAGCTCATCTCTCCTCTTCAGTCAGATGCAGCTCATCTCTCCTCTTCAGTCAGATGTAGCTCATCTCTCCTCTTCAGTCAGATGCAGCTCATCTCCCCTCTTCAGTCAGATGTAGCTCATCTCCCCTCTTCAGTCAGATGTAACTCATCTCTCCTCTTCAGTCAGATGCAGCTCATCTCTCCTCTTCAGTCAGATGCAGCTCATCTCTCCTCTTCAGTCAGATGCAGCTCATCTCTCCTCTTCAGTCAGATGCAGCTCATCTCTCCTCTTCAGTCAGATGCAGCTCATCTCTCCTCTTCAGTCAGATGCAGCTCATCTCTCCTCTTCAGTCAGATGTAGCTCATCTCTCCTCTTCAGTCAGATGTAGCTCATCTCTCCTCTTCAGTCAGATGTAGCTCATCTCTCCGCTCCACTGATGGTGCTTTTGTTTTGAAGTGAGTGAAGTGAAAGACGTAACTCTCCAGTGAAAGACGTAACTCTCACTGAACTTACAAAAACCTTTTACAGCAGCCTTTGAAATACCAAAAGCTTATTATCATTATTATTTGTTTGTGCCTGCAGCCATTTGTGATTGAGCAGAAATGGAAAATGAAACTTGTCGACTTGTTTTTGCTTGACCCCAGTTATCCACAAACACACAGATTACATTTACATTGTAGCATTTAGCACACACTCTTATACAGAGCAATTTGCACAAATTACATTTAAACTCACAATCTATTTAAACAGCTTGATATTTTACAGAAGCAATTCAGGTGACCTTTAGCTCAAGGGTAAACAGCAGGGCCCTACCTGGGAGTATAACCATTATATAACACTGCCACCCCTTTGCTCTTAAAATACACAGAAATACATATGTATCAATAGCAAAGATACAGTGATGCTATCAGTAGAGCTGCCAGGGTTGCTAAATTGTGTTAATTAAATGAATTAATGAAATACATGTTAATTAATAAATACTATGCAACCCACTGGGGATGTGCCACACATTCCAGGTTCCTATTTCTGGGTTTGAAGCAGTTTTTCTATTGCAAAAAAAGCATAATCTTTAAAGAACACGTCTCTGTGCGTTAATGTAAAAATGTGTGTGATAAGGCTGGTGTGTGTTCAGTATACTCAGTCAGTATACTCAGTCAGTATACTGAGCTCACCTGACTGACTCGGCCCAGGCTGTGGGACTGTGTGTGTGCAGTATACTCAGTCAGTATACTGAGCTCACCTGACTGACTCGGCCCAGGCTGTGTGGCTGTGTGTGTGCAGTATACTCAGTCAGTATACTGAGCTCACCTGACTGACTCGGCCCAGGCTGTGGGACTGTGTGTGTGCAGTATACTCAGTCAGTATACTGAGCTCACCTGACTGACTCGGCCCAGGCTGTGGGACTGTCCCAGCAGAATGAGGACATTAGAGGCCAGGATGGCCAGACTGAAATTCAACAGAATCATGGAGCGCTCCGACCGAATGAACCTGAGAGAGAGAGAAATAGAGAAATAGAGAGAGAGAGAGCAATAAATAATTACTGCTGTAGCAATATTGAGGCAGCAAGGTGCAGTCCACCCTGGTGTCAGAGGTCAGAGTTGAACGCCTCTCTGGGTGGGTTAGGGTCATGTTTGACGTTTCTGGGGTGATGGCCTCTCTGGCCTGAGAAACACACACATCTGTCATTCATGTTGAGTGACAGGCAGCCAACAGACCGGGTGGACACAGGTCAGCTACCTGCCAGTCTTCTTCTGTGAAACTGGGCCAGAGGTGGGGCTAAATACAGGCAGCAACACACTCAACACATACAAACACAGGATTGAGACAAACTATTCTAGAAATCAATCACTGCTGGTTTCCACAAATTTTCAGTAAAATACGTTGATCATATGAGAGAATAATCTATCTAAAATATTTTGAAAAACTAGTTAAATTCCCAGGCACCAGGCCCCTAGAGAGGGAGGGGAGGGGGGGGGGGTGGGAGATTTTTTTTTTTTGGGGGGGGGGGGAGTTGGGGTGGATGTTGGACCCTTGTCAGTATCAGCTGTGTAGACCTGGCAGACACACACACTGCACAGTACTGAGGAGTGGCTCGGATCAGAGAAGCCCGGTCCAGCTGCACTGACCATGACTCACCTCCAGAGGGCAGCGTAGAGCACCAGCAGGATGAACAGAGCCGTACAGGAAACGCCACAGCCAACCATCAGTGGCAATGAGGGCAGTCTGGAGGGGCCTACCACCTAGAGAGAGGGAAAGAGAAGGGGGGGGTGATAAAGAGGGAGAGAGAGAGAGAGAAAGAAACAGACAGCTAACTGAAACCACACCCCCTGCAAGAGGCAGAGAGAAATAAACATTTGGCCACTTCATTGATTTAAAAAAGACTTCCGTCTGGCACCACAACATACAAACTAAAAAATAAAGGTTGAAATTCATGATATCATCAGAATAATGTAAACAAGAAACAAAATTTGGAATTCAAACTGGTAATAAAAGAAAAAGCATGTTAATTTAGGGGGTGGGGGGGGGGGGGGGCTCCACAAGTCAACCTGCTTCAGCTGTTAATGTTATATTCTGTATATCTGTCTGTTTGTATTATTATTGTTCATTTCATCATTGCATTCCCCTCTGTTCGTGGGTTGTCCGAGTCTCATCTGTGTGTTTGTTTACCCAGTCTCGTGCATGCACTATTCGGGTGACTTCGGGAGTTTTCGTGGGTTAACGCTGTATTTCCGAAGTTTCGTTTTCTGCTACTTCCTGATTTCCTTTCCGTGTATAATTGTATATATTACTAACTCACGCTAACATTCACTCGGGTGCTTTATTAGTTACGTGCACTTACTAAACCAATTAACAGTGTAGTATAATGGTTAAAGAACTGGGCTTATAACTGAAAGGTTGCAGGTTCAATTCCCAGGTAGGACAGAGCCGTTGTACCCTTGAGCAAGGTACTTAACCTGAATTGCTTCAGTATATATCCAGCTGTATGAATGGATAAATGTAATAAGAAGTTGTGTAAGTCGCTCTGGATAAGAGCGTCTGCTAAATGCCTGTAATGTAATGCAATGTAACATAGATGTATACTAACAACTAACTGTCTGTCTTATAGTTAGATACTAACATTTAGTATCTTCTCCGCTTTCTCTTTGTACTCGCATTTCTAACTGCTCCTGAGCTATCTCTGTAATTCGCTCCAGCTGTTTGTACGTTGACTTCGCCTCTCGTGATTACTGAGCACACACTCCGCTCCTCTTCGAGCCCGTGGTTTGTTATGCATGTTTCCGAGTCCCTTCCATGTTTTCGTTATGTCTCGTGATTGAATTATTGTTTACCTAATGTGTTAACCTCACGTCGTTTGTTACTCCTCCCTTTCCTATGTGTATATAAGACCCACTATTCTGTTTCTTCCCCGTCAGAACGTTGATCACTTTTCCTGAGCCTGTTATCGTAAAGCCAGAGATTAGCTGAAATTCCTGAGACACCCTTTGTTTTTGATTCCGATTTAGCCTAGCCCTTTTCTGTACTTTAGCCCTTTGATTTCCTGGTTTCGACTTTCTTTTGTATTTACCTACGTTTGATTTAGCCTAGCCCTTTTCTGTACCTTAGCCATTTGATTTCCTGGTTTTGACCTTTGCTTGTTTTTCTGACTTTGATTTTGGATCTCGTTTGGAAATTCTTGATTGCCTGGCTTTTGACTCTGGACTGGAATTAAACAACGTTTCTGCCTTATCCTTGTCTGCATTTGAGTCTCTGAGTCTGGAACATAACAGTTAATCACAGAACAGGAACCTGCTTCAGCTGTTAATCACAGAACAGGAACCTGCTTCAGCTGTTAATCACAGAACAGAAACCTGCTTCAGCTGTTAATCACAGAACAGGAACCTGCTTCAGCTGTTAATCACAGAACAGGAATCTGCTTCAGCTGTTAATCACAGAACAGGAACCTGCTTCAGCTGTTAATCACAGAACAGAAACCTGCTTCAGCTGTTAATCACAGAACAGGAACCTGCTTCAGCTGTTAATCACAGAACAGGAACCTGCTTCAGCTGTTAATCACAGAACAGGAACCTGCTTCAGCTG
>CM040406.1:60215012-60220012 GCA_022702515.1 Ilyophis sp. 1 JC-2022
GCAGGTGTGTAGTACAGGTGTGCAGTTGGTGACTCACGTTGATCAGAGATGACAGCTCTACCACCACCGTGGCCTCTGTTTGTTTGGGAGGCGGCCGCACGGTCACCGTTAGCACCTTGGAGCTAATGACCAGGGGGCTTCTGGGTAGGGAACACAAGCAGGAGAGTGTGACCATCACATGACCTTATGTCTCTGGACACGCCTTTATCACCACGGCAGGATTTCCCGTTCAGACCAGCCTCTGTGGAACCGCCCTTTTCCACCCACATGTAATCATAATTACCTGTTTCACGGGTAAGACTCACTGTAACTATCCCATACTCTCCTGTATCACAGATAAGACACACTGTAACTATCACATACTCTCATGTTCCACAGGTAAGACACACTGTAACTATCACATACTCTCATGTTCCACAGGTAAGACACACTGTAACTATCCCATACTCTCCTGTTCCACAGGTAAGACTCACTGTAACTATCCCATACTCTCCTGTATCACAGATAAGACACACTGTAACTATCACATACTCTCATGTTCCACAGGTAAGACTCACTGTAACTATCCCATACTCTCCTGTATCACAGATAAGACACACTGTAACTATCACATACTCTCATGTTCCACAGGTAAGACACACTGTAACTATCACATACTCTCATGTTCCACAGGTAAGACACACTGTAACTATCCCATACTCTCCTGTTCCACAGGTAAGACACACTGTAACTATCACATGCTCTCCTGTATCACAGGTAAGCCGCACTGTAACTATCACATACTCTCATGTTCCACGGGTAAGACACACTGTAACTATCACATACTCTTCTGTATCACAGGTAAGCCGCACTGTAACTATCACATACTCTCATGTTCCACGGGTAAGCCGCACTGTAACTATCACATACTCTCATGTTCCACAGATAAGACACACTGTAACTATCACATACTCTCCTGTTTCACAGGTAAGACACATTGTAACTATCACATACTCTCCTGTTCCACAGGTAAGACACACTGTAACTATACCATACTCTCCTGTTCCACAGGTAAGACACACTGTAACTATCAAATACTCTCCTGTTCCACAGGTAAGACACACTGTAACTATCAAATACTCTCCTGTTCCACAGGTAAGACACACTGTAACTATCACATACTCTCCTGTTCCACAGGTAAGACACACTGTAACTATACCATACTCTCCTGTTCCACAGGTAAGACACACTGTAACTATCAAATACTCTCCTGTTCCACAGGTAAGACACACTGTAACTATCACATACTCTCCTGTTCCACAGGTAAGACACACTGTAACTATCCCATACTCTCCTGTATCACAGATAAGACACACTGTAACTATCACATACTATCCTGTTCCACAGGTAAGACACACTGTAACTATCACATACTCTCCGGTTCCACAGGTAAGACTCACTGTAACTATCACATACTCTCCTGTTCCACAGGTAAGACACACTGTAACTATCACATACTCTCATGTTCCACAGGTAAGACACACTGTAACTATCACATACTCTCCTGTTTCACAGGTAAGACACACTGTAACTATCACATACTCTCCTGTATCACAGATAAGACACACTGTAACTATCACATACTCTCATGTTACACGGGTAAGACGCACTGTAACTATCCCATACTCTCCTGTATCACAGATAAGACACACTGTAACTATCACATACTATCCTGTTCCACAGGTAAGACACACTGTAACTATCACATACTCTCATGTATCACAGATAAGACACACTGTAACTATCACATACTCTCATGTTCCACGGGTAAGACGCACTGTAACTATCCCATACTCTCCTGTATCACAGATAAGACACACTGTAACTATCACATACTCTCCTGTTCCACAGGTAAGACACACTGTAACTATCACATACTCTCATGTTCCACAGGTAAGACGCACTGTAACTATCACATACTCTCCTGTTCCACAGGTAAGACACACTGTAACTATCCCATACTCTCCTGTTCCACAGGTAAGACACACTGTAACTATCACATACTCTCATGTTCCACAGGTAAGACACACTGTAACTATCCCATACTCTCCTGTTCCACAGGTAAGACACACTGTAACTATCACATGCTCTCCTGTATCACAGGTAAGCCGCACTGTAACTATCACATACTCTCATGTTCCACGGGTAAGACACACTGTAACTATCACATACTCTTCTGTATCACAGGTAAGCCGCACTGTAACTATCACATACTCTCATGTTCCACGGGTAAGCCGCACTGTAACTATCACATACTCTCATGTTCCACAGATAAGACACACTGTAACTATCACATACTCTCCTGTTTCACAGGTAAGACACATTGTAACTATCACATACTCTCCTGTTCCACAGGTAAGACACACTGTAACTATACCATACTCTCCTGTTCCACAGGTAAGACACACTGTAACTATCAAATACTCTCCTGTTCCACAGGTAAGACACACTGTAACTATCAAATACTCTCCTGTTCCACAGGTAAGACACACTGTAACTATCACATACTCTCCTGTTCCACAGGTAAGACACACTGTAACTATACCATACTCTCCTGTTCCACAGGTAAGACACACTGTAACTATCAAATACTCTCCTGTTCCACAGGTAAGACACACTGTAACTATCACATACTCTCCTGTTCCACAGGTAAGACACACTGTAACTATCCCATACTCTCCTGTATCACAGATAAGACACACTGTAACTATCACATACTATCCTGTTCCACAGGTAAGACACACTGTAACTATCACATACTCTCCGGTTCCACAGGTAAGACTCACTGTAACTATCACATACTCTCCTGTTCCACAGGTAAGACACACTGTAACTATCACATACTCTCATGTTCCACAGGTAAGACACACTGTAACTATCACATACTCTCCTGTTTCACAGGTAAGACACACTGTAACTATCACATACTCTCCTGTATCACAGATAAGACACACTGTAACTATCACATACTCTCATGTTACACGGGTAAGACGCACTGTAACTATCCCATACTCTCCTGTATCACAGATAAGACACACTGTAACTATCACATACTATCCTGTTCCACAGGTAAGACACACTGTAACTATCACATACTCTCATGTATCACAGATAAGACACACTGTAACTATCACATACTCTCATGTTCCACGGGTAAGACGCACTGTAACTATCCCATACTCTCCTGTATCACAGATAAGACACACTGTAACTATCACATACTCTCCTGTTCCACAGGTAAGACACACTGTAACTATCACATACTCTCATGTTCCACAGGTAAGACGCACTGTAACTATCACATACTCTCCTGTTCCACAGGTAAGACACACTGTAACTATCCCATACTCTCCTGTTCCACAGGTAAGACACACTGTAACTATCACATACTCTCATGTTCCACAGGTAAGACACACTGTAACTATCACATACTCTCCTGTTCCACAGGTAAGACACACTGTAACTATCCCATACTCTCCTGTTCCACAGGTAAGACACACTGTAACTATCCCATAATATCCTGTTCCACAGGTAAGACACACTGTAACTATCACATACTCTCCTGTTTCACAGGTAAGACACACTGTAACTATCACATACTCTCATGTTCCACAGGTAAGACACACTGTAACTATCCCATAATATCCTGTTCCACAGGTAAGACACACTGTAACTATCCCATACTCTCCTGTTTCACAGGTAAGACACACTGTAACTATCACATACTCTCCGGTTCCACAGGTAAGACACACTGTAACTATCCCATAATATCCTGTTCCACAGGTAAGACACACTGTAACTATCACATACTCTCCTGTTTCACAGGTAAGACACACTGTAACTATCCCATACTCTCCTGTTCCACAGGTAAGACACACTGTAACTATCCCATAATATCCTGTTCCACAGGTAAGACACACTGTAACTATCACATACTCTCCTGTTTCACAGGTAAGACACACTGTAACTATCACATACTCTCCGGTTCCACAGGTAAGACACACTGTAACTATCCCATACTCTCATGTTCCACAGGTAAGACACACTGTAACTATCACCTCCTGTACTGTTTTATAGATATTGTGTGACAGACGTCCTTAGTAAACGTTCTTTTCTTTTGTCCAATTTGTTGGACAGAGTATACATCTCATAATTACTGTGTCTAATTTCAAACTGTTTTTAACTGCAGAAAGGTCAGACAGGGACAGGACCAGAAAGGGTTTCCCGGACATTTCACTTCACAAAATAAATGACAGTGAGAAAAATATTTTGGATTTGCTCCAAATAAGAAAAGAAGCCATCAGTGGAAAGATGAAGTGCAGCTATAAAGCTTTATAACTAGACATAGCGCTGTTCATCATAAAGGTGGTGTCAATAATGAAAGCTGAAATAATCCCAGTATATTTTATAAACGCTACTAAACTCTCAGTGTTTTATGATACTCAGTCATTTACAAGCATTCTCTGTGAATATATCACAGATGCCAGAGAGCATCAGACTCCCAAAAATTAAAAATTAACAGTTGGCACTTGTGTCCTAAATGATCTGTGAGCATTCTTAAAGGCACACACACGCACACGCATACACACACGCATACACACAGCTTACTTTGGAGGTGGCAGGATGAAGCCAAGGGTTCGATAGAGGACTGCTCCGATCACAAAGTAAGACGTTTCATCTGATTCTGTGAAAATAATAAAAAACAGAAGTATAATTCAGCAGGGAGAGGGGGCCCGACGTACTACACCCACAATGCACTGGGGCTGTCTTTTTACCCACAATCCATGGTCTCTGACAATCTCTCTCTCTCTCTCTCTCTCTCTCCCCATCTCACTCTACTATTCTCTCTCACTCTCTCCTTCTCTATCTCCCTCTCTCTCATCTGTCATCCCTCATCCCTCCATACAGCAGGCTTTAAGCTGAGTCTGAGGTGGCAGGCTAATGAGCCTGAATGATAAAAG